>CM040128.1:265024692-265474545 GCA_022559845.1 Amorphophallus konjac
GCCCCCCCCTTGAGGTGGGGTGAAGTCTTTGCTTCAAATGCCCCTAAATCGGGGTACAGTTTTGTCTCATATGCCCCTAGAGCAGGGGTGTATTTCTCTTCATGTGCCCCTGAGAATGGGGTGTATCTTTGTTGCTTGTTGTGCCCCCAGAGGGAGGTGCCTTTCTCTTCATGTGCGCCGGGCACCGGGTGTATCTTTGGTGTAAGACCCCAAATTATTTAATTGAGCCCAATATTTTTTATTAAGCTTTTATTAATTGAGAATAGAATTTTATTGAATTAATAATTGAATTTCGGATTTATTAATATTTAATTCGTTAGAAATAGTATAAGTGAAAATCGACTACCTTATAAAAATCCATAAAAATAGTAAACAGGTTAAGGTCGATGTAGATAACAACTTTTCCTTCTGGCATTAAGCCATTATAAATCCGTGGTAAGATCTATTTAGAGATTAAGCCCAAAAGTACACACTTTTTGACCCTTACCTAACCTTGGATTAAAACGTGAAATTCGACCTTAATACTCAACCAAATGATCTCAAATCAGTGGCAAATGGAAGGCCACAATGTAAGGAACATTTACCCTCAATCAATTTGAGGTAAACCTAGCCCTAAAACGTGCTGCCGACATAGCTTTGGTCGAGTCAAGGATTCCGGCGCCGTTTCTAAACACGTAACTTGCAGCACCGAATACTCCCAACTCCGAAGGCTCCAGAAGCTCCATGACCTATAGAAACGTAGCTCTTCAAGTCTATTTTCGTTTGGTGGCTGTGGGGTTCGCTGAAGTTTCAGATCCAAGAAGTTCTTGCTCGATTTGTGAAGGTGTGTCGGCAGGCCGTCGGCTTCCTTCTTCCTTCTTGTTTCTTCAATTGAGGTAGGAATTCTCAACCAAATTCGAACATGAATATAGCAAATTGTTCCTCTCGACGAGATCTATCCATTGGGACTGAAAGCCCCAATTTTTATCAGGTATCTAAGGAGATATCGTGGGTTTTCTAGGTGCTGTCAAGCTGTTCTTCATTCTAGGGTTTCGAGTTCTCTCTTCAATTTGAGGTAGGTTTAACAGGCCAAACTCTAATTAACTTATATGATGTAATCAGCATGTTATTAGCTTTCATTTAACGTAGAAAGCCCCAATTTTAATTGAGCATGCTTGGAGAATTTCGATTTTTAGTGAGAGCATGTCTAGAACTTAATTTATTTTGTGACCCTTAGAGTTAGAGCTTGATTACGGGCTGATTTCGAGTTAGATAACTTGATCCACATATAGCTTATAATACATGGTTGGATTCAGCATCAAGTCAGCTTTCTTTTGACACCAAAAGCCCCAAATTCCGTTGTGTATGTTGGGAGAATTTTAAGTTTTAGTAACAGCATGTCAAGGATTAGGTCTTCATGTGATCTTCATAGAATAGGTTAAGATTTAATTGATTTCTGTTGGAATTAGTGTTTCAAATCGCTTGTTTAATGACCCTAGTATGTATATTAATCACCCTAGATCATGTGGTTAAGATCCCAACTCAATTGGACCTCAATTGGGTGAGTTTATGCGTTTTCCGGAGCAAAGGCCGTTTCTGTTCTTGCAGGGGTCGACCCCTGGGGTCGACCCATTTTCTGGGTGATTTGGCAGGCCCGAGGGTCGACCCCAGGGGTCGACCCATCCTGCCCCTGCAAGGGGTCGACCCCTGGGGTCGACCCATCTGCAGGAAGGTCGACCCCTGGGGTCGACCCATCTTCAGAAATTGTGGGGGTCGACCCCAGGGGTCGACCCATCCAGCAGGCAGACCCCAGTTTTGCAGGGGTCGACCCATGCACCAGAAACCCGGTTTTCATCGTTTTGCGACCCGTGGATCGATCCGGATCATTAGGGGATCGACCTAATTAACTTAGACCTATTGAAAAGTATATTCTGGAAGAACCAGTGACCTATTCATGCACCTTATGATTTCAAATTGCTTTGGTTCCTATGTTCTATCATGATGTAAAAACATGCCATTCATCATCTTAATTGCAATATATACAATGGTTAAATAGAAACCCACATAATTAGTGGTTAATGGTGTAACTAAATCTCTGTTAATACATGCTATTTCCTTCCTGTACAAGCTTGTTCCTTTACCTTATCACCTTGAATTAGCTTTTTGGCAATTGTCTTAATGCAAATGATAATGGATAATCTTTGATATATTAACTTGGTGATTAGGATTAAATGGATTGTTAAGTTGCTGTTTTAGTCACTATTACTCCAGTAGAATGTATTACTTACACACTTGAACGGTATACTGTCAGCCGTTCTTTCTTGACCCCACGGACCAAGCTTTGGTCCAGTTCTTGTAATACGGCACCGGAGTGACCGTATCAACCGAGTTTTTGTTTGGAATCCAAGGACATGTTAGTCCTTAAATCTCATACTCTTGACAGAAATTCCTCTGATTGATTGGCCATTAAAATTGACTGAATGTCTGGACGTGTGGGACTTTGGGCCCATAAAAATAAATGCCATCGCATCATAAGGGCCCGGTCTGGTCCTGGGGAGAGCGCCCGAAAAATTACTGAGCCCATGGGATGCTAATGACATGGTGGGGCATTACACCGAAATACTTGCTTGCTTGTTGCGTCTATGACAAACATCTCTTGTTACTTGTTACTTGTTACTTGATCGCGAATGAACTTATATTACTTGCTTGTGGCCAATTCCTTACTACTGTCTCTTGTTATATCTCCTGTTGTAAATTCTTGTATCTATTATCCTTGTTAATCATTATCAATTGTATATTTCTTGACCTTGCAAGATCTTTAATTTTGTTTCATTATATCGTCATTATCCTTTTATTGCATTATCCTTTATAGCATGATATTTTAAAAATGTAATTAAACTGTTAATCACTTATACCTGTCTGTTATTTCCTACTGAGCGTCAGCTCATAGTTGTGTTTTCCCCCCTTTCCAGGCTTTTCAGGTGGCGCGCTTACCGATGGGGAAGGGCAGGAGTGATGTCATGAGTGTGTCAGTTCTAGTGTGTTAGCAGTGTGTTATCTTACTTTCAGTTGTGTTTTGGAGAGCTTGTAGCTTCAGTTATGTTATTGAGTTTTAGTGGTTGTTATTCCAATTGTATTAAGTTGAATTTGAGGTTATTGTATCAGTTGTGGTTGGTTATTGATCATTTAGTATTTCCATCTTGTAGCACTTGTGTATTGTTTTAGATAGATCTCTCTCTTGTCAGCTCGTTCCCGACTGTACGTCCTGATATTTCGCGTCGGGGCGTGACAGTTTAGTTGGTATCAGAGCCCTAGGTTTCACATTCCTAGGTTCCCTAAGTTTTAGATTTTCTTGCATTGCATCCCAATAACCGGTATATCAAAAGGTGTTGTCCGAACGTTAGGCTACGCCTATCGGGAAGGTCGCACACTTGCGCGAGTGGTCTTCGGACCGATTACCTCCGCCAGGTGCATTAGATCCCTAACCTTGTAAAAGTCTAGGACCTGACCTGGTGAGAATGGGTAGAAACTTGGGTTAAGATCGTTTCTTAATCGTGTAATTATTTATCTTGATTAAACCTAAGTAATCTATTTCTCGTGTAGATGGCAGCCGATCGTGCTGAATGGAGGAACCTACAGCGCACGGTTCAAGGCCTTACTCAGGCCCTTCAGCAGGTAGCTCAGGCAGGAGCAGCACAGCATGGCACCGGTGATCTATACCGGAACTTCCGCGGAATGAATCCGCCTAGATTCGCTGGTTCGACTGACCCCGACCAAGCCGAGCACTGGCTAGATGAGATGGGGAGAATCTTTGAAGTTATGCAATGCACCAACCAGGAGCGTGTCCTTTTGTCAACATTTCAACTGGAACGTGATGCACGTACTTGGTGGGATTCTATCAAGGCGACTCTGGGTGACCGGCAGGTTACGTGGGAAGAGTTCGAGGAATTCTTTAACAACAAGTATTTTTCTGATAGAGTGCAAGAGAAGAAAGCGACGGAGTTCGCGGCCCTGAAACAGCGAGGTTTGTCCGTGGCAGAGTATGAGGCTCAATTTGCACGGCTTTCTCGATATGCTACACATCTTATTTCCACCGAGAGAATGAAGGCGAAGCGTTTTCTCAATGGTCTGAAGCTACATTATATTAATCAACTGGCACCGTTGGAGATTTCCACTTATTCCGAGATGGTAAGGAAAGCGCAAGTTCTAGAGGATACTCTTGAGATGACGGAGAGGATCCGTGGCACAGGCATGAAGAAGGAACGACCTACGGGTTCCGGGAGTGTCAAACCCGGGTATATCAAGAAGAGGCCCACGAGTGGGTCGAGTTCGTGGACCGGAGCAGGATCATGGAAGGGAAAGATGCCGAAGTATGAAGATAAGAAGCCTGGCCCTATCGTTCCATACATGGGCGTTTGCAAGTTTTGTAATAATCCTGGCCACAGGGTGGAGGATTGCTGGCGCAAGCTAGGCGCATGTCTGCGATGTGGAAGCAAGGAGCACCGTATCTCTGATTGCCCTCGTATGTCTGAGCAAGCTACCCCGGCAAAACCGCAAGTCTTCAAGAAACCACAAGGCAAGCTCCAAGCTCTGCATGCTGAGGAAGCGGGAACAGCCGAGGATGGTGGACTCGTCGAAGGTACACTTATTATACTCGACAAGCCAGCATTTGTTCTTTTCGATACTGGTGCAACACATTCTTTATTTCTCGGAGATTTGCTAAGTCTTTAGCTGTGGAACCTGTTTTGATGAATTCTCCGTTAGAGATATCAACCCCTATTGGCACTAGATCAGCAATCCAGTATTTCTATCCCTCTAGTGCGGTGATGATTGGTGAACAGAACTTACCAGCAGATTTAGTCTGCATGGACATGAAGGATTATGATGTAATCCTAGGAGCAGATTGGTTGGCTCGATATGAGGCTAATGTTCACTGCAGTTCTAGCTCAGTGTCTTTTACTAGGCACCCGAGACTCTCTTTTGTGGGTGTTAAGCATCACAACTCTGTGTCACTTATTTCGGCTCTTCGAGCTGATAAGCTGATGAGACGTGGATGTGAGGCTTTTCTGGCCTTTGTCTGCGCAACCCCAGAGCAGCAGATTGAGATCAAGGACATTCCTGTTGTCCGAGATTTTCCTGATGTCTTTCCAGAGGAACTACCAGGACTTCCGCCTGAGCGGGAAGTTATCTTTTCTATTGATCTTATTCCTGGCACATCTCCTATTTCTAAGGCTCCTTATCGTATGTCTCCTGCGGAACTGAGAGAGTTAAAGCAACAGTTGATGGAATTACTCGAGAAGGGTTTCATTCGTCCTAGTACTTCTCCGTGGGGAGCCCCTGTATTATTCGTCAGGAAGAAAGATGGTTCGATGAGGTTGTGCATTGATTATCGGCAAATAAACCAGCAGACTGTCAAGAACAAATATCCATTGCCGAGGATTGACGAGTTATTTGACCAGATAGCAGGAGCTCAATATTTCTCTAAGATCGATCTTCGATCTGGATATCACCAGTTGCGGATTAAGGAAGAGGATATCTATAAATCAGCTTTCCGCAGCAGGTATGGTCATTTTGAATTTGTCGTTATGCCTTTTGGTCTAACGAATGCTCCAGCAGCTTTCATGCAGTTGATGAACAATGCATTTCGGCCCTATCTTGATCAATGGGTCGTGGTCTTTATTGATGACATCTTGATCTATTCCAAGAGTGAAGTGGAGCATGCTGAACATCTGAGGATGGCATTGCAATTATTGAGAGATCATCAACTTTATGCCAAGTTCAGTAAGTGTGAATTCTGACTGCAAGAGGTGTCCTTTCTAGGACATATCATTACGAAGAACGGTATTTCTGTTGATCCTTCGAAGGTCAAGGCAGTGAAGAATTGGGAATAGCCTACCAGTGTGACAGAAGTTAGAAGTTTTCTAGGCCTGGCAGGTTATTATCGAAGATTTATTCAAGATTTCTCTAAGATTGCGGTACCTATGACAAGATTAACCCGCAAGGAGAACAAGTTTGATTGGTCAGATGATTGTCAGCGAAGCTTTCAGACTCTGAAGGAGTGTTTGACTACTGCACCTGTTTTGGCTTTACCTTCTGGTGAAGGAGGATTTGTTGTTTATACTGATGCTTCAGGTATTGGCTTAGGCTGTGTACTCATGCAGCATGGGAAGGTGATTGCCTATTCCTCTAGGCAGTTGAGGAAGCACGAAGAGAATTATCCTGTTCATGATTTGGAACTTGCTGCAGTCGTGTTTGCTTTGAAGATATGGAGGCATTACTTGTATGGAGAAACCTTTACAGTGTTTTCAGATCATAAGAGTTTGAAGTATTTATTTTCTCAGAAGGAACTCAACATGAGGCAGCGGAGATGGTTGGAGTACTTGAAAGACTTCGACTTCTCGATTGAGTATCATCCTGGCAAAGGTAATGTTGTGGCAGATGCATTAAGCCGGAAGCCGGTAGCTAGATTGTCAAGTCTCATGTTACAAGAATGGAGATTGTTGGAACAATTATCTAGTCTGGATCTTAATATTGACAATGATCGGGTCTTGATTGCTCAGATTCAACTTAAACCTGAATTATTGATAGAGATCAAGTCCTTGCAAGATAATGATCCCGAGTTGGTAGAGATCAAGGGAAGCTTGAGCAGCAGACCTGACTTCATGTTGGCTGATGATGGTAGATTATTATTTAAAGGCAGAACTTGTGTCCCGGATGAGGCTACAATAAAGAACAAAATTCTTGAGGAAGCTCATAGATCCAGATATACCATTCATCCTGGAGGCACTAAGATGTACCGAGATTTGAAAGGTCCTTTTGGTGGCCGAATATGAAAAGAGAAGTTGCAGATTTTGTGAGTAGATGCTTGGTATGTCAGCAAGTTAAGGCCGAACATTTCAGACCGGCAGGGAAACTGAAACCACTCGACATACCCCAATGGAAGTGGGAAAGCATTGGCATGGATTTCATTATGGGTCTACCTAGGACTCGTGGTGGATTTGATGCGATATGGGTGATTGTCGATCGATTGACAAAGTCGGCTCATTTCTTACCAATTAAGTCCAAGTGGACGATTGATGTATTGGCTGCTTTGTATATAAAGGAAGTGGTGAGATTGCATGGTATTCCAGTGAATATAGTATCTGATCGAGACCCCAGATTTACTTCACATTTCTGGAAGGGACTGCAAGAGTCTTTGGGTACTCGTCTGAATTTCAGTACTGCTTTTCATCCACAGACAGATGGACAGACTGAAAGAACCAATCAGATAGTGGAAGATATGCTGCGAGCTTGCATGATTGATTTCGGTGGTAATTGGAGTGAGCATTTGGCATTAATTGAATTCGCCTACAATAACAGCTATCAGTCTAGTATTCAGATGGCTCCTTTTGAAGCACTATATGGTAGAAGTTGTCGTTCCCCGTTGTGTTGGGACGAGGTAGGTGAGAAACAGTGGCTTGGACCAGATCTTGTTTCGGAATCATCACAGAACATCCGTATTATCCGAGACCGGTTACAAGTAGCCCAGTCAAGACAGAAGAGTTATGCCGACAACAGGAGAAGAGCATTGGAATTTCAGGTTGGCGAGCATGTGTTCTTAAAGGTCTCTCCGACGAGAGGGATCCGAAGATTTGGCATTCATGGCAAGCTGAGTCCGAGGTACATTGGTCCATTCGAGATTCTAGATAGAGTGGGAGAGGTGGCATACAGACTGGCTTTACCACCGCATTTGTCTGGCGTACACAATGTTTTCCATGTGTCTATGTTACGGAAATATGTGTACGATCCCACTCATATCATTCAGCAGGTGGATTTTGAACTGAAGGAAGATTTGACCTATGAGGAAAGACCTGTCAAGATTCTGGACCGGAAGCAACAGCAACTCCGGAATCGTTCGATACCGATGGTCAAGATTCAGTGGAGTCGGCGTGGGACCGAAGAAGCTACATGGGAGTCTGAAGAGACTATGCGGAAGCGGTATCCCGATCTATTCTAGGTGAGCGATCTTTTTCCTACTCTCAGTTATAGTGCAGTGAATTTGGAGGACCAAATTCCTTTAAGTAGGGGAGGGTGTAAGACCCCAAATTATTTAATTGAGCCCAATATTTTTTATTAAGCTTTTATTAATTGAGAATAGAATTTTATTGAATTAATAATTGAATTTCAGATTTATTAATATTTAATTCGTTAGAAATAGTATAAGTGAAAATCCGACTACCTTATAAAAATCCATAAAAATAGTAAACAGGTTAAGGTCGATGTAGATAACAACTTTTCCTTCTGGCATTAAGCCATTATAAATCCGTGGTAAGATCTATTTAGAGATTAAGCCCAAAAGTACACACTTTTTGACCCTTACCTAACCTTGGATTAAAACGTGAAATTCGACCTTAATACTCAACCAAATGATCTCAAATCAGTGGCAAATGGAAGGCCACAATGTAAGGAACATTTACCCTCAATCAATTTGAGGTAAACCTAGCCCTAAAACGTGCTGCCGACATAGCTTTGGTCGAGTCAAGGATTCCGGCGCCGTTTCTAAACACGTAACTTGCAGCACCGAATACTCCCAACTCCGAAGGCTCCAGAAGCTCCATGACCTATAGAAACGTAGCTCTTCAAGTCTATTTTCGTTTGGTGGCTGTGGGGTTCGCTGAAGTTTCAGATCCAAGAAGTTCTTGCTCGATTTGTGAAGGTGTGTCGGCAGGCCGTCGGCTTCCTTCTTCCTTCCTTGTTCCTTCAATTGAGGTAGGAATTCTCAACCAAATTTCGAACATGAATATAGCAAATTGTTCCTCTCGACGAGATCTATCCAATGGGACTAAAAGCCCCAATTTTTATCAGGTATCTAAGGAGATATCGTGGTTTTCTAGGTGCTGTCAAGCTGTTCTTCATTCTAGGGTTTCGAGTTCTCTCTTCAATTTGAGGTAGGTTTAACAGGCCAAACTCTAATTAACTTATATGATGTAATCAGCATGTTATTAGCTTTCATTTAACGTAGAAAGCCCCAATTTTAATTGAGCATGCTTGGAGAATTTCGATTTTTAGTGAGAGCATGTCTAGAACTTAATTTATTTTGTGACCCTTAGAGTTAGAGCTTGATTACGGGCTGATTTCGAGTTAGATAACTTGATCCACATATAGCTTATAATACATGGTTGGATTCAGCATCAAGTCAGCTTTCTTTTGACACCAAAAGCCCCAAATTCCGTTGTGTATGTTGGGAGAATTTTAAGATTTAGTAACAGCATGTCAAGGATTAGGTCTTCATGTGATCTTCATAGAATAGGTTAAGATTTAATTGATTTCTGTTGGAATTAGTGTTTCAAATCGCTTGTTTTATGACCCTAGTATGTATGTTAGTCACCCTAGATCATGTGGTTAAGATCCCAACTCAATTGGACCTCAATTGGGTGAGTTTATGTGTTTTCCGGAGCAAAGGCCGTTTCTGTTCTTGCAGGGGTCGACCCCTGGGGTCGACCCGTTTTCTGGGTGATTTGGCAGGCCCGAGGGTCGACCCCAGGGGTCGACCCATCCAGCCCCTGCATAGGGTCGACCCCTGGGGTCGACCCATGCTGCAAGGTGTAGGGGTCGACCCCTGGGGTCGACCCATACAGCCAAAATGTGGGGGGTCGACCCCAGGGGTCGACCCATCCAGCAGGCAGACCCCAGTTTTGCAGGGGTCGACCCCAGGGGTCGACCCATGCACCAGAAACCTGGTTTTCATCGTTTTGCGACCCGTGGATCGATCCGGATCATTGGGGGATCGACCTAATTAACTTAGACCTATTGAAAAGTATATTCTGGAAGAACCAGTGACCTATTCATGCACCTTATGATTTTAAATTGCTTTGGTTCCTATGTTCTATCATGATGTAAAAACATGCCATTCATCATCTTAATTGCAATATATACAATGGTTAAATAGAAACCCACATAATTAGTGGTTAATGGTGTAACTAAATCTCTGTTAATACATGCTATTTCCTTCCTGTACAAGCTTGTTCCTTTACCTTATCACCTTGAATTAGCTTTTTGGCAATTGTCTTAATGCAAATGATAATGGATAATCTTTGATATATTAACTTGGTGATTAGGATTAAATGGATTGTTAAGTTGCTGTTTTAGTCACTATTACTCCAGTAGAATGTATTACTTACACACTTGAACGGTATACTGTCAGCCGTTCTTTCTTGACCCCACGGACCAAGCTTTGGTCCAGTTCTTGTAATACGGCACCGGAGTGACCGTATCAACCGAGTTTTTGTTTGGAATCCAAGGACATGTTAGTCCTTAAATCTCATACTCTTGACAGAAATTCCTCTGATTGATTGGCCATTAAAATTGACTGAATGTCTGGACGTGTGGGACTTTGGGCCCATAAAAATAAATGCCATCGCATCATAAGGGCCCGGTCTGGTCCTGGGGAGAGCGCCCGAAAAATTACTGAGCCCATGGGATGCTAATGACATGGTGGGGCATTACACCGAAATACTTGCTTGCTTGTTGCGTCTATGACAAACATCTCTTGTTACTTGTTACTTGTTACTTGATCGCGAATGAACTTATATTACTTGCTTGTGGCCAATTCCTTACTACTGTCTCTTGTTATATCTCCTGTTGTAAATTCTTGTATCTATTATCCTTGTTAATCATTATCAATTGTATATTTCTTGACCTTGCAAGATCTTTAATTTTGTTTCATTATATCGTCATTATCCTTTTATTGCATTATCCTTTATAGCATGATATTTTAAAAATGTAATTAAACTGTTAATCACTTATACCTGTCTGTTATTTCCTACTGAGCGTCAGCTCATAGTTGTGTTTCCCCCCTTTCCAGGCTTTTCAGGTGACGCGCTTACCGATGGGGAAGGGCAGGAGTGATGTCATGAGTGTGTCAGTTCTAGTGTGTTAGCAGTGTGTTATCTTACTTTCAGTTGTGTTTTGGAGAGCTTGTAGTTTCAGTTATGTTATTGAGTTTTAGTGGTTGTTATTCCAGTTGTATTAAGTTGAATTTGAGGTTATTGTATCAGTTGTGGTTGGTTATTGATCATTTAGTATTTCCATCTTGTAGCACTTGTGTATTGTTTTAGATAGATCTCTCTCTTGTCAGCTCGTTCCGACTGTACGTCCGATATTCCGCGTCGGGGCGTGACACTTTGCTTTTTTTTATATGCCCCCGAGGGGGGGATTCTTCTTCTTCTGCCCCGACATGCTGGGGAATGTCTGCTTCTTGTGCCCCCAAAGTGGGGTAGATTCTCGACGGCTGTTGTGCCCCCGTTGGTGGGGTGTATGCTTCTTCTTCAGATTCCCCTAAGGCGGGGTGTATTCTTTGTTGCTTCATGTACCCCCGAGTCGGGGTGGATTCTCTTCATGTGCCCTCATGGCGGGGTGTACTCTCTTTATGTGTCCCCAGGAGTGGGGTGTGGTTTGCTTCCTGTGCACCCAAGCAGGGTGTATCGCTGCTTGCAATGTCCCCTGAGACGGGGTATCCTTCTTCTTCAAATACCCCTAAGCCGAGGCGTATTCTTTGTGGCTTCTATGCCCCCATCGCGGGGTGTGTTTATTCTTCAAATACCCTAAAATGGGGTAGACTCTTTTCTGCTTATACTCCCAAGGCAGGATGTAGCTTCTTCAAATGCCCCTGAGCTGAGGCGTGTTCTTTACGGCTTCTATGCCCCCAGGCGGGGCATATTTTTTCTTCAAATACCCCTAGGCCGGGGTGTATTCTTGCTGCTTCTCATGCTCCCGAGGCGGGATGTGACTTCTTCAAATGCCCTTAAGCCGGGGTGTAGCTTTTGCTTTGTGTGCCCCTCAGTCGGGGCGGATTCTCTTCATGTGCCCCTGGGAATGGGGTGCATTTCTTTTTTTGCCTCCTATGCCCCCGTAGCAGGGTATATATCTTCTTCTCATCCCCCATGGCGGGGTATATGCATGCTCTCTTCGGGAGTGGTGGTCGTGCTTGGCCTCATTGCTATAAAGCATTCCCCACAGTGGGCAACCATTCACCAAGCTACAATTATGGCTCGCTGGGTCTTTTAACAACCACTCGGGGGCCGTTTTGTGCCGGATGGAGGCAGCAGAAAGGAGGAACGAGCGGAGTCATTGCACCGCGGACTCGGGACCTCCTAGAGTCGGGCAGGATGTCAGGTTTCTTCTTGCTCTTTCAGTCGGCGATGCTGGCCAACTTTTCTTCCTTTCTTCTTTATTTCTCCCCTTTTTTTGTATGATTGACCAGGGTGGAGGTGCAGGAGAGCGCTCACCCCCTCAGGGAGGGGATGCGTGGTTCCACCGCATCAACCCCACAGTGGTAATCTTTGTTCAGCACGGGTCTCGACGGACGTGGCCGTACAACCCTCTCTTGCCAATTCTTTCTCTTCTTTTTTTTGCTTCTTTCTTTTCTCTTTTTTTTCTTCTTTTCTTCTCTTCTTCTTTTCTTCTTTCCTTCTTTTCTTCTTTTCTTCTCTTTCTTCTTGAGGGAAACGGGGGGGCTTGATTTCCCCTTCCTTCTCTTCTCTTTCTCTTCTCCCTTTTTTTATAACAGCCCCCATGATTCCAGGAAGCGGCATATGCTTCGAAGCAGCGTCCTCGAGGCCACGAAGGCAACTGCGCCGAGTCTGGATTTTCTCCCCATGGGGTTGGCGAAGACAGCACCTGCAATTCATCAAAGTAGGCAAACATCGTTTATTAGGAGGCCATGAGACCTTGAATCCCGGCGAAGAGATGAAGGGTAGTTTCGATCCCACCGGGCGTGCTAGACTTGTGGACGCACTTTTCGTTCATCTATTGTTGTGCTCGTCTCTTCGGGAATGGTTGATTCGTCTATTAAGTGCGTGGGCGTGCCAGTCACAAAGTGACAATTTATTCGGGCTCCGAAGAGCCCACGGTGCGCTCGATCTGACTCGGTCAGACGATTGTGTGGTTCGTGTCGGGACCAAAACCCGTCGCGCCATAAAGGTCACGGCGTCATTTACATCCCCCATACGAGGGAACACCCTTGATTAATCGCCGGGATTCAGGGCCTCATGGCCAAGAAATCAATTGCATGGAAGGTCTATTACGAGGTATTGAAATCCCCGCGCGAGGACGAGAAGAAGACCCTTCGCGGTCATTGTCAGTCGTGTACTGACCATTTAATGTTCGGACGAATGTCTGGCTCGAGAAGATCGCGGTTGTCGCGGGAAAATCGGAACGCATGTATGCCGAGGTACGGCAAATCTATTGTTCGGAAGAGCGGAGAATGTTCGGCTAAACCTCGGTCAGAGCGGTCAGAAACCAGTAAATCTGTTGGCCCGGTGCAAGAGCAAGCTGCGACCATACTACGGTGGGCCCCCCCCGCGGTCGAAACAAGACTTGCATGAGCGTCATTAATATTTCTGGTGCCAAGGGGCAACGAGGGAATATCCCTTGAATCGTCTGAAAAGCCCTGTGTCTAGGAAAGCGGACGTTCGAAACGTGTCGGTCATTCAGGAGACCGTTTAATATTCGGACGGGAGTCCGGCTTGAGAATATTGTAATCGTCGCGGGAGGACCTGGGACATATGCATGCCGGGATACGGCAAGTTTATGATTCTGAGACACCGAAAACATTCGGTTAAATCTCGGTTAGTGTAGCAGGAAACCGGTAAATCTATTGGTCCGGTGCGAGATCGAGTCAAGACCATACCGGGGGCGCCTCCCATGGTCCGAACGAGGCTTGCGCGGGCATCATTAATATTTACGGTGCCGGAGGGCAACGGGGGAGAGTCCCAGGACTAGACTCCAAAATCAAAAACGTGTTTGAAGAGAGCGGGCTGTAGACCGAGGATATGAGCCGAACGGCGACCACAATTGGGACGGACCTGAGGTCTAAGCGTGGCCCACGGAGGTCTTATTGATATTCCCATGGAAGGGGTCCAGGGGTGGCGAGGGCCGTCTCGTTCTATTCCGATTTTGTTGGTCACTCACGGACCTTTTCATGTTCGGGCAAGGGCCTATGTTGAAAGTACGACGTGGATGGAAACGACCCCGTACAAATGTATGTAGAGTTTACGGCAGTTTCAATGAAAGAACGGGAACGAATCCCATTAGAATGAATCTGATTTAACGGGCTATCGGCCAGGAGCAATGCCGGCTCACGACCATGTCGGGGAGGGAGCCGTCGGCCATATTGGTTGCTCACGGGTCTTTTCATGTTCAGACACAGGTCCGTAATAGAAACGCGGCGAAAATCGAGGTGAACCCGTTCAAATGTCTGCCGAGCGTGCGGCAATTTTAGTAGTGGCTCGGAAGGGATCCGGCCTGAGAAACGAGTCCGGCTTAATCGGAATGTCAGCCCGAGACGAGGTCGGGCCATGGCCATTTCGGGATAATTCCCAAGACTCGGGCCCAACCTGGAAGGGCGACATTGTTATTCCTTCAGCACCGGGTCACGAGAGAGACGGGGCTGCAAAGTGGATTTTACCATTTTTTTATCTGGGTTTTAAATTATATATATATATATATATATATATATATATATATATATATATATATATATTACTTATTTCCCTCTCATGTATTTATTCTGGATTATTTATCCGTTTTGTTTATTATTATTACTATTATATTTTCTCTCCTCTTTTTTGTTTATTATTATTTTTACATTTTTTGTTTATTTCATATATGTATTCAGATTTATTTATTCATCATAGTTTTTATTAATTTTATTATTACTATTTTTATTATTATTATTATGATTATACATATTTTTCTGGAGAGAGAGTGGGCCGCTGGAGGGCCAAACGGGGGCTGAAGGAGTGTGCCGCTGAAGGTGGAAGGGCGCACCGCTGAGGGGGCTGAGGGAGTGCGCCGCTGAAGGTTCGCGGGAGGTATACCGGGGAAGGGCTTGGCCAAGGGTACCGGCGAAGGGGCAGGTGTGGTGGCTTTGGGAGGCGTACCGATGAAGGAGCCTTAGGTGTGCCGACAAAGGGCCTGACCGAGCGTGCCGGCGAAGGGTTGAACAGGGGAGAGCGTGCTGTCAAAGGAGCTTGAGGGCGTACCGCCGAAGGGTTGGAGCAGGCGTGCCGCTGAGCGCAGGGGGAGCGTGTCGGTGAAAGTCCAAACGAGGCGTGCTGGGGGAAGCTGGGCTGGGGCGTGCCGACGAAGGGCGTTGTAGGGTGTACCGGCGAAGGGCGTGTGTCTGCACATTGGCCGGTCGCTGCGACATAAAGTCCGTACATTCATCAGCCCAAAGTCTATACGTTGTCTATTCAACCAGCACACAAAGTCTATACGTTCTTCAGCTCAAAGTCTGTACATCGGCTGCATTCATCAGCTCAAAGTCTATACATTGGCTACATTCATCAGCTCGAAGTCTATGCGTTGGCCAGCTTAAAGTCTGTACATTGGCCAGCTTAAAGTCGGTACATTGGCTGGGTTCATCAGCTCAAAGTCTACACATTGGCCAGCCCAAAGTCTGTACATTGGCCAACCCAAAGTCTGTACGTTGGCCAGCTCAAAGTCTATGCATCGCAGTTCAAAGTCTGTACATTGCAGCTCAAAGTCCGTGCATTGGCCAACCCAAAGTCTGTACGTTGGCCAGCTCAAAGTCTATACGTTGCAGTTCAAAGTCTATACATTGGAGCTCAAAGTGAGTCTATACATTGCAGTTAAAAGTCTATACATTGGAGCTCAAAGTCTATACATTGGAGCTCAAAGTCCATACATTGGCCAGCCCAAAGTCTGTACGTTGGCCAGCTCCAAGTCTGCACATTGCAGTTCAAAGTCTATACATTGGAGCTCAAAGTCCACACATTGGCCAGCCCAAAGTCTGTACATTGTCTATTGGAGTCTATACATTGGCCGGCTCAAAGTCTGTACATTGGCCATTAAAGTCTATACATTGGCCGGCTCAAAGTCTATACATTGGCCGGCTCAAAGTATGTACATTGTCCAGCTCAAAGTCTATACATTGCAGTTCAAAGTCTATACATTGGAGCTCAAAGTCCATACATTGGCCAGCCCAAAGTCTGTACGTTGGCCAGCTCCAAGTCTGCACATTGCAGTTCAAAGTCTATACATTGGAGCTCAAAGTCCACACATTGGCCAGCCCAAAGTCTGTACATTGTCTATTGGAGTCTATACATTGGCCGGCTCAAAGTCTGTACATTGGCCATTAAAGTCAATACATTGGCCGGCTCAAAGTCTATACATTGTCCATTAAAGTCTATACATTGTCCGGCTCAAAGTATGTACATTGTCCAGCTCAAAGTCTATACATTGCAGTTCAAAGTCTATACATTGGAGCTCAAAGTCCATACATTGGCCAGCCCAAAGTCTGTACGTTGGCCAGCTCCAAGTCTGTACATTGGCCAACTCAAAGTCTATACATTGTTCCTTAAAGTCTATACATTGCCCCTTGGCTGCAGTTCAAAGTCTGTACTTTGGCCAGCCCAAAGTCTGTACATTGGCCAACTCAAAGTCTATACATTGTTCATTGGCTGCAGCTCAAAGTCTATACATTGCAGCTCAAAGTCTATACATTGTCCCTTAAAGTTTGTACATTGGGTTCCACTTCGGAGAGTGAGAAGAGTGTGCCGCTGAAGGGCTGAGAAGGTGTGTCGTTGAAGGGTTGATAGGGTGTGCCGCTGGAGGGCTGATAGGGTGTACCGACGAAGGCTGGAACGGACATGCCGATGAAGGTCCACTCCTCTGTTACTTATTTTTAAGGCTTTTCTTTTCTTCTTCTCTTTGATTTTTACGTGGTTTTATACAAATCTTTTCTCCTTCTTATTGCAGTCTGTTGTTGCTCTATTTATTTGTTGATTTTATTATCTTTTGGTATATGTTTGCTATCCCATTTGTTTGTTGCATCCTTTTGCCTTTTAACGTCCTGTTATTTTCTAATGAAAATTCGGCAGCATCTCCCCTTGACCCGAGCGTAAGGGAGATAAAGGGAGCGTGCCTACATGGAGTGGCGGAACCCGACAACTGGAGGTGGGCGCCCGAGGGCGGCAACACCTTAATAAAACCTCGGAAAACACAGGGAAAATAACGAGTCGAAGACCTCTAAGACTGGACAAGGTGTACTGGAGAAGGGGGGGGCAGGCACAGATGAAGGCACTGGGCTTTACAGGAGGAGTTTCGCGACCTCAAACCATTCAAGCTGATGGCACATCCGGAGGAAACCGTCGGCATGAGGGATGAACACAAACACCGGAAAGTGAAAGGAAAGACGATCAAACGCACTATGGCTCACAACCAACGAGACAAAGAGACAACCCACTGAGGGGGACGATCTTCATTCATGGGGGAGCAAAGGGCCGTAGCCATCCGCATGCATTACAAAACACGCCCGAGCTAAAGCTACGGGCAAGAAAGAAAACCAAAGAACAAAAGAACGGAGAAGGAGAAAACAAAGAACAAAAGAAGAGGAGGTGTTGGGGATCGAGGCAGGGACGACCGTCCACTGCTCTTTCCCCCACCTTCCCCTGCTACATCAAGCCCTCTCCCTCTCTTACTCTCTTCTCTCTGCCTGGTGGTTGTCGGAAGACTCCATGCCGGAGCCCTCTCCCTACTCTTCTCTCTTCTCCTTCTTCTCGTAGGTGGCTTTGTGTCTCTTCGTTCCTTCTCCCTGTGTGCCTCTTCCTCTGTGTATGGGCCTCTTCTCCCCTTCTTCGCCGGAATGGGAGTGGTTTTATACTCCCAGCAGCGGGAGCCCTCGAGCACGGCAGTCGAAGGCGGGAAGCGGCTGGTCATGATGGGGATTGACTTCCCCCGTCTTGGATGTCAGGGGAGTAGCCTACGTGGCCCAACCTCTGGTTGACACCTCGGGCAGCTCACTGCACGCCAAGGATACGTAGGGCATGGGCGTCACGTCGTTCCGTTGAAATGCCTTCACGCTGTGCCGCTGGCGGGCTCAAGAAGTGTGCCGCTGAAGGCTTGAAATGGTGTGTCGTTGAAGGCTTGAAATAGCGTGCCGTTGAAGGCCTGAGATAGTGTGCCGTTGAAGGCTTAAAATAGTGTGCCGTTGAAGGCCCGAAATTGTGTGCCGTTGAAGGCCCGAAATAGTGTGCCGTTGAAGGCTTAAAATAGTGTGCCGTTGAAGGCCCGAAATAGTGTGCCATTGAAGGCTTAAAATAGAGTGCCGTTGAAGGCACATGGGGCGTGCCGTTGAAGGCACATGGGGTGTGCCGCTGAAGGCACATGGGGTGTGCCGCTGAAGGGCCCAGGGGCGTACCGCTGAAGGGCCAAAGGGAGTGCCGTTGAAGGCCCAAAATGGGCAATTCTGAGCCCATTGTGAGCATGAGTTGTGGCCCATTTAATTTTCTTCGAGGCCCATGGATTGTGGGGGCTCTTGGTGGTTGATTTCTCTTCACTGTCGTGACTCCGGAGACGGCTTCTCGGTAGTGTGCATATTTGGGGAGTCCGGATGACCAGCCCCTCCGGGGCTTCCTCACTCGGTGCCGTTGTTGATGTTGGGCCGAGCAGAATATCTGGGTGTGTAATTTTTGGTGTCCACACCTGCACCGACTCTTGGAGGGGTGCGATGGCTGGAGTTGACTCTGAGGGGTGGGAGAAATAGATTTCCCTTTCAGAATGGCCTGGAAGGCCCGGAGTTGCTCAGAGGTGAGCTCCGTGTTGGCGAGGACACCCAACAAAGAGGATATGTCTTGTGGTGGGGATGTGTCCCCTGCGGTAACCCGCACCTCACGTGAGGGCTCATAGAAAGGGCCCGAGTCCATAGCGTGGACACGCGGCTCAACTGATTGACCACGACCATGGTGGGCCATTTTCAAAGACTCGTGGGCCATTTTCAAAGTTCTTCCGGAACGCAAAAATATGCACCAACAAATAGATAGCAGAGATTATCAAACAAGTAGATGCCTTTACACCACTTTTTTTTGTTTTCATTTTGCTAATTTTTTTAATTTTTAACCAAATCTGAAGTTCACACAAAAGGAAGGACCCTGATTAACTTTGTTTTACCACCGTGTCAACTAGGGTCACTCATCTCACCACGAATGGGTCAACTAACTCCGAGGAACTTCAATGGTACAACCAGTCCAGTGAACGAAGAGGGAATCCTTCGCTGTGGGGGACTTACGGAGGTCCCAGTGGAGGAGATCCTAGTCCGTCGAGAGGAATTCCCGAACGGAGAGTCCTTCATTTACCGAGAGAGGGTGATCCTTAGAAAAAAATGAAAAAAATAGAAAAGGGGTGGATGTATGCAATGAAGTGCTAAACAGATATACAGAACATAACAAAATAACAGAGCTAGCAAAGGTATAATCAACATCCAAGAGAGATAATAAAGTAAACCTCAAGGAACCACAAGGGATTAGGGGTGAAGTGCACGTGGTGCACGAGGGATGAGAACTGGAAGTGCTACTGTGAGCATGACTGTAGCGCGCGAGGGCGCAATAAGGAGAGGCAGAGGTGGGTGCCGGGGGGAGAAGCACACGGCGGTGCCGAAATTGCAAGAGTAACCAAGAGAAAGTGAAAGGGGTCCCACCGTGATCGCCAAGATTTGAGCGACGTCACGCGGATGCGGCGGCGAGCGGAGCGCGCGGGCTCGTTTTGCTGCGACACATAAAGAGGGAGAGAAGCAGTGAAACCACCACGGGAGATTGCTCTAGCGGGGTGTGCAGAATAGATACAGCGTAACAAGATATGGAGATTAAACGGTCATAGCGGGAAATGACTCTCCGCGACCTCGGGGGATAGGAGTGGTGCAGAATTTAAGTGACGGAAATTTAAACGGCCATAGCGGGAAGTGACTCGCCGCGGCCTCGAGGATATCGAAGATATGAGAATAACACATGATGTAAATGACAAAAATTCAAACAGCCATAGTGGGAAGTGACTCGCCACGGCCTCGAGAATATCAGAGTTATGAGAATAACACAGAGTATAAATGACAGAAATTTAAAGAGCCATAGCGGGAAGTGACTCGCTGCGGCCTCGAGGATATCAAAAATATGAGAATAACACAGGGTATTGTGGACGCACTTTTCGAACACTCATTATGTTGTGCGGGGGTTCGGGTGGTTCATTCGGGAATGGTCGATTCGTCTATTAAGTGCGTGGGCGTGCCAGTCACCGAGGTGACAATTTATTCGGGCTCCGAAGAGCCCATGGTGCGCTCGATCTGACTTCGTCAGACGATTGTGTGGTTCGTGTCGGGACCAAAACCCGCCGCGCCATAAAGGTTACGGCGTCATTTACATCCCCCATACGAGGGAACACCCTTGATTAATCACCAAGATTCAGGGCCTCATGGCCAAGAAATTAATTACATAAAAGGTCTATTAGGAGGTATTGAAATCCTCGCGCGAAGGCGGGAAGAAAACCGTTCGAGATCATGTCGGTCATGTGTTGACCATTTAATGTTCGGACGAGTGTCCGTCTCGGGAAAAGTGCGATCGTCGCGGGAAGACCAGAGCATATGTATGCCAGGATATGGCAACTTATTGCTCAGAAGAACGGAAAACGTTCGGCTAAACCTCGGTTAGAGCGGTCAGACACCGGTAAATCTGTTGGCCCGGTGCAAGAGCAAGATGCGACCATACTGCGGTGGGCCCCCCCCGCGGTCGAAACAAGACTTGCATGAGCGTCATTAATATTTCCGGTGCCAAGGGGCGACGAGGGAATATCCCTTGAATCGGCTGAAAAGCCCTGTTTCCGGAGAAGCCGGCGTTCGAAGCATGTCGGTCATTCGGGAGACCGTTTAATATTCGGACGTGTGTCCGACTTGAGAATATTGTAATCGTCGCATGAGGACTTGGAACATGTGCATGCCGGGATACGGCAAGTTTATTATTCTGAGACACTGAAAATATTCGGTTGAATCTCGGTAAGAGTAGTCGGAAACTAGTGAATCTGTTGGCCCGGTGCGAGATCGAGTCAGGACCATATTGGGGGCGCCTCCCGTGGTCCGAACGAGGCTTGCGCAGGCATCATTAATATTTCCGGTGCCGGAGGGCAACGGGGGAGAATCCCGGGATTAGACTTCATAACCAAAAGCGTGTTCGAAAGGAGCGGGCTGTAGACAGAGGATATGAGCCAGACGATGGCCATGATCGGGACAGGCCCGAGTTCTAAGTGTGGCCCACGGGGGGCTTATTAATATTCCCATGGAAGGAGTCCAGGGGTGGCGAGAGCCGTCTCGTTCTATTCTGATTCTGTCGGTCACTTGCGGACCTTTTCATGTTCGGGAAAGGGCCCATATTGCAAGTGCGACGTGGGCGTGAACGACCCCGTACAAATGTATGCCGAGTTTATGGCAATTTCAATGAAAGAGCGGGAGCGAATCCCGTTAGAATGAATCCGATTTAACGAGCTATCGGCCCAGAATAATGCCGGCTCACGATCATATCGGGGCGAGAGCCGTCGGCCATGTTGATAGCTCACGGGTCCTTTCATGTTCAGACACAGGTCTGTAATAGAAACGCGGCGAAAATCTAGGTGAACCCGTTCAAATGTCTGCCGAGCGTGCGGCAACTTTAGTAGTGGCTCGGAAGGGATCCGGCCTGAGAAACGAGTCCGGTTCAATCGGAATGTCGGCCCTAGGCGAGGTCGGGTCGTGGCCAGTTCGGGATGAATTCCCAAGACTCAGACCCAGCCCGCAGAGGCGGCGTTGTTGTTCCTTCAGCACCGGGTCGCAGGAGAGACGGGGCTGCGGTGTAGATTTTACCATCGTTTTATTATTATTTAGAATTTTACCATTATTATTTGTTGATTTATATATATATATCTTTGAGTGAGTTCGTTATTTCTATTTGTTTATTTTCTGTGGTTTATTCATTTATTATCGTGATCGTTAAGTTTGCTCTTATTGTTTGTTCGTTTATTATCATTCATTTGCTTGTCGTGTTTCGTTAAATTGTTATTATTATTTATTTATTTTGGTTATCATTTATTTATTTGTCATTCTTGGTGAGTTTGTTATTATTATTCATTTATTTTTGTTATCATTTATTTGTCTAATTATTATTATTGTTATTATTTTTAAGCTTATTATTATTATCACTTATTCTTTTATTATTCTTATTTATTTATTCATTTTTGAATTTGTTATTATTTATTATTATTATTTATTATTATTATTATTATTATTATTATTATTATTATTATTATTATCACTCATATTTTCTGGAGAGAGAATGGGCCATTAGAGGGCTAAAAGGGGTGTACCGCTGAAGGGCTGAGGGCGTGCCGCTGAAGGGTAGGAGGGCGTACCGCTGAAGGGCCTGGGGGTGTGCCGCTGGTGGGGCCAAGGGAGTGTACCGCTGAAGAGTCTGGGGGTGTACCGCTGGAGGGCTGAAAGGGTGTGCCGCTGGGGGGGGGGGGGGCAGGGGTGTACCGCTGGAGGGGCCAGGGGCTGTGCCGGCGAAGGGCTGAAAGGGTGTACCGCTGAGGCACTTCAAGGGGTGTACCGCTGGAAGGGCTAGGGGCATGGGAGTCTGTTTCTCTTTTATTTCTTTTAAGGCTTTTCTTTTCTTCTTTTCTTTTCTCTCTTGATTTTATTAAGGTTTGCATGGGTTTCTTCTTTTCTTCTCTTGATTAATCTTCATTCTTTCTTTTGTGAGGGCGGATGTTCAAGTTGTTTAGTTGTTGTTCGATTTGGTTCTCTTTACGTTGATTACGGTTTCATTGTGTCGGTTAAAGCATTTTACCGTTGTTCTTTTTATTTGTTTGTTGCTTTCTTTTCTTTTTTAATATGTTGTTGTTCCATTTGTTGATTACTTCCTTTTATCTTTTTAATATGTTATCGTTTCTAACAAAAATTCGACAGCATCTCCCCTTAACCCGAGCGTAAGGGAGATACAGGGAACGCGCCCACATGGAGTGGCGGAACCCGACAACTGGAGGTGGGCGCCTGAGGGCGGCAACACCTTTAATAAAACTTCGAAAAACTCGGGGGGGCGACGGTGAGTGGAAGGCACTCCTAGGACTAGCTGAGAGGGGAATGCACCGGGCAAGAAGGAAGGGTAGTGTACCGGCGAAAGGCCTGGCTAGGGCGTGCTGGCAAACAGGCGGCTGAGGTGTGCCGCTGAGGGCCAAATGAAGCGTGCCGACAAAGGGGGTGGAAAGTGTGCCGCTGAGGGCCAAGGAGTGTTCCGCTGAGGGCAGCTGAAGGCGTGCCGCTAAGGGCGACAGGGAGTGTGCCGCTGGGGGGGGGGCCAACCAGAGTGTGCCGCTGAGGGCAGGCAGGGTGTGCCGGCGAAGGCCCGACAGGGCGTACCGGCGAAGGGTCAAAGGAGGGGCTAGCAGCGTGCCGCTGGGGCACTTCGAGGCGTGCCGCTGGGGCACCAAAAGGGGTGTGCCGCCAGAGGGGGGGGTAAACGGCAAGCAAAGGTAGGTGAACACAAGCGGTTAAGGCCAGAGGCCTCATGGAAAGGGCCAAGACAGAGGGTGAATGGCTAAGACGTACAAACCAGGCATGGTAGCAAGACACCCAAAAGAGGGATTTTCATTCATGGAAAGAAAAGGCCACAGAGGGCCAATACATTGTAGGGAGAAGTAAAAAAGGGAACAACAGCAAAAAGGAAAGGGAAAAAGGGAAATGAAGATACAAGGGGGAAGGGGAACGGAGTGTGGGCTCCTCCTCCCTTCTCAGACCTCACTCCTCTCTTCTCTCACTCTTCTTCTTCTTCTTCTCTTCTCTCTTCTCCGGCGATGATGGACGGGGCAACAGGGGGAGCCTCTCCCTCTTCTTCTCCTATTCTCCTCTTCTTCTCTTCTTCTTCTTCTCTTCGCACGGACGGCGGTGGACGAAGTAGCAGGAGGGAGCCCTCTCCCCTCTCTCCCTCTCTTCCTCCTCTTCTATCCTTTTCTTCTTCTTTGTTGGGTTTCAATCAGAATAGCAGCGGAAACAACGAAACCCTAAAGATGCATATCGTTGCTGGCGATCAAAATAGAATAGAATAAAACCGGATCGAATCCCGACGAAGGTAGAACGATTCTATACCTTTGCGGGATTGATTAAATCCCAAATGCCCGAAGACGATCGAGCGAAGGCACGTCGGGTCGTGAGCCGTCCAAGTGTCCGGCCTCTAGACGTATCCACACGAACGGTCGGAGGAGACGGGATTCCCCGTGCAATCTCCACTTGACGCCCGCTTCTCGTCGTCACCATCCACCGATCTTCACCGGGATGGAGAGGGGGGCGCAAATCCCAAGGGAGAGGGAGAGGGAGGAGGACGGCCAACAGAAAAACCCTAATTAGCTTGGGATTAGGGTTTCCAACAGGATGATTTATAGACTCCGGCGGTTTTTCACAAAAACCCAGACAACGTCTATAAATCCCGTCCTCTACCGTCTGATAAACCATTCTTATGTGTGTGACCCTCTAGGCCCATTAGTCCATTTGGTTTCTTAGCCCATTGAGTTAAGAACCATTCACAACTCAATTTCAATATAACCCGTTAACTCTTAACGAGGTTAATTGGCTTTCCGATCACGAATGGCACCAAGCAATACCTCGTGATCCCAAATGACTATGGGAGGGATGCAACCCAACAGGACCTTTCCGTCATCAGATTCCACACAGCTATAGACCCTCGTTCATACAATACTCCAATCAGAGTAAGGGCATGGTCAAACTGTCAAGCCCTAAACCACACTGATCTAACGGACCTTCGTACTTACCAGTATAGCTCACTAGAAAACCCCTTTTCTCAGTGAAGCCACATACCCTGGCCAGGGATTTCTAAGTACGTGTCCATAGAGTATTCTCTCTTCTAATACATGTGGAGAGTGAACGATCCCTTGTTGCCTACTTAAGTGTTTCCACATGAATCCCACTGAGTCCGAATAGTTAACTATGAAGAACCACAACACTTAGGTTCATAAGTCAACAATCAAACGCTCAGCGGAATTTATGCAAAACACTTTAGTGACTCAGGTCTAAGATCCAACTGTGTTACTGATACAATAGAACCTCCTGATTGACAGTCAACATGATTACCATTCAGGTGTTCTAGCACGGGTCAGTTCAGTGGACTCATTCAGTAATGAGCACCTGCATGTGTGCCTAGGTGTCTCCACACCAGTGGTTATGAGATCAACCACCCTCATCTCATAAGTAAACAACACGTGCACTGGTCTATCCGGATCTTCAAAGTCCCTCTTCGAAGATCCTACGACCAGGAACATTTAGAATATGAACATCTAGATGTCTGATCTCATTATCATGATCTCATCATGATCCAGACATCATAGCCCACATTCAGGGACTTCATCATATTATAAATATGCTCAGAATAACGTGCTAATAATATAATGAAGAAAATGCCATTTTTCATTGAATAAGATTGTACAATATATGTCCCATCACATCACATGTGATTGGCTTAAAGGGCATACATTACTATCAATCTCCCACTTGCACTTAAAGCCAATCACCCACATGCTTGATCCCCATCAGCCTTAGGTGACGCTCAAACACATTTAGAGATAAAGGCTTGGTAAGTGGATCTGCAATATTATCAGCTGAAGATACTCTATCTATGATCACATCTCCTCTAGCTATAATTTCTCTGATCAAGTGATAACGCCGCAGAATGTGCTTAGACTTCTGATGAGACCTCGGCTCTTTTGCTTGTGCAATTGCCCCATTGTTGTCACAAAACAAGGGAACTGGATCAGAGATACTTGGGACAACTCCCAACTGGCCGATGAACTTCTTCATCCAAACCGCCTCCTTTGAAGCTTCGGCAGCAGCAATGTACTCAGCTTCAGTAGTTGAATCAGCAGTGGTTTCTTGTTTGGAACTCTTCCAACTCACTGCTCCACCATTGAGAGTAAAGATAAACCCAGAGGTTGATTTGCTGTCATCTTTGTCCGACTGGAAACTAGAGTCAGTGTACCCTCTTAGTTTCAAGTCTTCACCTCCATAGACCAGAAATAAATCCTTAGTCCTTCTTAAGTACTTAAGGATGCATTTCACAGCTATCCAGTGTTGCTCACCTGGATCTGCCTGATACCTGCTCGTAACACTTAGAGCATAGGCTATATCAGGTCTGGTACATAACATCGCATACATGATAGATCCTATGGCAGAAGCATAGGGAACTCTACTCATGTATTCTCTCTCCTTTGGAGTTTTAGGGGACATCTCCTTGGACAGATAGACTCCATGTCTAACTGGTATTAGACCTCTCTTGGAGTCCTCCATGCCAAACCTTTTGACAATGGTGTCAATGTACATAGATTGGGATAAGCCTAGCATCCTCATTGATCTATCTCTATAGATCCGGATCCCCAATATGTAGGATGCATTTCCCAAATCTTTCATAGAGAAATGTTTTGACAGCCAGGCTTTGACTGATGATAACATACCTACATCATTCCCAATGAGTAGTATGTCATCTACATACAGTACCAAGAACGTAATTGCACTCCCACTGATCTTCTTATATACACATGGCTCATCTTCGTTCTTAACGAAGTCACAAGATTTGATTGCCTCATCAAATCTTATGTTCCAACTGCGGGATGCTTGTTTGAGTCCATAAATGGATCTCAAAAGCCTGCATACTCTGTTTGGATATTCTTTGGATATGAATCCCTCAGGCTGTGTCATGTACACTTCTTCCTCAAGTCTTCCATTGAGGAATGCCGTTTTCACATCCATTTGCCAAATTTCATAATCATAGTATGCAGCAATGGCAAGTAATATCCTGATGGATTTCAGCATGGCTACAGGAGAGAAGGTTTCGTCATAGTCAACACCTTGTCTTTGACGATAACCTTTCGCTACAAGCCTTGCTTTAAAGGTATCAACCTTTCCATCTGCTCCAATCTTTCTTTTAAAGATCCATTTACATCCAATAGGTACAATACCTTCTGGTGGATCTACCAAGTTCCAAACTTGGTTGGAGTACATGGAATCCATTTCTGATATCATGGCCTCTTGCCAATTCCCAGAGTCAATGACACTCATTGCCTCCTCGTAGGTCTTAGGATCATCATCCTCATTATGTGATACCTTACCAGTAATATGTCCCACATATCTATCTGGCTGAATAGGTATCCGCCCAGACCTACGAACAGTTTGTGAACCTGATTGCTCTGGAACCTGAGAAGGCACACTGATGGGTTGTGGCTCTAGAACTTCTTCCAGCTCTACCATGCTCCCACTGTTTCCTTCAAGGATATACTCTTCCTCAAGGAACACAGCATGTTTAGCGACAAACACTCTTTGATCGCTAGGCTGGTAGAAGTAATATCCATAAGTTTCCTTAGGATATCCCACAAACCTACACTTCTCAGTTCTTGATTCCAGTTTATCTGAGTCATGTTTCTTAACATGGGCAGGGCAACCCCAAACCTTAACAGATTTAAGATTTGGTTTCTTTTCTTTCCATATCTCATATGGAGTGGAGTCAACTGACTTCGATGGTACTTTATTTAATAAGTGCGCAGCAGTCTCTAAGGCATAGCCCCAGAGAGATAAGGGTAAACCGGCAAAACACATCATGGATCGCACCATATCTAATAGAGTGCGATTCCTCCTTTCTGCTACACCATTCAACTGAGGTGTATAAGGAGGTGTCCATTGTGACAATATTCCATTGTCCTTCAAATATTGTGTGAACTCTGTACTCAAATATTCACCTCCCCGATCTGATCGAAGAGTTTTAATATTCTTTCCAGTTTGTTTCTCTACTTCATTTCTGAATTCAACGAATTTCTCAAAAGCTTCAGATTTGTACTTCATTAAGTACACATATCCGTACCTTGAGAAATCATCAGTGAATGTAATGAAGTATGAATATCCTCCTTTGGCATGTGTGGACATAGGTCCACACACATCAGAGTGTATGAGTTCTAATAACTCATTCGCTCTAACTCCATGTCCACTAAATGGAGATTTGGTCATTTTACCCATGAGACAAGATTCACAAGTTGTGTATGATTCATAATCAAATGGATCAATATATCCATTCTTACACAACTTCTTTAATCTTTCTTCATTAATATGACCAAGTTTGCAGTGCCAAAGGTAGGCTTGATTCACATTGCCCCTCTTTCTTTTAAGAGGTGCTTCCACACACATCACAGGAGATACCATATCTAAAACATATAAACCATTCATTAGGCTCCCACTGGCAAACAATTTACCATCTAATAATAAAGAGCATCCATTGTTTCCAAAGCTTACAACAAATCCAGATTTAATTAAGCACGAAATGGAAATAATGTTCTTTATTATGGAAGGAACATAATAACAGTCCACAAGCTCTAGTGTAGCTCCTGTAGGCATCTGGAGGTTCACCTTCCCGACTGCGAGTGCAGCAACTTTTGCTCCATTTCCCAATCGCAAGTCAACCTCTCCTTTGTTCAGTCGCCTACTGCTTGTCAGCACCTGCAAATCATTGCAGATATGAGATGCACATCCAGTATCTAATACCCATGACGTGGATCTAAAAGACAAGTTTAGGTCAACTATCATGAACATACCTGAAGCTTCTCCAAGCTTCTGTTTTGCCTTCTCTGCAAGATATAACTTGCAGTTCCTCTTCCAGTGACCATCCTTATGGCAGTGGAAGCATTGGCCCTTATCTTTCTTAGCCTCTTCCTTCTTAGCTGCCTTCCCCTGCTTATCCTGTTTCTTCTTCTTATTTTTCTTAAAAACAGTCTGATTCTTTCTTTTCTTGTTGGTCTTACCAACAAGCAGCACAGAAGATTTTCCATTATTCATTGTCCCCTCAGCAGTCTTCAACATGTTAAGAAGCTCTGCAAGAGAGCATTCAATCTTATTCATGTTGAAGTTCACTATGAACTGGGAGAATGAATTTGGGAGGGACTGAAGAATTAGGTCAATGCATAAATCTTTATTCATCTCAAAGCCTAATTCTTTCAGCCTCTCAATCCACTCAATCATTTTGAGAACATGAGTCTGTACTGATGTTCCCTCAGACATCTTGGCCCCGAACAGATTCTTAGATATCTCATATCTTTCTGTTCTACTTTGAGCTCCAAAAAGCTCTTCTAGATGGAAAAGCATGGATCTAGCATCCATCTTTTCATGCTGCCTCTGCAACTCATTAGTCATAGAGGCCAGCATGTAACACTGGGCCAGAGTGGCATCATCTTTATGCTTTTCATAAAGAATCATTTCGGCCTCATCGGCGCCCTCAGCAGGAACAGGGGGAACAGGCTGCTCAAGGACATAAGCTATCTTTTCAGCAATGAGAACAATTCTCAGATTCCTGAGCCAATCGACATAGTTAGGACCAGTCAGCCTGTTGGCATCCAGTATGCCTCTCAATGGATGATTCGCCATTTCGGTCTACAAGAGGAAATGAAACAAAATAAGAATAATATTGCAGACACTCATGATATTTAATTAAGATATGGACTTTATCCTAATTAATACTCCCACTAATTTTCGACGAATTTGCATAACCCCTTATATGCAAATACGGGACACTGCGATTGTGTCCTAGTGGGTACTAAGATCCCATTAACATTATGGAAGTAGTCTTGTGGCAGCACAACAAACTACCCCATACTTAATGGGTAGGCAACTCTTGCCAATTACAACTCCTTGTAATTCCCAGTAATTTAGCCTCCAAACACATTGAGATCTTGTGGTAGCACAACAAATCACATGTGTTGGTTAGGTCAACCCGTTGTTACGTTATGGGAATGGGTTTATGACATAACTCTTGTGGTAGCACAACAAAGTCATGCCAGCCCCCCATCCCAAGGTGTGGTCTAAACCTTAGCCTAAAGTCTCCGTCCCCTTGCTGTGATAGTCTTGTGGTAGCACAACAAACCACCACAGTCTAAGAACGGCTCACTTTAGACTATAACAACGGAAGGCTACGTGAATCATTCTTAATGTTTCACGTTTATCAACCTAATTTTAATAATAGGGGATTTGTTAAATTTTGTCTCATCAATAAGTGTGCTACATATATAAGATAAGTTGGAGTATCATAAATATACCCTAAATTATCTATATATATATATAGAGTAGCACATCCACATATATCGCATATATGCCTACGCACTGATGGATGATCATGGACTTTCAACCTAGCAACATTACCAGAGCCAGTTGGTAATGTAAATCCTAATATGGTGAAGAAGATACAACATCGAGCAACAAAAGCTCCCAATGATGCGAAGAACCTCCAGGGTCCACCGGTGTAAATCTCCTCCACAGTCTTCATTTGATCCGCTTCTCATTATTACAAGCATATATGAAATTGGGCTCGCAGGCCCACAAATATACATCAGATAATAATAAGAAACCTTGACATAGTCAAGGGGAGTACAATACAAAAAGGGAGATAGAATGTACATGCCCGGATTAAATGAGAGAGAGAGGGAGGCACGTAGGCCCCAAAAATTACACCATTCACCATAAAGGAAAAAACATCGCATGCAAGCTAAGTCCATGACCATCCATCCACACACATGACCATCACAGGCATCAAACAGGTAATTATCATATAATTACAGCGGGATATATTATAGATTTCAAAATAATATTAATTAGTTTTGAAATCGCGCATAATAATATGATAACTAAACAATTTAGCCAAAACATGCTAACAAACAAGTCTAAACAACTTTAGACAACGGACTTCACCATTCACTGCATGGGCTCAATGCTAATTATCAGTTAATTAACCTCATAAGAATCACATTCTTATAGTAATTAACACTAATTAATTAAATAATGACAAATACTTAAAACCATTTTAAGTATTCCATTATTTACTTAATCATGGGCCAAATAATAAAAATAAGTTAATAGATTGCTAAAACAATTTTAGGATCCATTAAAATATTTTTCAGAATTTTTCCGAAATTTTTTCTGAAATTTTATGCATTTTAAACGGTTTAAAATGAATAAAAAATCAAAAAAAAATAATATGGGGGGTTCGGGCGCGGATCCGGCGCGGATCCGGGCGCGGCCCGGATCCGCCCGGGGAAGACCCGCGGGGTCGTCTCCCCCGCCCGAACGCGGAAGGGGAAGGGGGGCCAGGGTAAAAACCCTAACCCCCGGTGCTCGCTGCAGGCGGGCCGACCGCCGCCGCCTGCCACCGCGGACGACCCCTGGGGTCCCGCCCGGATGTCCGCCGGCCACCGCCCCCTTCGCCGTCGCCGGAGAAGAGGGCTGCGAAGAACACGCCGGCGCCCGAAGAGCTCGCCGCGAACTTCGCCGGAGCCGCTGCCAACGGCCGCCGCGCACCCCGGGACGCCATGGGATCCCATGGGGATCGACCAGCAACAATTGCCAGCCCCCATGGATCTCAAACATCGGAGATTCGAGGCCAAAAACGGTCCTAACCACCCTGTGCGAACCCCGGTCGCGGCCGGGCAGGCGAGCCCGATTCGCCCTCATCAAGGGGTCAAACAACGCAATATTATGTGCGTTTTGATCCTCTGAGCATCAGCAACAATGCCATGGGATCATTTGACTACAAAACCTTCGAATCGGGACCCAACCGAACACCCCAATATTGAGCCGAATGCATGAACGTGAAGAACATAAATAATATAAAAATCCGATTTTGATCGGGCCAGCAACCTGGCTCTGATACCACTGTTGGGTTTCGATCAGAATAGCAGCGGAAACAACGAAACCCTAAAGATGCATATCGTTGCTGGCGATCAAAATAGAATAGAATAAAACCGGATCGAATCCCGACGAAGGTAGAACGATTCTATACCTTTGCGGGATTGATTAAATCCCAAATGCCCGAAGACGATCGAGCGAAGGCACGTCGGGTCGTGAGCCATCCAAGTGTCCGGCCTCTAGACGTATCCACACGAACGGTCGGAGGAGACGGGATTCCCCGTGCAATCTCCACTTGACGCCCGCTTCTCGTCGTCACCATCCACCGATCTTCACCGGGATGGAGAGGGGGGCGCAAATCCCAAGGGAGAGGGAGAGGGAGGAGGACGGCCAACAGAAAAAACCCTAATTAGCTTGGGATTAGGGTTTCCAACAGGATGATTTATAGACTCCGGCGGTTTTTCACAAAAACCCAGACAACGTCTATAAATCCCGTCCTCTACCGTCTGATAAACCATTCTTATGTGTGTGACCCTCTAGGCCCATTAGTCCATTTGGTTTCTTAGCCCATTGAGTTAAGAACCATTCACAACTCAATTTCAATATAACCCGTTAACTCTTAACGAGGTTAATTGGCTTTCCGATCACGAATGGCACCAAGCAATACCTCGTGATCCCAAATGACTATGGGAGGGATGCAACCCAACAGGACCTTTCCGTCATCAGATTCCACACAGCTATAGACCCTCGTTCATACAATACTCCAATCAGAGTAAGGGCATGGTCAAACTGTCAAGCCCTAAACCACACTGATCTAACGGACCTTCGTACTTACCAGTATAGCTCACTAGAAAACCCCTTTTCTCAGTGAAGCCACATACCCTGGCCAGGGATTTCTAAGTACGTGTCCATAGAGTATTCTCTCTTCTAATACATGTGGAGAGTGAACGATCCCTTGTTGCCTACTTAAGTGTTTCCACATGAATCCCACTGAGTCCGAATAGTTAACTATGAAGAACCACAACACTTAGGTTCATAAGTCAACAATCAAACGCTCAGCGGAATTTATGCAAAACACTTTAGTGACTCAGGTCTAAGATCCAACTGTGTTACTGATACAATAGAACCTCCTGATTGACAGTCAACATGATTACCATTCAGGTGTTCTAGCACGGGTCAGTTCAGTGGACTCATTCAGTAATGAGCACCTGCATGTGTGCCTAGGTGTCTCCACACCAGTGGTTATGAGATCAACCACCCTCATCTCATAAGTAAACAACACGTGCACTGGTCTATCCGGATCTTCAAAGTCCCTCTTCGAAGATCCTACGACCAGGAACATTTAGAATATGAACATCTAGATGTCTGATCTCATTATCATGATCTCATCATGATCCAGACATCATAGCCCACATTCAGGGACTTCATCATATTATAAATATGCTCAGAATAACGTGCTAATAATATAATGAAGAAAATGCCATTTTTCATTGAATAAGATTGTACAATATATGTCCCATCACATCACATGTGATTGGCTTAAAGGGCATACATTACTATCATTCTTCTTCTTCTTCTCTTTTCTGGCCGCTCCGTCGTGGCTCCCTCCACTGGCCTCTTCTGTTCACAGCGAAGGAGAAGGGTTTTTATACCCCATACGGCGGAAGCGTTTGAAGGCGGGAAACGTCCGGGGGCCTTCAATGGGGGTTGACCCGTCGTCCTTGGTGGCAGGGGGGATAGGCAGCGTGGCTGTCTCCCCGAACGACACCTCAGCAAGTCCACTGCGCGCCAAGGATCCATAGGGTATGGCTGTTAGATTTGATTCGCCGGGGCGTGCCGTTGAAAGGGCCAAAAGGCGTGTCATTGGAAGACACGGCAAGCGTGCCGCTGAAGAGCCCAATGGGCGTGCCGGCGAAGCACAGCAAAGGCGTGCCGCTGGAAGCTAGCACGGGCGCGCCGCTGGAAGCCAGCACGGGCGTGCCGCTGAAGGGCAGGCTGGCGTGCTGCTGAACAGCCAGGAGGGTGTGCTACTGAAGGGATGCAGGGGCGTGCCGTTGAACGCCAGGAGGGCGTGCCGTTGAACGGCTGCCAGGGCGTGCCGCTGAAGATCCCGCCAGGGGTGTGCCGCTGAAGGCCTGGGGGCGTGCCGCTGAGGGCTGCCAGGAGTGTGCCGTTGAGGGCGTGCCGCTGAGGGCAGCGGGGAGTGTGCCGCTTAGCGGCCTGGAGGGGGCAGAGGGGCGTGCCGCTGAAGGGGGCGGCCAGGGCGTGCCGCTGAAGGGCAGCCTGGGTGTGCCGCTGAGGGGCACATGGCCGTGCTGCTGAAGTGCTAAATGGGCAGTTTGGAGCCCGTTGTGAGCACCAGTTGTGGCCCGTTTAATTTTCTTCGAGGCCCATGGGTTATGGGGCTCTTGTTGGTTGACTTCTCTTAACTGTCACGACTCCGGGGACGGCTTCACGGCAGTGTGCATATTTGGGGGTCTGGATGACAAATCTCTCTGGGGCTTCTTCACTCGACGTCGTTGTTGATGCGAGGCCGCGTAGGACATCTGGGTGTGCAATTTTCGGTGTCCACAAATGCCCCCCACCCACGGGTAGCGCAGGCGAAGTATGAGCCAGGCGGTGCCCGTGGGTGTACTTGTCTCTTTTCTCTTCGTCGATGCCGACGGGATGTTGGGAGCTGGCGTAACATGTTGGTCTCGTCTTCTCTTCGTCAGTGCCGACGGGGGTGTCGGGAGCCGACGTGGTATGCTCGTCTCTTTGTCTCTTCGTCAGCACCGACAGTGTGCCGGGGGCTGACATGGCATGGTATGCTGACCTCTTTGTCTCTTCGTCAGTGCCGATAGGGCGTCGGGTGCTGACATGATATGCTGGTCTCTTCGCCAGTGCCGACAGGGTGTCGGGGGCTGGCCTGGTTGGTTTTTCTCTTGGTCTCTTCGCCAGTGCCGACAGAGTGTCGGGAGCTAGCATGATATGTTGATCTCTTGGTCTCTTCGCCAGTGCCGACAGGGTGTCAGGAGCTGGCCTGGTTTGTTTTTCTCTTGGTCTCTTCGCTAGTGCCGACAGAGTGTCGGGAGCTGACCTGGTTTGTTGGTCTCTTTGTCTCTTCGCCAGTGCCGATAGGGTGTCGGGAGCTGGCCTGATATGTTGATTTTTTTTTTCTCTTCGTCAGTGCCGACAGGGTGCCGGGAGCTGACATGGTTTGTTGGTCTCTTTGTCTCTTCATCAGTGCCGGCGGGGTGCCGGGAACTGAAGCAGTATGTTGGTCTCTTCTCTTCTCTCTTTTTTTTATTATTTTTTTTCTTTTTCTCTTCTCTCTTTTATTCTCTTTTTCTCTTCTCTTCTCTGTTTCCTTCTTCTTCTCTTCTTCCCTTCTCTTTTCCCCTCTTCTTTTTTTTTCTTCTCTTCTCTTTTTTTCCTCTCTTCTATTATCTTTTTTTTTCTTCTCTCTTTTGTTTTGTTTTTTTTTTCTCTTGTAGAACCCCAAACAGCCGTCGACGTGGCTGCCGATGATTGAAAGATGTCGGCTCAGGGGCCGATAATTGAAAAGCTGTCGGCTCAGGGGCCGATGATTAGAAAGTTGTTGGCATGGGAGCCAATAATTAGAAAGTTGTTGGCATGGGAGCCAATAATTGAAAAGCTGTCGACCCGAAGGCCGATGATTAGAAAGCTGTCGACCCGAAGGCCGATGATTGAAAGCTGTCGGCCCGAAGGCCGATAATTGAAAGCTGTCGGCTCAGGGGCCGATAATTGAAAAGCTGTCAGCTCAAGGGCCGATAATTGAAAGCTGTTGGCTCAGGGGCCGATAAGGGAGGCCAAAACAGCCAAGGCTGGAAGCGGGCTGCAGGAGCCGAAGTTTGGAGATTAATGGGCCACGAGGGCAAGAGGTAGGCCACGGTGGCCAATATTGGGCTCTACGAGCCGGGGCTGGGGAAAGTAGGCTTCGATGGCCGAAATTGAGTTTATTGCATACGCACATTTTTATTATTTATTATTCATTATTATATTTCCTTTTATTCAAGCATGCAAGCATTCATTAACATGCATAACATAAATATAAGTAAGGCAGCTCCCTCTATAGGGGATAGGATAGGGACGTCGCCCGTAATTCATAGATGCGGTGCGGGCCGCGAGACATAATTGAGGGGTGGTGCGCCCGTCAAGAGGATATCGCACGTCTTGCATGCATAGCCTAAATTCACGCATTTCACCCGAGGCAATTCTCTGTGGCGTGGCAGTGCAAATGTGTGAGCAAAGAGCCCTAACCATAGGGATATGCAGGTTTTCCTAGTGACACTCGAAGATCACTATAGCGCCTACACATTAGTTCCAGGCTTTCGACTTTCGGTAGCTTCACACAGCCCCCATCTGTCTATTTTGGTAGTGGATTTCACCGTTCGGCGCGAGTCTCCTCATGTGTCTCAATGGGGATTCCCGGCTACTAAGGTTCGTCCTTATTGTAATTCTATTACGGATTCCACTGTTTGACGCGAGTCTCCTCATGTGTCTCAATGGGGATTCCCGGCTAATAGGTTTCATCCTTATTATAATTCGCTTCACCATTTCGCGCGAGTCTCCTCATATATCTCAATGGGGATTCCCGGCTACTCGGATTCATGTGTCTCTCTCTTTTATTATATTTTTCTCTCTCTCTTTTTTTTACAGTGGGGGTAGGCAGCTTTTTCCTCACGATCACCTTTCACACGAGTGCAGGAATTCAAGTCTCCGTAGAGTGCTAAGAAGGAATTCAGGCAATCCCTATGGTTAAAAGCTATTGAACACATTAAGTGCGATGTGTGGGAGCGTTGCCTCAGGTTTATTTTGTGAGTTGGGCTTAGCGATTCAGCCGTGACTCTTCCCCTTGACGTGTGCACTCGCCATAATTGGGTTCCCTTCGAGCGCACGCCGTGACACCCGTGCATCTGGAATCGGGGCGATATTATTATTTAGCAAGGAAACACGGTCCTAGAAATTTTCAAGGAGGTGTATTATTCTATATTAAGCAAGCATGCAAACATGGCAATCAAGCATTCTCTTCTTTTGTTTCTGTTTTCTTTTTTTTGTGTGTTTGTTTTATTATTTATAATAAAAAAATTTTTGGTGTTGTTTTTTTTTGTTTTTGTTTGTTTGTTTGTTTGTTTTTTTGTTTTTTTTTTCATAAGAAAATATTGTTGTTACGTATAAGTGTAGTGGTAGTAAAGGTATTAGGGAGGCAGACCGCAAAAGGGCTGAAAGGATATTAGGGAAGCAGACCGCGAACGACCGAAAGGGTATTAGGGAAGCGGGCTATAGGAGCCGAAGTTATGGGATGCGGGCCGCGAATGCCGAACTCTAAGAAGCAGGCTACGAGAGCCAGAATTGGGAAGCAGGCCACGAAGGCCAAAGGTAAGCAGGCTGCTAGAGCCAGAATTATGGGAAGCAGGCTGCAGGAGCCGACATTATGGGAAGCGGGCCATGAAGGCCGAAGGTAAGCAGGCTGCAAGAGCCAGAGTTGGGAAGCAGGCTATGAAAGCCAGGGGGAAGCAGGCTACGAGAGCCAGAGATAAGCAGGCTATGAGGGCCAGAATTGGGAAATAGGCCACGAAGGCCAAAGATAAGTAGGCTACGAAAGCCAGAATTGGGGGAGTGGGCTACAAGCTGAAGCTGGGAAGCGGGCTGCAAAGAGCCGAAGTTAAGAGGTAGGCCACGAGGGCCAAAGGGAAGGGTCTCTTTTGTTCTCTGGCCGGGAAAAGGTCCAAACCGAAGCAAGAGGTCTATTTTTTTTTTACTGGAAAGTTATCGGCTGGAACGCCAATGATGAGATAGCTGTCGGCTAAGAGCCGATGATGAGGTAGCTGTGGGCTAGGAGCCGATGATGAGGTAGCTGTCGGCTAGGAGCCGATGATGATATAGCTATCGACCCGAAGGCCGATGAAGAGGTAGCTGTCGACCTGAAGGCTGATAATTAGATAGTTGTCGACCCGGAGGCCGATGAAGGGGTAGCTGTCGACCTAAAGGCCGATAATTAGATAGCTGTCGACCCGGAGGCCGATGAAGGGGTAGCTGTCGGCTTGAAGCCCCGATGGCTGAAAGTTGGTCGGTTTAACGCCCCGTCGGCGGAAGGTCTAGTCGGTTTAACGCCCCATCTGCGGAAGGGTTTAGTCGGTTTAACGCCCCGTCGGCGGAAGGTCTAGTCGGTTTAACGCCCCGTCGGCGGAAGGTCTAGTCGGTTTAACGCCCCGTCGGCAGAAGATCTTGTCGGTTTAACGCCCCGTCGGCGGAAGGTCTAGTCGGTTTAACGCCCTGTCGGCGGAAGATCTTGTCGGTTTAACGCCCCGTCGGCGGAAGGTCTAGTCAGTTTAACGCCCCGTTGGCGGAAGATCTAGTCGGTTTAACGCCCCGTCGGCAGAAGATCTAGTCGGTTTAACGCCCCGCTGGCGGAAGGTCTAGTCGGTTTAACGCCCCGTCGGCGGAAGATCTTATCGGTTTAACGCCCCGTCGGCGGAAGATCTAGTCGGTTTAACGCCCCGCTGGCGGAAGGTCTAGTCGGTTTAACGCCCCGTCGGCGGAAGATCTTGTCGGTTTAACGCCCCGTCGGCGGAAGGTCTAGTCAGTTTAACGCCCCGCTGGCGGAAGATCTAGTCGGTTTAACGCCCCATCGGCGGAAGATCTAGTCGGTTTAACTCCCCGCTGGCGGAAGGTCTAGTCAGTTTAACGCCCCGTTGGCGGAAGATCTAGTCGGTTTAACGCCCCGTCGGCGGAAGATCTAGTCGGTTTAACGCCCCGCTGGCGGAAGGTCTAGTCGGTTTAACGCCCCGTCGGTGGAAGATCTAGTCGGTTTAACGCCCCATCGGCGGAAGATCTAGTCAGTTTAACGCCCCGCTGGCGGAAGGTCTAGTCAGTTTAACGCCCCGTTGGCGGAAGATCTAGTCGGTTTAACGCCCCGTCGGCAGAAGATCTAGTCGGTTTAACGCCCCGCTGGCGGAAGGTCTAGTCGGTTTAACGCCCCGTCGGCGGAAGATCTTGTCGGTTTAACACCCCGTCGGCGGAAGGTCTGGTTGGTTTCTGTTTGTTCGATGGCTGGAGGTGGGAGGTAAAAGTTCACCTCGTGACCCTTCTTTCTCTTCTTCTCTTCTTCTTTTGTAGGGAGGCAGGTACGAAGACCATGTTCGCCTCATGTCTCTTTTTCTCTTCTCTTCTTCTTTTGTAGAGAGGCCGACGCGAAAACCATGTTCGCCTCGTGACTGTGCCTTCTCTTCTTCTCTTCTTCTTTTATGAAGAGGCAGGTGCAAAGACCATGTTCGCCTCGCGACTGTTCTTTCTCTTCTTCTTTTCTTCTTTTATGAAGAGGCAGGTGCAAAGACCATGTTCACCTCGCGATTGTTCTTTCTCTTCTTCTTTTGTGGAGAGACAGGTACGAGGACCATGTTCGCCTCGTGATCGTCTCTTTTTTTTTCTTCTCTTCTTCTTTTGTAGAGAGACAGGTGCAGAGACCATGTTCGCCCCGTGATTGTTCTTTCTCTTCTTCTCTTCTTCTTTTTTTGGAGAGGCAGGTGCAAGGACCATGTTCGCCCCGTGATTATTCTTTCTCCTCTTCTTTTCTTCTTTCTTAGAGAGGTAGGTGCAAGGACCATGTTTGCCTCGTGATTGTTCTTTCTCTTCTCTTCTCTTCTTTCATGTGGGGAGGCGGGTGCAAAGACCGCGTCTGCCTCGTGACTCTCTTCCTTTTTTTTTGCGGAGAGGCAAGTGCAAAGACCATGTTCGCCTCGTGTATCTTTTCTCCCTTTTCTTCTCTTCTTTTTTTTTGAAGAGGCAGGTGCAAGGACCATGTTTGCCTCGTGATCATTCCTTTATCTCTTCTTCTCTTCTTTCTTATTTTTTTTTGTGGAGAGGCGGGTTCAAGGACCGTGCTCGCCTCATGTGTACTCTTTCTTTCCTTCTCTTCTCTTCTTTTTTGTTTGGTGAGGCGGGCTCGAGGGCCATGTCTGCCTCATGTCTCCTTTTTTTTGTGGAGAGGCCGGTGCAAGGACCATGTGTGCCTCATGTCTCTTCTTCTTCTCTTCTTTTTGTGTGATGAGGCGGGCTCGAGGACCACGTCTGCCTCATGTGTCTTTTCTTCTTCTTCTTTTGTGTGATGAGGCGGGCTCAAGGGCCACGTCTGCCTCATGTGTCTCTTCTTTCATTTTCTTCTCTTCTTTTTGTTTGGTGAGGCGAGCTCGAGGGTCACGTCTGCCTCATGTCTCTTTTTTTTTCTCATTAGCACTTCCGTGCTGGAGCGTATTTCTCTTAATGGGCCTCCAGGTTGGGGTGTAGCTTCATTGGGTGTGCATCCCCCCCTGAGGGGTGTGTTTTGCCTCTTTGCTTCTGTGCCCCCAGGCGGGGTGTATATTTTTTTGGCTTCTATGTCCCCAAATCAGGGTGTGCTTTTTTCTTAATGCCCCTGAGGCGGGGTGTAGCTCTCTTCAAATGGCCCCATGGTGGGGTATACTCTTCATGGCTTCTATGCCCCCAGGCGGGGTATGTTTCTTCTTCGTATGCCCCTAGTACGGGGCGTGTCTTTTATTTCTTATACCCCCCCCCCCATGGCGGGGGTGAATTCTGCTTCTTCTACCCCTGAAGGTGGAGGAGTGCTTCTCTTCATATGTCCCCGGCACGAGGGTGTGTCTCTTGCTTCTTATGCCCCCTTGAGGCCGGGGTGTATCTCTTTACAGCTTCTATGCCCCTAGGCGGGGTATGTTTCTTCTTCACACACCCCCAAGTTGGGGTGGACTTCTCTTCATATGCCCCTGAGTTGGGGTGTGCTCTTCATAGCTTCTATGTCCCCAGGCGGGGTGCTTCTTCTTCAAGTGCCCCTAAATCGGGGTAGATTTTTGAATACCCCTAAGCCGGTGTGAGTTCTTCATGGCCTCCATGTCCCCCGTGACGGGGTAAGCTATTTCTTCAATTGCCCCCTTAAGCGGGGTGCATGTTGCTTCATATGCCCCCGGGGCGGGGATGTATTCCGCCTCTAACGCCCCCATGGCGGGGGGATGTTCTTGGTTTCTTATGCCCCCAAGGTGGGATGTGTTTTGCTTCTTGTGGCCTCGAGGTGAGGTGAATTGCCGCTTTTGATGCCCCCAAGGTGGGGTGTATTGCTGCTTCTGATGCCCCAGAGCAAGGTATCCTTTTTTTTGCCCCCGGCACAGGGTGTATTCTGCTTCTAGTGCCCCCAAAGTGGAGTGTATTGCCGCTTTTGATGCGGGGTGTAGTTCTTGCTTTTTATGCACCCGAGGCGAGGTGAATTCTTCTTCTTTGTTTACGTGCCCCCATATCGGGGTATATTCCTCTCTTCATATGCTTCCCAAAGCCGAGGGATGTTGTTTGTTCTGCTCCTGATGTCCCCCCCCCCCCCCCCCGGGGGGGGTTAATGTTGCTTCATGGACTCCAAGCCTGGGGTATGCTCCTTCAAAGGTCCCTAAGCCGGGGTGCAGTTCTATTTCTTCTTTCATCCCCAGGTCGGGGCGGATTCTTCTTCAAGTGCCCCGAAGCCGGGGTATAGTTCTATTTCTTCTTACGTCCCCAGGTCGGGGCAGACTCTTATTCACATGCCCCGAAGCAGGGGTGTAGCTTTTGCTTTGTATGCCCCTCGGTCGGGACGGATTCCCTTCATGTGTCCCTGGGAGCGGGGTGCATATCATTTGCCTCTTATGCCCCTATGGAGGGGTATATTTCTTCTTCTTAACCCCCATGGCAGGGTATGTGTATGCTCTCTTCAAGAGTGGTGGCCGTGCTTGGCCTCATTGCTGTAAAGCATTCCCCACAACGGGCAGCAATTCATCAAGTTACAATTGTAGTTTGTTGGATCTTCTAACAGCCACTCGAGGGGCCGTTTTGTGCCGGACGGAGGCAGCAGGAAGGAGGAACGAGTGGGATCATTGCACCACAGACTCGGGACCCCCTAGAGTCGGGCGGGATGCCGGATTTCTTCTTGCTCTTTCAGTCGGCGATGCTGGCCGACTTTTCTTCTTTTCTTCTTTCTCTTTTTCTTCTCTTTTTTTTTTCTTCTCTTCTTCTCTCTTTTTTTTTCGTCCCTTCTTCTTTTCTCTTCCTTTTGTATGATTGACCAGGGTGGAGGTGCAGGAGAGCGCTCACCCCCTCAGGGAGGGGATGAGTGGTTCGCTCCACCGCATAAACTCCACAATGGTAATCTTTGTTCAGCACGGGTCTCGACGGACGTGACCGTACAACCCTCTGTTGCCAATTTCTTCTCTTCTTTTTTTTGCTTCTTTCTTTTCTCTTTTTTTTCTCTTCTTTTCTTCTTTTCTTCCTTTCTTCTTTTCTTCTTTTCTTCTCTTTCTTCTTGAGGGAAACAGGGGGGCTTGATTTCCCCTCCCTTCCCTTCTCTTTCTCTTATCTTCTCTTCCCCCTTTTTTTTATAACAGCCCCCATGATTCCTGGAAGTTGCATATGCTTCGAAGCAGCGTCCTCGAGGCCACGAAGGCAGTTGCGCCGAGTCTGGATCTTCTCCCCATAGGGCTGGTGAAGGCAGCACCTGCAATTCATCAAAGCAGGCAAACATTGTCTATTAGGGGGCCATGAGGCCCTGAATCTCAGCGAAGAGATGAATGGTGGTTTGGTCCCACCGGGCGTGCCAGAATTGTGGACGCACTTTTCGAACACTCATTATGTTGTGCGGGGGTTCGGGTGGTTCATTCGGGAATGGTCGATTCGTCTATTAAGTGCGTGGGCGTGCCAGTCACCGAGGTGACAATTTATTCGGGCTCCGAAGAGCCCATGGTGCGCTCGATCTGACTTCGTCAGACGATTGTGTGGTTCGTGTCGGGACCAAAACCCGCCGCGCCATAAAGGTTACGGCGTCATTTACATCCCCCATACGAGGGAACACCCTTGATTAATCGCCGAGATTCAGGGCCTCATGGCCAAGAAATTAATTACATAAAAGGTCTATTAGGAGGTATTGAAATCCTCGCGCGAAGGCGGGAAGAAAACCGTTCGAGATCATGTCGGTCATGTGCTGACCATTTAATGTTTGGACGAGTGTCCGTCTCGGGAAAAGCACGATCGTCGCGGGAAGACCAGAGCATATGTATGCCAGGATATGGCAACTTATTGCTCAGAAGAACGGAAAACGTTCGGCTAAACCTCGGTTAGAGCGGTCAGACACCGGTAAATCTGTTGGCCCGGTGCAAGAGCAAGATGCGACCATACTGCGGTGGGCCCCCCCGCGGTCGAAACAAGACTTGCATGAGCGTCATTAATATTTCCGGTGCCAAGGGGCGACGAGGGAATATCCCTTGAATCGGCTGAAAAGCCCTGTGTCCGGAGAAGCCGGCGTTCGAAGCATGTCGGTCATTCGGGAGACCGTTTAATATTCGGACGTGTGTCCGACTTGAGAATATTGTAATCGTCGCATGAAGACTTGGAACATGTGCATGCCGGGATACGGCAAGTTTATTATTCCGAGACACTGAAAATATTCGGTTGAATCTCGGTTAGAGTAGCCGGAAACCAGTGAATCTGTTGGCCCGATGCGAGATCGAGTCAGGGACCATATTGGGGGCGCCTCCCGTGGTCCGAACGAGGCTTGCGCGGGCATCATTAATATTTCCGGTGCCGGAGGGCAACGGGGGAGAATCCCGGGATTAGACTCCAGAACCAAAAGCGTGTTCGAAAGGAGCGGGCTGTAGACAGAGGATATGAGCCAGACGATGGCCATGATCGGGACAGGCCCGAGTTCTAAGTGTGGCCCACGGGGGGCTTATTAATATTCCCATGGAAGGAGTCCAGGGGTGGCGAGAGCCGTCTCGTTCTATTCTGATTCTGTCGGTCACTTGCGGACCTTTTCATGTTCGGGAAAGGGCCCATATTGCAAGTGCGACGTGGGCGTGAACGACCCCGTACAAATGTATGCCGAGTTTACGGCAATTTCAATGAAAGAGCGGGAGCGAATCCCGTTAGAATGAATCCGATTTAACGAGCTATCGGCCCGGAACAATGCCGGCTCACGATCATATCGGGGCGAGAGCCGTCGGCCATGTTGATTGCTCACGGGTCCTTTCATGTTCAGACACAGGTCTGTAATAGAAACGCGGCGAAAATCGAGGTGAACCCGTTCAAATGTCTGCCGAGCGTGCGGCAACTTTAGTAGTGGCTCGGAAGGGATCCGGCCTGAGAAACGAGTCCGGTTCAATCGGAATGTCGGCCCTAGGCGAGGTCGGGTCGTGGCCAGTTCGGGATGAATTCCCAAGACTCAGACCCAGCCCGCAGAGGCGGCGTTGTTGTTCCTTCAGCACCGGGTCGCAGGGGAGACGGGGCTGCGGTGTAGATTTTACCATCGTTTTATTATTATTTAGAATTTTACCTTTATTATTTGTTGATTTATATATATATATATCTTTGAGTGAGTTCGTTATTTCTATTTGTTTATTTTCTGTGGTTTATTCATTTATTATCGTGATCGTTAGGTTTGCTCTTATTGTTTGTTCATTTATTATCATTCATTTGCTTGTCGTGTTTCGTTAAATTGTTATTATTATTTATTTATTTTGGTTATCGTTTATTTATTTGTCATTCTTGGTGAGTTTGTTATTATTATTCATTTATTTTTGTTATCATTTATTTGTCGAATTATTATTATTGTTATTATTTTTAAGCTTATTATTATTATCACTTATTCTTTTATTATTCTTATTTATTTATTCGTTTTTGAATTTGTTATTATTTATTATTTATTATTATTATTATCACTCATATTTTCTAGAGAGAGAATGGGCCATTAGAGGGCTAAAAGGGGTGTACCGCTGAAGGGCTGAGGGCGTGCCGCTGAAGGGTAGGAGGGCGTACCGCTGAAGGGCCTGGGGGTGTGCCGCTGGGGGGGCCAAGGGAGTGTACCGCTGAAGAGTCTGGGGGTGTACCACTGGAGGGCTGAAAGGGTGTGCCGCTGGGGGGGGGCCAGGGGTGTACCGCTGGAGGGGCCAGGGGCTATGCCGGCGAAGGGCCGAAAGGGTGTACCGCTGAGGCACTTCAAGGGGTGTACCGCTGGAAGGGCTAGGGGCATGGGAGTCTGTTTCTCTTTTATTTCTTTTAAGGCTTTTCTTTTCTTATTTTCTTTTCTCTCTTGATTTTATTAAGGTTTGCATGGGTTTCTTCTTTTCTTCTCTTGATTAATCTTGATTCTTTCTTTTGTGAGGGCGGATGTTCAAGTTGTTTAGTTGTTGTTCGATTTGGTTCTCTTTACGTTGATTACGGTTTCATTATGTCGGTTAAAGCATTTTACCGTTGTTCTTTTTATTTGTTTGTTGCTTTCTTTTCTTTTTTAATATGTTGTTGTTCCATTTGTTGATTACTTCCTTTTATCTTTTTAATATGTTATCGTTTCTAACAAAAATTCGGCAGCATCTCCCCTTAACCCGAGCGTAAGGGAGATACAGGGAACGCGCCCACATGGAGTGACGGAACCCGACAACTGGAGGTGGGCGCCTGAGGGCGGCAACACCTTTAATAAAACTTCGGAAAACTCGGGGGGCGACGGTGAGTGGAAGTCACTCCTAGGACTGGCTGAGAGGGGAATGCACCGGGCAAGAAGGAAGGGTAGTGTACCGGCGAAAGGCCTGGCTAGGGCGTGCCGGCAAACAGGCGGCTGAGGTGTGCCGCTGAGGGCCAAATGAAGTGTGCCGACAAAGGGGGTGGAAAGTGTGCTGCTGAGGGCCAAGGAGTGTTCCGCTGAGGGCAGCTGAAGGCGTGCCGCTAAGGGCGCCAGGGAGTGTGCCGCTGGGGGGGGCCAACCGGAGTGTGCCGCTGAGGGCAGGCAGGGAGTGCCGGCGAAGGCCCGGCAGGGCGTACCGGCGAAGGGTCAAAGGAGGGGCTAGCAGCGTGCCGCTGGGGCACTTCAAGGCGTGCCGCTGGGGCACCAAAAGGGGTGTGCCGCCAGAGGGGGGGGTAAACGGCAAGCAAAGGTAGGCGAAGACAAGCGGTTAAGGCCAGAGGCCTCATGGAAAGGGCCAAGACAGAGGGTGAATGGCTAAGACGTACAAACCAGGCACGGTAGCAAGACACCCAAAAGAGGGATTTTCATTCATGGAAAGAAAAGGCCACAGAGGGCCAATACATCGTAGGGAGAAGTAAAAAAGGGAACAACAGCAAAAAGGAAAGGGAAAAAGGGAAATGAAGATACAAGGGGGAAGGGGAACGGAGTGTGGGCTCCACCTCCCTTCTCAGACCTCACTCCTCTCTTCTCTCACTCTTCTTCTTCTTCTTCTCTTCTCTTTTCTCCGGCGATGGTGGACGGGGCAACAGGGGGAGCCTCTCCCTCTTCTTCTCCTATTCTCCTCTTCTTCTCTTCTCCTCTTCTTCTTCTTCTCTTCGCACGGACGGCGGTGGACGAAGTAGCAGGAGGGAGCCCTCTCCCCTCTCTCCCTCTCTTCCTCCTCTTCTATCCTTTTCTTCTTCTTCTTCTCTTTTCTGGCCGCTCCGTCGTGGCTCCCTCCACTGGCCTCTTCCGTTCACAGCGAAGGAGAAGGGTTTTTATACCCCATACGGCGGAAGCGTTCGAAGGCGGGAAACATCCGGGGGCCTTTAATGGGGGTTGACCCGTCGTCCTTGGTGGCAGGGGGGATAGGCAGCGTGGCTGTCTCCCCGAACGACACCTCAGCAAGTCCACTGCGCGCCAAGGATCCATAGGGTATGGCTGTTAGATTTGATTCGCCGGGGCGTGCCGTTGAAAGGGCCAAAAAGTGTGTCGTTGGAAGACACGGCAAGCGTGCCGCTGAAGAGCCCAATGGGCGTGCCGGCGAAGCACAGCAAAGGCGTGCCGCTGGAAGCTAGCACGGGCGCGCCGCTGGAAGCCAGCACGGGCGTGCCGCTGAAGGGCAGGCTGGCGTACTACTGAACAGCCAGGTGGGTGTGCTGCTGAAGGGATGCAGGGGCGTGCCGTTGAACGCCAGGAGGGCGTGCCGTTGAACGGCTGCCAGGGCGTGCCGCTGAAGATCCCGCCAGGGGTGTGCCGCTGAAGGCCTGGGGGCGTGCCGCTGAGGGCTGCCAGGAGTGTGCCGTTGAGGGCGTGCCGCTGAGGGCAGCGGGAGTGTGCCGCTTAGCGGCCTGGAGGGGGTAGAGGGGCGTGCCGCTGAAGGGGGGGCCAGGGCGTGCCGCTGAAGGGCAGCCTGGGTGTGCCGCTGAGGGGCACATGGCCGTGCTGCTGAAGTGCTAAATGGGCAGTTTGGAGCCCGTTGTGAGCACGAGTTGTGGCCCGTTTAATTTTCTTCGAGGCCCATGGGTTATGGGGCTCTTATTGGTTGACTACTCTTAACTGTCACGACTCCGGGGACGGCTTCACGGCAGTGTGCATATTTGGGGGTCTGGACGATAAATCTCTCTGGGGCTTCTTCACTCGACGCCGTTGTTGATGCGAGGCCGCGCAGGACATCTGGGTGTGCAATTTTCGGTGTCCGTAGGTATAAATGACAGAAATTTAAACAGCCACAGCGGGAAGTGACTCGCCGCGGCCTCGAGGATATCAAAAATATGGGAGTTATTCTCATATTAAACAGCCATATCGGGAAGTGACTCACCGTGGCCTCGAGAATATCAGAGATATTAGAATAACACAGGGTATAAATGACAGAAATTTAAACAGCCATAGCAGAAAGTGACTCGCCGCAGCCTCGAGGATATCAAAAATATGAGAATAACACAGGGAATAAATGACAGAAATTTAAACAGCCATAGCGGGAAGTGACTAGCCGCGTCCTCGAGGATATCGAAAATATGAGAATAACACAGGGTATAAATGACAGAAATTTAAACAGTCATAGCGGGAAGTGACTCGCCGCGGCCTCGAGGATATGATGTGATCGCCAGGGGCCGGAGACCCCAAAATAAGAAGAGTGATCACGTTTACCTCAAAAGCGGGAAATGGCGGGTTGCTTCTTCCTCTCCCTTCGGCCGGCCGACGGAGAGGGCCTTCATTGGTTACTCTTACAAAAAAAAAGGAAACAGACAGATAGCAACTGAATCAGAAAAATGGCAGTGTAGTATTAGTCCACTATGATGAAAATGGTAAAATCATGACGAGACACACACCTGGTTGGTGTTATTTTCAAACCCCTCTCGGGCACGAGTAGGAGGAGAATGCTATGATGAATGGAAAATCATGCAGACCTGCATAAAGCAGGTCTCTCTTATAAAGTGAGATGACGGATGACGGGATGATGCATGCGATAGAAATGACAAAAGAAAGTGGGAGAGAATGGCTTATTGAAGATGCCGATGGCGGGATCCGGCGGAGCTCCAACAGCGCGGGGATGACGTGGAAGCACGGCGGACGGAGTAGCCTTCCTCTCACGAGTGCGAGCACCCAAAAATTCGACAGAACCTCCTCCTACAAAAACCCACGGGTTAGAAAAGGGATCCGGCAGAGTCTCTCTTTCCTTTGTTGGATCTGAAGCTCTCTCCCTTCGAGGGAGGGGGTCCTCTATTTATAAGGGAAATTTTTATGGGCGCGTCCTGCGTCTGGGACGCGTTCATGTTGAGGCGTCCAGGACCCCATATGCTTCAGACAATTTTTTATTATTTCCACATTATTGGTGCATCTAGGCTTCTGGACGCCTCAACTTGCGGCGTCCAGGAACCCAGACGCGCCCATTTCTGCCCACTGAATCGGTGTCAGAAACCGTCGACGCACCCGTGACTCCTAAAACGCGTCTAGGAACAAAGACATCTTTATGATTCGATTTATTCGAAACGTCAAACTAAACGGCTGGAGCGGCACCGCGTGCGCCCTGCACGAGACTCTAAAGAAGGCGTCTAGGGTCCTAGACACCTTTAAAAGAGGCGTCATGTTACCCTGCCACTTTCAAAAAGGAGAAAAAATATTTAAATAATAATAATAAATAATAATAAATATTTTTAAGAAGGCGTCTAGGGTCCTAGACACGTCAAAGTGAGGCGTCTAGGGTCCTAGACACGTTTAAAACTTTTCACGGAAAAAATTCAAAAAAATATAAAAAAGTCAGAAAAATAGGAAATCGCCAAAGTAATTAAAAATGTGAAGGCAACATAGGAGTAATATAGTGTAATATGAGATTTACTCACGGTAATGTCAAAAACGGTGTGTCTCCACTCCATACAATTTAGCACTATGGAATCGGGGTAAGCCTTGCAGTCGCTTCTTCAATTGAAATCAATATAGGTAGTGCAAGGCGCACAACTATAGGAGCTTAAAGCCACCGACGCCATTTGTGGAGTTGAAAAGACCCCGCAACCACAACTGCTTAGGCAAGCATGTCAAGAGATCAACATACGGCACAAGCCCTGGAAGCCTATCTTTGCAAGAGCAACTACATTCCGAGCACCCCCGCTGAAGACAATTATATAAGAAGCAATAAGATGACTCGGCGCACCGCTACTGCCACCTACCATCTATCCCCTGAGGTGATGCCTACTCGGAGCAGCCATGCAACAACCTCCCCGCTATCAAAAGATCCCTGTTGATACGGTCTAAACACCTGAGCTGACGCACGCCACGGGCTACAAAGTTTGTATCAACTGCCCACTCCGTCCTTGGACTAGATCCACCAGCCATGTCACCCAATAAACATTCATCGGCTTTGCCAGCTCCTTATCCTGCGAAATGCTTCCCATTAGTCCCACCGGGATTGACCCTCTACCCCGGTGTGGAACCCACATTCATAACCAATACATCCTCGCCATCCTTCGACATTCCACCACAACAGCTACACAAACACGCTAAGAGATACCAAACTTGCCCCACTGGGCTCATAAAACATGTCCCTTGGCCTGTGGCACTCCGCCCTTGCCGAGCTCTAGATCTTGCCCATCAGTTCCATTGGACCGGGCCCATAAAACCTTTCCCTTGGCCTGTGGCACTCCGCCCCCGCTGAGCTCCCATCTCCCTAGCCCTGTTGGGCTGGACTTATAGAACTCTTTTCCCTTGGCCCGTGCCACTCCGCCCTCGCTGAGCTCTCACACATCTTCCTAGCCTCGTGGGGCTGGGCTCATAAAACTCATAGAACTCTTTTTCCCTTGGCCCGTGCCACTCCTCCCTCATCGAGCTCTCAAACATCGCCTTAGTCCCGCCGATTGGGCCCATAAAACTCTTGCCCTTGGCCTGAGGCACTCCGCCCTTGCCGAGCTGAGTCCATAAGCTTTTTCCTCGGCGCAAGGCACTCTATCTGCGTCGAGCTCTTAAGTATTGCCACCAAGCCAGGCCCATAAACCTTTTCCCTCTGGCTCAAGGCACCCTGCCTTGGACGAGCTCTCAGATGTTAATCCCAAGCCCCACCGACGCTATAACAAAATAGTCCAATCCATCAATAGTCCTGCCGGACAACACAACCCGTACTATGGGCTGGTCTGTACCAGGAGTACTTTTGGCCATTCTCAACCCTCGTCAGCCGGCTAGGTTTTACCCTTGGCCTAGATCCCACGTCTTCGCTGAGTTGCTTGATTTCGATGCTCTGTCGAGTCAATGCCCATTTATATATCTTGCCCTTGTTTCAGACCTCCCATCTGAGCAAGGTTTGTTGATTCTGACATCTTGTCGGGTCGATGTCTGTATTCTGCCCTTGTCCCAGACACACCATCCGAGCAAGGTTTTTTGATTCCGACATCCCGTCGGGTCGACGTCTATATTCTGCCCTTGCCCCAAACACGCCATCCGATCAAGGTTTGTCGGTCTCGATATCTCGTCAGGTCGACGTCTACATTCTACCCTTGTCCCGGACCTACCGTCTGAGCATGGTTTGTCAGCTCCGACATATTTTCAGGTTGGCATCTTGATTCTACCTTTGACGCAGACCTCTCGTCTGGGTCAGATGCATGGGTTGCCTTCGACAGTCCGTCAAGGCAACGTCAATTCCATATTGCTTCTGAGTCTGACATCCTACCAGGATCCGCTATCCTATCCTCTGGCCTTTGACGTCCAGTCAAAGCCAGCTATCCTTGTTTGCAAGGGCAACACCCTATCATATATTTCAAGTATCTCATTTTTCGGCTCGTCCACTCTGAAGACCACCAATCTCGAGTCGTACCCTGCAACTGGTTACATGCCAACATCACCATGTCCTCCTCAGCATAGTGCATGGAACTGAACACTCTCTCCATCTCATCAAGCCATCGCCTGGCCACATCGGGATCTGGCTAGCCCTCATAATAGGGTGGGTGAAACTGTAAGAAGTCCCTCACAGCCCGACTGGGTCCACCCCTAGCTGACGAGCCCTCACCAGCATCACCGCCAAACTATTGAGCCATGGCCTGAAACATGCTCCAAAAGAAATCCTCGGCTCCCAGAACTCTCGCTGCATCCCCTGCCTGCGTGGTAACTGGTGGCACTCTGCTCTGCTCCTCCTGCTCCTCTGTCGACTGTCCCTGCTGAGAGCGAGTCCTCCGCCTCGGCGCCATACTCGCCTACTGCAAACAGACAGAAGACACGAGAAACGGTGAAATCAATAAAACACACGATGCCCTAAGCCAGTGCCAACTGTACATCATCATTGTGGACTAGTGGAACACTGCAACTATTTACGATTCTTATATATATCCACAACCGTGCTCTGATACCAGCTGTAACGACCCGAGATCCGAACACCGGGAAGGCCCAATAACCCGAATCTCAAACCGCCACCCACGAGCCCGTAGACTCGGTAGGGTTAAAAGGATGGTGTGGATATACACAAGGATCTAAATAATTGCAGAGCTACGTAGTTTAAATAATTAAGCATGAAGCATTAAATGACATTAATTAAATTACATGGTCCACGATAATAACAGCATTCTAAAATATAACAGTAGTCCACAACTAGTACCGTCCAAAGAGAAAAGTACAACTACATGGGACATACCCCAGAATTGGCAACTGGCAACTAACCATGGGCACCTGAACCACGTGGAGCCTCAGAAGCGCTCCCCTGAAGCCGCGTCTCACCTGAAACACGAAAAACACGCAGGGAATGAGCCTCAAAACACAAGGCTCAGTAGGGATCATCCGGTCCCCACCTCATAAACCTAGAAACTACGCGGAAAGTAACTACGAGCTACTACGACGGCTAGTACCGAACGTGCGGCATGAAAAACTGAGACAACTCATCAAAAGCCAAAGAAAACCCAAGAGTCACTACCACACAAAGACAGGAGTACCAACCCACTAGAAGCAAGGCTGGATGCGTCCGCTGATGACTTAAACCGCGCCTCGGGTGTCCCCCTCGACCTCCGGTGGAACGGGGACACCGTACAAGTAACCACATAACAAGTGACTAGCTAGGGTCGCGCTCATCAGCGCGGGTCCGACCGCCCCCAACCACGTGTGCACACACAGACCGTGCGTCCCTGGTCTGGCCCTCTGACTTATTTTTCCCTCAGCCAGACTTTGGCCGGTAGACGCGGGGCCCGACGAAAACTAGTCCAAAATCATCTCTCAGGATAGCCTCGCCACCACTCCCTGGTGGGACCACTCACGTGTCGGAAGACTATGACTAGTGGAGGGTCACTGAAGGAGTAGACTCTCTAGTCAACGGAAAATAACGTCTAAACCGGAAAGAGTACGAGGGCCGCTCCTCGTACCGACACCGACTCACGATGACACAAGCCAAGAAAACCATCTCTCGGGATCCCATGGCACCCTCACGTGTGGCCCCCACATGATGCCCAGTATCAGTCAGACCACGGGTTAGCACGTGGATCGAGATCCACTCACCCGGGACTCGAATCGACAAAACATAACTTCGGTCGGACATAGATCTCTGGCGGTCCACCTTTGGGCCGCCACAGAGTCTGGCGATCCAACATTGGGCCGCCACAGGAACTGTAGCGGTCTAACGATAGGCCGCTACACCCTGGGTTATGAAAGAAATGGCGGTCCTATATAGGGCCGCTACAGGGATGTGGCGGGTGTACCTTCGGCCGCCACATCCAAAAATCCTCAACGGTTGAAAACCAACGGTCGGAAGTCAACGGTAAACTTGCCCGTCTGGCGGTCGAACCCTGGAGCGCTACACGCTCTGGCGGTTTATCGTGCAGCCGCCAGGTCGACGGACGCCCTGCCGACAAAATAGTAACCTATGGCGCACCCGCCTTGGGCTTCCACAGCGGCTGGCGCACCTACCCTGGGCCGCTAGAGACTCTGGCGGTTCTGGAAGGACCGCCACACTAGCCCGAGAACAGGCCGGCGGGAAAAACCCAAAAATCTAAACCACGCCCCCAAACATCCATGGATGAGGGGGAAAACAAGGGGGGAGCTTCCCTATAGCCCCTAGCATGCATCTATGCCCTCGAATCGGTCCGAAACGCGACGAAACGGTAGATCGGCACACAACCTCCAAAACATAGATTTTGCCCTACCCGGCTCAAAAATGCCCCTCTCGACCTCTCCTCAGCCTACAAATCGCGGGGGACGACGGGATGAGCATGGGGATTCGTCTCCCTACCTCTATGGAGCTAGAGCTCCGCCGAAACGCCGCCAATCGCAAGAAAATGCTTGAAAACCCTCGTTCCTTCACGCTTCCCACGAGCTCCGCACGCCTCCACGATCGTCACGCCACCACCGTCGTTGCCACGCCGTCACCTCGCCGCCGTCTGTAGCCGGGGAGAGGGTCGCCACCGCGTCCACGGGAGAGGGGGAAAGGAGAGGGGTCGGGTGCGCTCACGGCAGGAAGAAGGAGGAAGAAAGAAGAAGAAGAAAAGAAAAGGAAAAAGGAGGGGTATTTATAAAAAATCAAGAAATTTTGGAAAATACCAAAAAATTAAAAATTATATTTCCGCGATCCTCAGAACGCACCGATCGCAACGATACCACCCGCGTCTAGGTGAACGGCCCGGTTCACCCGCTACGAAGTTCCGTAGGTCCTGTCAGTGAAAAACATGGGAAACCACGGAACACGTTCCGGGACCTCCGAAACTGATCCGAAACGCACGGATCCAAACACGAAAGATGTCTGAAACATAATTTCGGACACAACGGAGTCAGACTTTCTGAGAAAACAGATCTAGGACCCAAAAAGAAGGATCCGGAGGGTCTGGGATATAACATTATCTCTGGCTCTCGTAGCCTGCTATACTGGCTCTTATAGCCTGCTATTTCTGGCTCTCATAGCTTGCTATCCGGGCTCTCGTAGCCTGCTATATCACCGTTCTGGCTCTTGTAGCCTACTATCCCGCTACCTTCTGACTTTACAGCCTGCTATCCCGTTACCCCCTGGCTTCTAAAGCCTACTATTATGCCATCCCGAATTTTATAGCCTACTATCCTGGCCTTTACAGCTTGCTATCCCGCTCTCCCGGCTCCTGGAGCATGCTATCCTGACTTTTATAGCCTGTTATCTCTCTACCCTGGCTTTCATAGCCTGCTATCCCGCTCTCCTGGCTTTTACAGCCTCCCATCCTGGCATTTATAGCATGCTATCTCGTTATCTCTGGCTCTCGCAGCCTGCGATCTCACTACTTTCTGGCTTTTATAGTTTGCTATCCTACTATTTCTGGCTTCTACAGCCTGCTCCCCTGCTACCTCCTCGCTCATGTAGCCTACTACCCAGCTGTCTCTGGCTCTGGTAGCCTGCTATCTCTGGCCTAGCCTGGCCGGCTATCTCTGGCCCTCGTAGCCTGCTATCCCACTACCTTCTGGCTCTCGTAGCCTATTGTCCCGCTATATCTGACTTCTATAAGTCTGCTACCCTGTTACTTCTCGACTCTTGCGGCCTATTATCCCGCTACTCTAGCTTTTATAGCCTGCTATTCCTGGCTCTTATAGCTTGTTGTCTCTGGCTCTCACAGCCTGCTACTCCTGGCTTCTACAGCCTGCTGTCCTGGCGCTTATAGCCTACTGTCTCTGGCTCTCGTAGCCTGCTATTCCTGGCTTTTACGGCCTACTATCCTGGCTCTTATAGCCTGCCGTCCCTAGCCCTCGAGGCCTGCTATCCTGGCTTTTCCGACCTGCTATCCTGCTATCTTGGCTTGTACAACCTACTATCCCACCATCTCCGGGTCCTTGCAACCTGCTATTCTATTATCTTTCACTACCCATAAATCTCGCGATTTAGACTTACCGTCAAAAGTCCGCTGTCCCGCTACCCTTTTGGCTTAAGCCTACTTCAACAATGACCATCATGTCCCACCGTGATGATTGCTACAACTCAATGACTTGGGCTCCCCTTGAAGCATGCTTTCCTGCTACCGCTAGGTCTGCATATCATATTCTCCTATTATCTCTTAGCTTTTATAGCCTGCTTTCCATGTTACCTTTTGGCTGTCATAGCCCGCTTCCCTTGCCAATCGCTGGCTTCTGTAGTGCACTTTCTATATTCGGGTTAGACTCCTTGTCAAAACCCGATGTCCGTTCCTGGCCAAGACACCCTGTTCAGGCCTACCACTCCATTTTAATCTAGGTTCATCATCTGAATAAAACGGCTCTCGTTGGCCTGTGCCAACCCCCTTGCTCCCGTCGGGACTTGCTACATAAAGCTTTTTTCCATTATTTTGTTATCAATTCTGCTTACTTTTGAATAACTAACCTGTAGGTATTCGCATCAGGCGCTTGAACAAATAAATGGATATATAGTGACATATACATATATGCATATATATAAAATAATAAAAATAGAGAGAGAAAAAAGAGGACAAATTGCATGCTTTCAAGTTTTGGGTGTTTGTTGGCCCGACGTGCATGCTTGCTTATACTATAAGATAATACACCTCCTTCAATTTCCTAGGACCACATCTCCTTGCTAAATAAAGCTGCCTGATTCTAAGCATGTATGCGCCACGGCATACACTAAGGGATGAAAAGCCAATATTGGCTGAGTGCATGCGTCCAGTGGAAAAGTCATAGTTGTGTCGCTAATGCAACTCGTGAGATACACCCAAAGCAAAACTCCTACACTTTGCACCACAATGTGTTCAGCGGTCTCTTATCATATGGATGCTAGAAGGTTCTTCCTAATACTTTATGGATGCTCAAACTTGTGCACCCACACGAGGGGTAATCTTGAGGAAAAAACTGCCTTCCCCCAAGATAGAAGATAAAAAAAAGGAAAGAGAAGAATGATATATAGGATGAATCATAGTAGCCGGGAATCCCATTGAGACATATGAGGAGACTCGCGATGAATGGTGAAGTCCACAATAAAGTCACTATAAAGGATGAATCCTAGTAGCCAGGAATCCCCATTGAGACACATGAGGAGACCCGCGCTGAACGGTGAAGTCCGTAATAAAATTACTATAAAGGATGAATCTTAGTAGCCGAGAATCCTCATTGAGACACATGAGGAGACTCGCGCCGAACGGTGAAGTCTGTAATAAAAGTATTATAAATGATGAATCTTAGTAGCCGGGAATCTCCATTGAGACACATGAGGAGACTCGCGCCGAACGGTGAAGTCCGGAGCTAGGAATAAGCTAAGGGGGTTGTGCAAAGCTACCGAAAATTGAGAACCCCGACTGTACGTGTAGACGCTAGAGCAATACTCTAGTGTTATTTGAACATTTGTGTATCCCTATGTCCAGGGCTCGCTGCTCGCATACTTGCACTATCACACTATAGAGAAGTAGCCTCGGGTGTAGATCGTGGCTTACGTTGTGCACATATTCTATGCGATGTCCTCTCTGCGCATACAATTCATCTCCTTAGTCGTGTCTTGTGAGTCGCACTCTGTCTATGAGTCACAGGCGTTGTCCTTATCCTATCCCCGATATAGGGGAGCTATTCAATATATCTAGCTTATGATTGCTGTTGAATGCCTTCATGCTTGCATGAACAAAAAGACACGCTTCCAAAAAACGGGCTGCACCCGTAGGCCCTGCTCGCTCGTCCCTCATTCGCGCCACCTAGGGGTGGGGGGCATTTGTTGACACATAATATATATATATATATAATTAAAAATGAGAGAAAAATGAGAGAAAAGAAGAAAATAAAATAAATATAATAATAATAATAATAATAACAAAAGGATAAAAAAAAGAAAAGAGAGAAGAGAAGATATAACAATAATAATAAAACAATAATAAAATGATAAGATAATAACAATATAAATAATGATACTAACATATTTCATCTTATATTTCTTATTTTTCAGGGATGAAACAAAGGACGAAAACACTGGGAGTGGGTCGCCCAGGGCCCATCGACCACCAAAGTGAAAGTGTCACCGAGGCCATGGTCAAATCCCATCCAAACCCGAAGTCCAAAATAGAAGGAGGCTCACCGATTGTGCTAAGGCCGAGATCCAAGATGAAACCACACCGATGCTTCAAGGGTTCTGTAACCCATTATAAAAGCTGAGGTTCGACGAACAAGAAGGGGGCTCGGCGAGCAACATAGCGGTAGATAAAAAAAATAGAGGAAGAGACAGACAGAAGAAAAGAAGTGGAGCGAGAGCTTGAAAAGAGAAGAGAGCCCGTGAAGAGAATGAAGAGCAGAGGTAGGGGTGCTACCACCGTCGTCCGACGCCCGATTTGGGGCTACAGTCCCCTTCCCCTGGTTCCCTTTCTTCTCTGTTTTATATGCACGTTTCTGCTAGCGAGTCCTGTAATATCACGGCCTCTTGAGGCTTCTGTCTGTACCCTGGCGATGCCTGATTTTATATGAATGAAAGATATATTGATGCATTTGTTCATGATGAGAATTCATTTTTTTATATGTATTGCTGTAACCAAATACCCTTGATGTTCGCCCATGTGCTCCCCTCATTCTATCTCAAATTTCTGTAGCTCCGGTTTATATTTCTTTCGTTTAACCCTGGGCGATGGTCTTATGGCTGCTACGACTTCGCAGAGATAGTGGGAGTATTATTCCATCTATCAATGACATTTGCGAAGGCATTGCTACGCTCCGGGGATACTGAGTCCTGGCGCTTACTCCCTGAGTTTGACCGCGAGTAGTCAAAGTTATTTACCTCTGATATAAGACGGGAGCCCGAGATAGCCCATCTCGTGGCTTTCCCGTCCCCCAAATCATGAGGAAAAGTAATTTTGCCTGGCCCTGGTCTGGTGTTTGTGTTCTCCGGATAGTTTCTTGTTCACTCAGAAGAGCTCAAGCCCGGCAGCTTCCATGAAATCCTAAACCCCAAAACCCATTCTCAACTAGCCTCGGCGCCAACAGCTCTTGGCGCAGATCCCACGCCGGTTACCTCCCGCGCCAAAGCCACGTTTCCCTCATTTTCGCGCCGAGTATATGAGCCCGCCGATGGCATATTTCCGTGCCGACCAGCCCTCAGCCGCGCCGAGGCCCTTTTATTCATGCGCCGAGACCCTTTTATTTCTGCGCCGAGCGTATAAGTCCCGAGCTAGCCGCTGAATGCATTCGTCCATTTGCCGTTTTCAACCCCCCCCCCCCCCCATGCGAAATATGCACGCGTGATTAGCTGTTGGGCACATCATGGCATGCTCATTGCACCTACATGTCAAAGACATCCGAGTACGAGAGATTCATAAATGCATGGCCCCACTCACTATGTGCCTTCACGCAAATAGCCATTAGCCCATTTATTAGTCACATGCATACCCGTTCATGTTGTCTCCAAAATACCACATGCCATCATATATATGCGTATGAGAATACGAGAATACATTATGCATGAATAAAATAATCTCCCAGGTTGCATGGAGCCCATTACGTGAAAACCCCTCTTGGTTCAGCATGTTTAAATATGCGTAGTGAATGCGTGCATTTGCTTATCCTTAGATGATTCCTAATCATCATTAGCCTTTGATACCCATGTTGGTCATGCATACAGGAATGTGTATATGTACACATATGAATATAAGAATAAATGCATGTATTTTATTCTATGAATTAATTTTGTTGGGCTTTCATACTCAACCCCATAAGAAGCGGAGGAGCTATATTGATGGGGTTTTTACCCCTACATTTATTCTATTCTTTCATATTTTTCGATTACCCCATCGGGCCACGGAGTTCTGCCACTACATGTTCTCCGCTGGTCCCTTTAGGGGAATATTAATGAGGCACCATGATGAGTGGACACCCTCCTGCTATATTCCGATCCTCTTGGATCTCGGGCTACGCCCATCTTTCTTTTGGCTTCCATCTCGGCACTCCGTAGATGGATGTCCTATACTCCCCATTTGGCACAGTCCAAAATAAGGGGAGATGCTGTAGAAATTCATTCACTATCCTTGTTTTATCATATCATGTGATGTTTTCATTAAACTAATGAATTATACCCCTGTTGTGTGGCAGAGTCCTGAGACAGACTATCTCATGGCCCTTTGCCCACTGTACAAGGGGAACATAATCATTATGATATTTCCCGTTTATTGTCACATGGTCCCCCTAAGACTTCTGTGGATGAATTTCTTCACCTTAACATCATCGCCAGAGCCCATGAAACCCTAATTAAACACAAGAGATCCTCACGATAGAACCCCCCCAAAACCCCAGCCTTAAAGTCCTAAGGCCTCAGGTCTCCCGCATCAACGCCTCTAATGGCTTCCCGGCGCGATGCCCTCTCGACGCCAGTTCGACGCCGAGTGGCAAGCGCGTCGGTGGCCGCTCGCGCCGAGTGCCCCTCTGCCGATGTCCCGGGCTGATGCCCCCATGTGCTAAAGCTATTGCGCCGCATCCTGCCACGCCGAGTCGCCCTCGCGCTGACGCCCTCCAGAGCTGATCTATATGCTCATTAATTCCCTCATCCAGCAACCACTGATGAACCTTGAAGCCCAGCGCTCCAAGCCTTATTATCCTTCGTTCAGAACCCCTACTATCCCGGGGAGGAGTAATAGTCCTTCACTCAAATCTATGGGAGCTAAAGTAATGGGGTTTACCCCTACATTCTACCGAGTATGATGTTTGTTTTCTAACCCTACTGGCCTATGGAGTTCTGCCACTACATGTTCTCCTATGGTCCCTTCAAGGGGATATCAATAAATACCATGATAATGGATATTGTCCCGTCACATCTAGATCCTTTTGGGTCTTGGGCAGGCTATGTCCATCTTTTTTTTGGCTTCCATCTCGACACTCTGTGGATGGATGTCCTACATTCCCACTTGGCATAGTCCAAGATAAGGGGATATGCTGCTGGATTTATTCCGTATATTAATATCATATCTCGTTTTGTATAATCATACGTATATCTTTTATCCTGCAAATGAATGGGCATACCTATCACATTGGTTTTGCCCCTGGGATTCTTCTACTTTAGCGATTAATCAAGGATTGTCCTTCTTTGGAAGGGCGTAATTAACGTCATAGCCTTTATGGTATGACGGACTTCCAGTCTCGACCCGAGTCTCACAATCGACTGACTGAGTCAGATCGAGCACATAATAAATCGTCACTCCGGTGATTGGCATGCCTAATAAACTAAATAAATAAATAAATAAACAACCAAATAAAAATAAATAAATAAAATTAAAGTAAAATAAAATTTGTTCCACAGACGCCTAACTGGCTTTGCCCGAAAAAGAAAACTATCTAATCAAGGACCCGCTTGGCTTTGTTGGGTGCAAAGTGGGATCTAGAGGGGGGGTGAATAGATCCCCAAATAAAAATTATGCTCAAATAAAATTCAAACCAAATCAATTCAAACTGAAAGATAAGTTGCGAAGGTTTCTCACTGAGTAGATGCTCCAACTAGACACAATATCAAACATGTAGCGACTGAACCAGTTCCAAACAAAGAAGCCAAATCAATACATAACCCACCATGTGAAGTGTGGTAGAAGAGAGGGACAATCGCACAAAGGCAAACCACAAACACAAGCGATTTTTAGGTGGTTCAATCTGCACCCAGCAGACCTACGTCCACCCTCCACTCAACCCGAGTGAGGATTCCGCTGACTCACAGCTTGAATCGTTGATCAACAGCTTCGAGGGAACAAGTCCCTTACACCTACTAAGCCTCAAAGCTTGCTTACAAGAGGAACAAATTCTCTCACCTGCTGAGCCTCACAGCTTGCTTAATCCCAGACACACAGCTTGGACCCAACCTCTAACAGAGTATCAGAAGTAACCAATCAGAAATGAAAAGCAAAACAAAAGAATAAGGAAAGAACAAAGCAAATGTAGCTCCGAAGGAGCAAGATGGCTTGGATTTGATCCAGAGGTCAAAGGACAACAGATCTATAGTAAGCTCCGGCTGCACAAATATTTACCTCGCGAACTCTCTCTTTCTCTTCTTCTTCTTCTTCTCATGAATTCTCTCTCAAATCTTTTTCAGAATGGGTTGCTCACTCTTCTCTCTTTTTCTTCTGCTTTCTCCTTCGTCTTCCTCTTTTTCTCTTTCTTTGTAGCGCTCTTCTTCTTGCAGCAACTCTCTTCGAAGGGAAGAAGGTTTCCTATTATAAAACAGGGGCTCCAGAATTCTTTTGGATAAAATAATTTTCATTTTGCTAATTTCTCATTTGTCCAGGTGGCAGGAGAATATTCTCTTCAGAGGCCATGTCAAATGACCTTGGATCACGTGCCAAGAGCTTGATCTTCGAACCTGGGTGCGAAGCTTTCATGGCAGACACAAGGTTTAGCCATACAAGCTATTTGTCAGCCTTACGAGGCATTTTTCACCCCTATCGTCTATTTGTCAGCCTTAGGCATCTATTTTTCACCCTTAGTCTCCTTAAGCAGTCACCACTGCTTCTTCTTTCATCCTAGTGAGTTTCATTGTAACTGGAGTCAACTCCATAGCCTTCTTGAGTCGACTCCGCTTCTTTGCATTTCACTCTTTTAGCCCTATCGCTTATTTTTCAGCCTTATGCTTCATTTTACAGCCTTAATGCTCATTTGTCGACCTTACCTATCCATTTGTCACCCTTATTCTTATGAGCCGTCACCTTTGAGGTTTCCTTCTTTTTCTTCTCTCAAATGCTCTCTCTCAGATCTTCTAGGTGCAGACTGAACCACCTAAAAATTGCTTGTGTCTGTGGTTTGCCTTTGTGCAATTGTCCCTCTCTTCTACCACACTTCACAGGGTGGGTTATGTATTTATTTGGCTTCTTTGTTCGGAACTGGTTCAGCCGCTACGTGTTTGATATTGTGTCTAGTTGGAGCATCAGCTCAGTGAGAAAGCTTCACAACTTATCTTTCAGTTTTAATTGATTTGGTTTGAATTTTATTTGAGCATAATTTTTATTTGAGGATATATTCACCCCCCCTCTAGATCCCACTTTGCACTCAACATTTGGTATCAGAGTGGGTCTCTGATAAATCAGATTTAACAATTTGCAGAGAGGATCTTATTGTCCTGGTGCAGTGTGATTCTCTTGTGTGATTGTTCACTGTCTTCGACCTCCATTCACAGGGACACTTGCCTCTTAATTCTCCAACTAGTATGGGGAAGTTCAGATCGACTTTGCTTTGACATAGCTTTCATCTGATAGATGTTCGATCAAAGCTCATACTGAGATACATTGTGTTTTTTGTCTAGTTCGAATTGGGTGATTTTTTAATTGAGCATAATTTTTTAAAGGGATCTATTCACCCCCCTCTAGATCCCACTATGCACCTAACAGGCTTTGCTTAGGAAGGAACTACGATCGGGCACCTAAGTGACTTTGCCTAAAAGAGACAAATATCTGACCGAGCTCTCATTTGGCTTTGCTCGGCAAGGAACTATGATCGGGCTCCTAAGTGGCCTTGGATGAGAGAGAAAACTATATGGCCGAGTGCTCGTTTGGCTGTACTCGAGAAGAAACTATGATCAGGCGCTTAAGTGGCTTTGCCCGAAAGAGAAAACTATCTGACAGAGCACCCGTTTAGCTTTGCTCATGAAAGAACTACAATTGGGTGCCTACGTGGCTTTGCCCAAGAGAGAAAACCATTTGAGTGTTTGCCTGTTTGGTTAATTTTGCTCAGGAAGGAACTTCGATCGGGCGCTTAAGTGGATTTAACCATATATATATATATATATATATATATATATATATATATATATATATATATATATATATATATATGACTGAGTGCCCATTTGGCTTTGTTCGCACTACAAGAAAAGGCACAATTAGCGATAGAATTTTACAACATTTTTTTCATCTCTGGTTAGCGACGGATTAGCGTCAAACATAATATCTGTCGCTAATGTAGAAAAACAACTTTCTATTAAAATCTTGCATCGAATTAGAGTCTGATTAATGATGGATTATTCCGTCGCAAAAGATCCATCGCAATTTAGAGAGGATGTCCTATGGAAAGGAATTCCGTAACAATAATAAATAATTTTACGACAGAAAAAATTTTGTTAGAAAATTTGTCACAATTTATAGACGAATTTGCCACGCAAATTTTTTTTTCTAATAACAAATAATTCTATGACAGATTTTATCCGCCACAATATCAGTCATAAAATTGAAGACGGATTTAAGATGGATCCCTCTCCGTCACCTTTTCCATCACAATAATATGGCAGAATTTCTGTCACAATATCTCTTGCAGATTTAGAGACATAATAGCAGCGTAAAGTGGTCCATCACAAATTTACAGACAGATATTGTAATGACTTCGGGCTTCGGATCATAATTCTATAGGTAGCGGATCGTGTTCGTAAATATTCAGAATTTAAATAATGAGTCTTCGGATCCCCAAATGGCAATTATAAAAATTATTCTGGATCCATAGTCGCGCGACGAGTGATCACGCCTTTTTCAAAAAAATTTCTATGCTAAAACATAATTTTTGAAATTTCCTCAACAAAAAAATAATAAAACCTAAAATCTAATTAAACCCCCCTCCATCTCTCTCTTCTCTCATTCTCTCCCTCACACTCTCCCTTCACTCTCCCTCTCTCTTCTCTCCTCCGACGGCCGACGGGTAAGGAGGCGAGCAAGTGGGATGACGGCAATGGCGTGCGGCGAGGACGGGAGCGGGAGCGCGGTTGAGCGGCCCACGAGCCGTTCACAGACCTGGGGAACCGGCCATGGGAGAAATGACGTTTTCACGATGATCTGGGGTTTTTAGCACTCCAAAACTTCGTGAGAGGTAGGGGGCAGATACCTAACCTTCCTATGTTGGAAGACCCTCGTAGAAGGTGGTCAAAGCGATGGCCGCTGGGGTCTGGCATCTTGTCCAGTTGGGCGGCCAAGGTTCTGGCCATCTAGGACGAGTTCCCACTAGGCGGCCAAGTGTCAGGCCGCCCAGGTTTCTAGGTGGCCGCCCAGGTATGTGGACGGTCATGATGCTGGCTGCCCAGAGCAGGGTTGGGTGGCCATCAGAGTGGCCACCCAGGGGAGTGAGTCTGGGCGGCCAGCCTTTGGCCGCCCAAGTGCTGGACGACCAGTAGGCTAGCGGCCCAATACCTTCTGCCTCCAATACACTTGTAAGACCCCAAAATTTTTATAAATTATTTTAGGAATATTTAATTATTTCCTAGAATTTATAAAAGCTTAAATAAATTAATAAATAGAATATTAGATCAATAAGTCATTATAAGACCCAATTAGGTTAAACAATTAACCTAGCCTATTTAAAGATAATCCAAAAGGTTAATGTACTAAGCCCATCAAATTTGGCCCATATTCTAGAAGGGTAATTAGCTTATTCACGTATTTTAAAGATAAATACTATTTATATAAGATAATTATGTGGATAAACGAATAAAAGAGTTTTATGAAATTGAAACTCTATACACGTTGAATGTAACGGTCTATCGGGCGACCGCCACATCCCTGTAACACACCAGGCTGGATGCGTTACACTCTGTTAGTTCCGTGAAAGGAACAACGAGTAAAAAGATTAGAACTTTGAGATCTTATCTACAAGAGATCGACTTGGGAGAGCTTATAACATTACTAAGGACTCTTAGGGATTAGGTTCTGGCAAATTAAAGACTCTAGAATCGATCTAATCTTCAAAACCCCATAAATAGGACCTAATTCTGAACTGAGCGACCCTTACTTTTGGCTCGTGAAGAATCAAGGTAATGAGTCATAATTTCGGATAAGTTCCTTACGCCTTTTTGTTTATAATACATTAGACTAATAGCTCTCCAAATTTCGTGCTAGGAGATCAAGCAACCAAAGAGATAGAAGCTTCCAAAGTTGCTGATTCAACCTTAGCAACCCAGGAATCTGAACGCAAGTTCCCTGAAGATCCAGAGATTAGGACGTCTAAACGAGGTAATTAGAGTTCAATCCTTTAGAACTTTTTGTTCTCAATAGTTTCATCTTCTTACCCTCAAAATTTCACATCCTTAGATCAAGAGGCTGAGGAAATAGAGCAGATTGAAGTTGCTGATTTATCACAAGAAGTACAAGGGACTAAGGGTAGCACCTAACATCAAATTCGAAGTTTAAAGATTTTAGAAGAGGTAGGTTATCTCATGATTGGCAAAAATAACTTGTTAGAAATAAAAGTCCTCTGGTTGTGCTTGATTTCATGCATTCTAGATTAAGAATGTCATGATCTAATAGTTCTATACATTCATGCATCTCTTAGCCCTAAATGGAAATTTAAAGATATTATCTTGTCTATTCACTAAACCCATGCATATAGTTGGCCTATACTTTGTTATCATGACTAGGACAGTGGTAGTATTTTGATTTCCAGGCATGTTATGTTTTCATAAACCTTTACTTAGTTTACTGCCAGCAGATTCTCTGACGCACCAACGCAAGACCGTCACATGAATGTAACGGCCTTACGATAGACCGTCACACCCTATTGTGTTTTCTTGTTCTATTGTCTCTGACGCACCCTACAAGGAGCGTTACACCACTGTAACGGTCCCTCAATAAACCGTCATAAGCACTGTAACGCGCCTATTCTAGACCGTCAGACTCCTATGTTCTGCCAGCCCAAGGTAGAATAATAACCAGTTCAGTTTACTTATAAATAAGCTTAGATAGCTAAGTTGGACCTGTTATCATGGCTTCAAGTTTAGTTACTGATTCATAATCAAATTGCATAGTTAATGTGTCTTAGGCTATTTTAAGTTATGCTAATTTCATTGGCTAAAACTCTATAGTTTTATATTTTAAATCATGATTTTCCCAATGTTGTATTGGCAGAGTTTTCTCATGGTTTCACATCGTTACACATTCTTTTCTATCTATAGAGTCATTTCTCTAAGTACATAGCATATATTCAGGTATATGTCCATTAGTTACACTTTGCACTATAGGAACATTATTCTTGGACATGAGGACCTCTCTATTGGATATTCCTTCCAATAGACTAGGAAATCTTGTTGCAAGGCCTCCGTAATTCTCCGCGAGCCTGGGATTCCCACTAGGACGCCGAGTTGGTTGTATCATTAAAGCCCATTGATTAGATTACACTATCGATGTTTTTGGTTATCAGTGATGTAACGGCTCTATGTTGGACAGTCAGGCACAAGTAAAGGCCCAATATACGACCGTCACATTCAATTGAGTATGATTTCTTGATTCTGGATTCAGACTAATGTAACGGCCCAATACTGGAGCGTCACATCATGTAACGGCCCAGTACACGACCGTCACACTGCTTGAGTATTTTAACCCAAGGTGGACCAAGGGTTGATATTCCAAGGTTTCTAGATGGACTATTGATGATCTAGAACTTATCATATTGATCAAGAAACCTAAAATAATGAATGAAAAATAAAGAATGTACCGTTATGCCGCCGATTTATTTCCATAAGCATAACCTTGCTTAAGTCATTCTTGATTTCTCATGATTCTTATTAAAGCATTCATTTATTGAATTATTGTTATCATGAGCTTATTGAACTTATTACATTCTTGGCCATACCTTATTGTTACATGCGTGGAAAAAGTTTGATTTATACTTGAAGATGCGATCAAGCACTGATTGTGTTCAAGGGCTCTATGCTAGTCCCCTCGGCTGATTGTCGGAAACATACTATTATAAACCATGGGGTATGATGCTACTGGCGTCGCATTACGCTGGGAGTACTTTCTCTATAAATAAGTAAAAATCTACAATACGGCATGACATGACATTCTTGTACATGACTTTCTTACTTGATATTCCACAAAAATTCATGAAGTACTTGCTCATCAGCAAAAGATACTAGAGTGATGATTATGTGGTTTGCTAGTACATTCTCGATACATTCTTGTTCATGAAAGGCCAATATCATGTTCTTGTTACATTCTTGCTAGTTCGTACTTGCTCTCATTCCAACTTACTTGATTGTCTTGTTACTTTGGTTTAATCGCGTGATTGATCGCATTCGCATGATTCTTACCATATTATTTAGAGCTAAATTGTTAATTACTTTAATAGTGTCTTCATGTTGATGCGAAGATACCTACTGGGCAAGTGTGCTCATTACCTATTTCCAATCTTTTCAGGAGATGCAAGTGATTCGAATTCAGATTCGGGTTATACATGTAGCGGGTCTGAGAACGAATGAAAGTATTGTTTAGATTGAGTCTATGTAAATTTTCTATTTCTTGAGTCTGATAGATTGGAATAAGTTGAATTAGTGGTTGTATTTGAATACTTTATTATTATGAAATAAAGTTGGAGTTTGAGTAAATATTATGTAATTTCATTTATGTGTGTGATTATGTTGCGCTCTGATCATTCTTGCTTGCAAGAGGCTTACCATGCCGGCTGTCTGCGCTCCCCGAGTTAGTCTTCCACTATAATAAAGGCTCGGGGCATGACAGTTAAGTTGGTATCAGAGCCTAAGTCTCGGGACTTAGGAAGAAGAGTCATGTCGTAGGAAAAGTCCAAGGTTTAAGGACCCCTACCTATGAACTAAGGAAGAAATTTTCATACCCATGTGAGAATTGGGTAGAGCCCAGGATAAGATAATTAATTAATTTTAAGATTGATTTTTTTCCATTCTAATTTCATGAGAAATAACAAGTTGTTATTTTCTCTCAGGTGTCTTATCTTACGAATGGCTCATCGTGTAGATTGGGATGACATGCAACAAACAGTTACCGGCCTTACTCAGGCATTACAAATCATAGCGCAAGGTGGCGCAAGGGCAAGGGCCGGTGACCTACATCGCAATTTTCGGAGTTTAAATCCTCCGCGATTATATGGTTCTTCTAATCCCGACGAGGCAGAGAACTGGATAGACGAAATGAATCATATATTTGATGTTATCCAATGCACCGATCAGGAGAAGGTGCGTCTCGCAACCTTTCAACTTAACAAAGATGCTCGCACATGGTGGAAGTCAGTTCCGGCACCTCCGGTCGATGCACCTCATACATGGGATAGTTTTCTTACCCTATTCCGTGCTAAGTACTTTTCGGAACACATAAAGGAACGAAAGACTATGGAGTTCGCCACTCTTCGGCAAGGAATGATGACGGTTGCCGAATATGAACTGTAATTCTCAAGGCTAGCACCGTATGCATCACATCTAATCAGTACTGATTTATTAAAGGCGAATCGGTTGATGGACGGGTTACGTCCTGGTTTCATCCAGCAGCTCGGGATCCAAAACATCCGTAATTATGCTGAGATGATTCAGCGAGCGTATTTATGTGAAAGGACCTTAGAGAAGGTCAAAAAATTGAAAGGGAAAGGAGAAGAATCAAGCTGACATTCTGATCGGCGTTATAAGAAAGAGAAATTCAGCATCACGGAACCCTACAAAAGCCATGATAGTAAGAAAAGGTCTAAAAGTGGGAACGGTAGGAGTTCCCATAAGTAAAAGAAAGTCAAGGAGGAGAAGGAACAGGTTGCCACGGCTTGCACATTTTGTGAAAAATTCGGCCATTCGGCTTAGGAGTGTTGGAAGCGCCTTGGCGCTTGTTTACGTTGTGGAAACAGGGAGCATCGCATGCTAGAATGCCCCCTTATGAAGGACCAGTCATCTGGTAATGGACGCAGGAGGCAGGCTCGCCTCAATGCTGTTCTAGAAGAAGAGGAAGCGCCCAGGGATGATGGGCTTATAGAAGGTACTCTTCAAATCTGTTCTCGTCCTGCATTTGTGCTATTTGATACTGGTGCCTCTCATTCTTTTATTTCCACTACTTTTGCTAAAACATTACCAATCGCATCAGTTCCCTTACCTTCAGATCTTGCTATTTCCACACCCTTAGGTTCTGGAACAAAGCTTACCGACTATTATCCTGATAGCGAAGTGATAGTAGAGGGTCACAATCTCCCCGCAAACTTAGTATGCCTTAACATAAAAGGTTATGATGCCATTTTAGGGGTAGATTGACTTGTAGATCATGATGCTTATATCAATTGTCGAAATATGATTATATCCTTTCAAAAGCCCGGTCTTTCGAGATTCTCTTTTCTTGGCATCAAGTACAAGAAGCATCCTACTATCATATTTTCTCTTCACGCTTGTAAACTTATCTCGCAAGGATGTGAAGCTTTTCTTGCTTCTGTCATTGTTGCCGAATCCAAGGAGATTATCTTAGCAGACATCCCTATTGTAAATGAGTTCCCAGACGTGTTTCCATCTGAATTACCCAGTTTACCGCCCGAGAGGGAAGTGAACTTCACTATTGAACTCATTCCAGGAGCACCACATGTTTCTATAGCCCCTTATAGGATGTCCCCCACAGAGTTTAAGGAATTGAAGAAGCAGTTGCAAGAACTTCTGGATAAGGACTTCATCAGACCTAGCACATCCCCGTGGGGTGCGCCTGTCCTATTTGTCAAAAAGAAGGATGGTTCTCTCAGGCTATGCATCGATTGCCGGCGACTGAATCAGCTTACAATCAAAAATAAGTATCCATTACCGGGTATTGATGAGCTCTTCGATCAGCTTTCAGGAGCAGAATATTTCTCTAAGATAGACCTCAGATCAGGTTATCATCAGCTTAGAATTAAAGAAGAGGACATTTATAAATCGGCTTTTCGAAGTCGTTATGGTCACTATGAATTCGTAGTGATGCCATTTGGGTTAACTAATACCCCAGCAGCATTCATGCAACTTATGAACAATGTCTTCCAACCATATCTGGATCAGTTCATTATCATTTTCATTGATGATATCTTGATATATTCTAAGATAAAAGAGGAACATGAACAACATTTGAAAATAACTTTACAAACACTTAGAGAACACAAGCTTTATACCAAACTCAATAAGTGTGAATTCTGGCTCGAGGAAGTCTCATTCCTAGGCCACATTATTTCAAAAGAAGGTATTGTTGTGGATCCTTCTAAGGTAGAATCTGTCAGAAATTGGAGCCGGCCAACGACTGTATCAGAAGTAAGAAGCTTTCTGGGTCTAGCTGGTTATTATAGAAGATTCATTAAGAACTTCTCAAAGATAGCAGTTCCTTTAACTAGACTCACAAGAAAAGAAAATCCTTTTGTCTGGTCAGAGGAATATGAGAAGAGTTTCCAAACTCTTAAGAATCATCTTACCACATCTTCTATTTTATCACTACCGATGGAAGGTGATGGATTCGAAGTGTATACGGATGCGTCTGGCATTGGCTTAGGATGCGTTCTCATGCGGAATGGAAAAGTAATCTATTATTCTTCAAGATGATTGAAACGTCACGAGGAAAATTATCCCGCACATGATTTAGAATTGGCAGCGGTTATTTTTACCTTGAAAATTTGGCGTCATTATCTTTATGGAGAAAAGTTCACGGTCTACTCGAACCACAAAAGCTTGAAATATTTATTCTCTCAAAAGGAGCTTAACATGAGGCAGAGGAGGTGGTTAGAATATCTCAAGGACTTTGATTTTGCTATTCAATATCATCCTGGCAAGGCTAATGCTGTAGCAGATGCACTCAGCAGAAAACTAATGGGTATGCTATCAAGTCTTATGATAAGTGTAACTAACCTTGTTCCTCAATTTGCTCAGTTGAACTTAGATATTGACATAAAGGAAGAAGATTGTTTCATAGCTAATATCCGAGCTCAACCTATATTGATAGAAGATCTGGTCAAGCTGTAAAATGATGATCCTATATTACTGGAAATTAAAGCCAATATTGAACAAATACCAGATTTTTCAATTTCCAATGACGGAAGATTGTTATTTAAGGGCCAAATATGTGTACCAGATCATGAGGCTACGAAGAAATTAATCCTAGATGAAGCGCATAATTCCAAATACACAATTCATTTAGGAGGAACAAAAATGTATCAAGATCTCAAAAGAAATTTATGGTGGCCCAATATGAAGAGAGAGATAGTTAATTTCGTGTCCTGCTGTCTCACCTGCCAACAAGTAAAAGCAGAATATTTTAGACTCGCAGGTAAATTACACCCCTTGAGTATTCCCGAATGGAAATGGGAGAGTATAGGGATGGACTTTATTATGGGTTTACCTAAGACAAGAGGTGGACACGATGGATTATGGGTAATCATAGACCGATTGACTAAATCCGCACACTTCATACCAATAAAGAGTCGATGGTCTGTGGATATTCTAGCAGCATTATACATAAAGGAGATTGTCAAACTACATGGTGTTCCAGTCACTATTATATCTGATAGAGATACTCGATTCACATCACAATTCTGGAACGGTCTACAACATTCATTAGGGACTAGATTGAATTTCAGCACAGCTTTTCATCCACAAACAGATGGTCAAACGGAAAGATCGAATCAGGTAGTAGAAGATATGCTCAGGGCTTGTGCTATCGACTTTGGAGGTAGTTGGTATGATCACTTGCCTCTAGTAGAGTTTGCATATAACAATAGCTATCAGGCTAGCATACGAATGACACCTTTTGAAACCTTATATGGAAAAAGCTGTCGATCACCAATATGTTAGAATGAAATAGGGAAAAAGTAATTTCTAGGCCCCGATCTCATCAGGGATTCTACAGAGAAGATCAAGCCCATTCAAGAAAGAATGAAAATGGCACAAGATAGGCAAAAGTCTTATGCTGACAATCAAAGACGTGACTTGGAGTTTCAGGTAGGAGATCATGTATATTTAAAGGTTTCTCTAGGTCGTGGTATTCGAAGATTTGGCATTAAAGGAAAGCTAACTCCACTCTATACATGTTGAATGTAACGGTCTATCGGGCGACCGCCATAGCCCTATAACGCACCAGGCTGGATGTGTTACACTCTGTTAGTTCCGTGAAAGGAAGAACGAGCAAAAAGATTAGAACTTTGGGATCTTATCTACAAGAGATCGACTTGAGAGAGCTTATAACATTACTAAGGACTCTTAGGGATTAGGTTCTGGCAAATTAAAGACTCTAGAATCGATCTAATCTTCAAAACCCTATAAATAGGACCTAGTTCTGAACTGAGCGACCTTTACTTTTGGCTCGTGAAGAATCAAAGTAAGGAGTCATAATTTCGGGTAAGTTCCTTATGACTTTTTGTTTATAATACATTAGACTAATAGCTCTCAAAATTTCGTGCTAGGAGATCAAGCAACCAAGGAGATAGAAGCTTCCAAAGTTGTTGATTCAACCTTAGCAACCCAGGAATCTGAACGCAAGTTCCCTGAAGATCCAGAGATTAGGACGTCTAAACGAGGTAATTAGAGTTCAATCCTTTAGAACTTTTTGTTCCCAATAGTTTCATCTTCTTACCTTCAAAATTTCACATCCTTAGGTCAAGAGGCTGAGAAAATAGAGCAGATTGAAGTTGTTGATTTATCACAAGAAGTACAAGAGACTAAGGGTAGCACCTACCATCAAATTCGAAGTTTAAAGGTTTTAGAAGAGATAGGTTATCTCATGATTGGCAAAAATAACTTGTTAGGAATAAAAATCCTCTGGCTGTGCTTGATTTCATGCATTCTAGACTAAGAATTTCATGATCTAATAGTTCTACACAGTCATGCATCTCTTAGCCCTAAATGGAAATTTAAAGATATTATCTTGTCTATTCACTAAACCCATGCATATAGTTGGCCTATACTTCATTATCATGACTAGGACAGTGGTAGTATTTTGATTTCCAGGCATGTTATGTTTTCATAAACCTTTACTTAGTTTACTGCCAGCAGATTCTCTGACGCACCAACGTAAGACCGTCACATGAATGTAACGGCCTTACGATAGATCGTCGCACCCTGTTGTGTTTATTTGTTCTATTATCTCTGACGCACCTTAGCAGGAGCGTTACACCACTATAACGGCCCCTCGATAAACCGTCACAAGCACTGTAACCCGCTTATCCTAGACCGTCAGACTCTTGTGTTCTACCAGCCCAAGGCAGAATAATAACCAGTTAAGTTTACTTATAAATAAGCTTAGATAGCTAAGTTGGACCTGTTATCATGACTTCGAGTTTAGTTACTGATTCATAATCAAATTGCATGGTTAATGTGCCTTAGGCTATTTTAAGTTATGCTAATTTTATTGGCTAAAACTTTATAGTTTTATATTTTAAATCATGATTTTTCAAATGTTGTATTGACGGAGTTTTCTCATGGTTTCACATCGTTACACATTCTTTTCTATCTATAGAGTCATTTCTCTAAGTACATGGCGTATATTTAGGTATATGTCCATTAGTTACACTTTGCACTATAGGAACATTATTCTTGGACATGAGGACCTCTCTATTGGATATTCCTTCAAATGGACTAGAAAATCTTGTTGCAAGGCCTCCGTAATTCTCCGCGAGCCTGGGATTCTCACTAGGATGCCGAGTTGGTTGTACCATTAAAGCCCATTGATTAGATTACACTATCGAAGTTTTTGGTTATCAATAATGTAACGGCTCTATGTTGGACCGTCAAGCACAAGTAATGGCCCAATATACGACCGTTACATTCAACTGAGTCCGATTTCTTGGTTCTGGATTCAGACTAATGTAACGACCCAATACTGGAGCGTCACATCATGTAACGGCCCAGTACACGACCGTCACACTGCTTGAGTATTTTAACCCAAGGTGAACCAAGGGTTGATATTCCAAGGTTTCTAGATGGACTATTGATGATCTAGAACTTATCATATTGATCAAGAAATCTAAAATAATGAATGGAAAATAAAGAATGTACCGTTATACTGCCGATTTATTTCCATAAGCATAACCTTGCTTAAGTCATTCTTGATTTCTCATGATTCTTATTAAAGCATTCATTCATTGAATTATTGTTATCATGAGCTTATTGAACTTATTACATTCTTGGCCATACTTTATTGTTACATGCGTGGAAAAAGTTTGATTTATACTTGAAGATGCGATCGAGCACTGATTGTGTTCAAGGGCTCTATGCTAGTCCCCTCGGCTGATTGTCGAAAACATACATTCTATTATAAACCATGGGGTATGATGCTACTAGCGTCGCATTGCGCTGGGAGTACTTTCTCTATAAATAAGTGAAAATCCATAATACGGCATGACATGACATTCTTGTACATGACTTTCTTACTTGATATTCCATAAAAATTCATGAAGTACTTGCTCATCAGCAAAAGATACTAGAGTGATGATTATGTGGTTTGCTAGTACATTCTCGATACATTCTTGTTCATGAAAGGCCAATATCATGTTCTTGTTACATTCTTGCTAGTTCGTACTTGCTCTCATTCTAACATACTTGATCATCTTGTTACTTTGGTTTAATCGCGTGATTGATCGCATTCGCATGATTCTTACCTTATTCTTTAGAGCTAAATTGTTAATTACTTTAATAGTGCCTTTATGTTGATGCGAAGATACCTACTGGGCAAGTGTGCTCATTACTTATTTCCAATCTTTTCAGGAGATGGAAGTGATTCAAATTCAGATTTGGGTTATACTAGTAGCGGGTCTGAGAACGAATGAAAGTATTGTTTAGATTGAGTCTATGTAATTTTCTTATTTTTTGAGTATGATAGATTTGAATAAGTTGAATTAGTGGTTGTATTTGAATACTTGATTATTATGAAATAAAGTTGGAGTTTGAGTAAATATTATGCAATCATATTTATGTGTGTGATTGTCTTGCGCTCGGATCATTCTTGCTTGCAAGAGGCTTACCATGCCGACTGTCCGCGCTCCCCGAGTTAGTCTTTCGCTGTAATAAAGGCTCGGGACGTGACAACACTAGACGACCAGGAGAGTGGCCACCCATGCAATCTTAGCAACCATGTTGTGCATCCCTTGGTTTTGATGATGACAATAGGATATGTTTGATTAATCAAGTTCTATCTTGTTTCATAACAAATACAAGTGGTTTGATTATTTCTTCAAAGTAATGGACTCATGACTATTTGATGATGACAAACAATGTTTTTGATTAACTCAATATAAATCTGATAGTTCAAGTTACTTCTGATATGTTAAGTAATTTCAGGTCCACTGAAATCCAAGTGGAATCAACAAATCAGAAGAAGTGTCAAAGGCCGCTTGTCGACCAGGGAAGTGGTTATGGTCGACCAACGAACCCAGCCAGAAACACTTCAAGTCATCCGTCTTCTGCATGTGCCTTGGCTGTCGACCAAAGCCCCACTTCTGGTCGACCACAGAACAGACAGAGCATCAGACAGAACTGACGGCCATCTGGAATTTGCCCCTTGTCGACCAGCGACAAGGTTGTGGTCGACCACGGGACGCGAGTGTCAGCCAGAATGAAACCGCCATCAGGACACTGCTCGTTGTCGACCAGGGACAGTGTCATGGTCGACCACGGGTGTTATAGCGTCCAGAACCGAACTCTAACCGAATTCTGTTTTGGTTCCTTAAAACTTGCAGATTGTTGTTGCAGGTTGTTGGGTAGTTCAAATGAAAGATTCCGCACGGGAATCAAGGAGAGAATCTTGCTTAGAAGCGGTCAAACTTATTGTAGTGATCGGATTTAACCTTCTCCCTGCTTTCTAGCAGATTGACGCTCGATCTGGAATTTGAGCGGGAAGAGCTTCAGGCTTGAAAAAGGATCTGCATAAAAAGTAGAAGGCAACTGATCGCGGGAGAGGCACACAGAGAGAGCATAGAACAGAAGCTAAGAAACACATCTACATCACAGGACGAAGTGGCTCTCCACCAATCAGAAATCTGCAGAAGACTAAAAGCATTCTCATTGCTGCAGAAGGAAGACTGGGCTTGAAGCTGTGCGACCTCCAGCAGCAAAGCAGCTGAAGGCATCTGATTGGAAGTTCTACAGGGAGTCTACTCTTGTTATTTATGTGATTAAGTCCCAGGCTGAATTCTTTACTTTGTTACAAAAGCCTATATTCAGTCCTGTTGCATCATCCCACCTTCTCATCATTTCTATTCATCCTTACACCAAGTGTCAAGCTGTGAGGCAGCGGATTCAAGCTGTGTGTCAGCTGGTACAAGCTGTGTGTCAGCAGGAACAAGCTGTGTGACAGCAGTGTCTTGTGTTTTGGATTGAGATCAGAGGTTCTCATAAGTGAAGCCTTGCTTGAGTTAAGCAAGGGGTGGATGTAAGTCTCGGGAAGAGACTGAACCACCTTAAAAATCCTATCTTGTGGTTTGCTTATGTGTGTGCGTGCTTCTCTATGTGTTTGTTTTCTTCATTGGTATCAACATTAGTTCTGTAATTCATCAATCACCTGCAACTCATTTAGTCAATAGATATTAAATCGAAAAAGGGGGAAAGATCTATTCACCCCCCCCCCTCTAGATCTATTCAGTCCGTACTCAACACGTGGTATCAGAGCCAGACTCTCCAAAAATGTGGTCTAACAACCAGGAGAGGCCTGCCGGACTGAACTCTAGAAGTCTAATGGCTGAGGGACACTCAGTAACTAGACCACCATATTTCGATGGAAATGATTTCTCATACTGGAAAAATCGTATGCAGGTGTTCTTGAGAGCACAAGATCATGAGATGTGGAGAGTAGTAAGCCGAGGACCCTACGAGCTGCCCGAAGATGAGGATACCTGGACCAGAGAACAGGTCAGAAAATCAACCATCAACTGGGGAGCCATGAACGTAATGCAATGCGCACTACACCCCACGGAGTTCTCACGAGTTTCACAATGTGCAACGGCCAAGGAAATGTGGGATCGACTAGTAGTAATCTATGAAGGTACTTCAGAGGTAAGGGAGTCAAAAGCAAATATGCTAGTTTCAGAATATGAAATGTTTAGAATGAAAACTGACGAAAATATTTCGGAAATGTATGCTAGACTAGTGCAATTAACGAATAGTTTAAAGAGTCTAGGGAAAACCTACAAGGAACAGGAATTAGTGAGGAAGATCCTAAGATCCCTCACTCCTATGTGGCATACCAAGGCCACAGTAATTGAGGACTCAAAGAACCTCACCACTATGACTGTGGATGAACTAGTGGGATCCCTAATGGCCTATGAGGTCAATCTGAAAAGAAAAGAAGATGAGGGCAAGAAAAAGAACCAGCTCGCCCTAAAAACTAAAATAGGCACCTCTGAACTATCTGACACTGATAACTCATCTAGCACAGGTGAGGAAACTGGTGAGCTAGCCATGTTAACAAGAAAATTCAAAAGGTTTCTGCGGAAGGAAGGTAAGGGATTCAGGAATCCTAAGGGCATGGTAAGAAAGTCATCTCAGTTTAAGTTTGATAAAAATAAAACTTCATCTAACAAACTTGTCTGCTACAACTGCAGGAAACTAGGACACATAAAGGCTGAATGTCCAGAGACTCCTAAGAAATCAAGCTTCAAGTGGAAAGGCAAGCAACTAAAAGCAATGATAAGCACATGGAGCGAGGAGGAGGAAAGCAGTAAGGAGGAAACAACTTCCGAGGAAGAAGAAGGAAACATCTGTTTGATGGCCAAAGGAGATAGCGATGATCTTGAGGTAATCCCTCCGTTTCAAGATTTTTCTAGCTCAGATTGGGAAGAAGTCTACTCAGACTTACTTGATGCATATGAAAGAATTAGAAAGGAAAATAAGAGTTTGAAGAAAAAGCTTAATCAGGTCAATAATGACAGCAACCCATTTGCCAACAGAACTGAACTAGAATTAGAAATCACCACCTTGAAAAATAAGCTGAAACAATACGAGACAGATGAAGAAAATGTCAAATGGCTGTTAGAAGAAAATGAGTCACTGAAAAACACAATTGATGAGGTAAAATTAAAGACTCAAGAAAGTGAACAGCAAACTAAGGTAACTCAAGAAAGAAACAACTCACTCAAGGAGGAAAACTGTCAACTTCTGGAAGAAATAGAAAGAATCCAGAGTGAACTGAAAAACAAACAGGAAACCTTGGAAAAAATGACTAAAGGTCAAGAAAACTTAAATGCTGTCTTGGGAATAAAAGTAAACTTTCAAAAAGAAGGGTTAGGATACAATCCTACGGCTAAAAAGGAATTCCAAATAAAAACTGTAACTGGGATTGCTGACTCAAAAGGAAAAGGGCCCCTAATCAATCTATACCAAGACAAACAAGAGGATGTAGCTGAATGCTCCTCCAAAAGGAATAATGTCACCAAGGAAGAGAGAAACATTAAAGAGAAAACAGTCAATCAACATAAGCTTAAAAATAATAGACAAGAAACTCAAATTCACAGAAATAACCAAACAAACCAAGTACTAAATCAAGTTAAAGGACATAAATCTGGAAAACTAGGTGTCTGGAGACAGGCTGGTCGACAACCGACCCCTCCTATGTCGACCAGAGGATCTGCCAGAACAGGCGCTGGCGTCTGGAGAAGCAGTGGTCGACCACAGACATACCAGATGTCGACCAGAGGAACTGCCAGAACAAGCGCTGGCTTCTGGAAAAGCAATGGTCGACCACAGCCACACCAGATGTCGACCATGACCAGACACGCAAACAGAAACCACAGATTTTCTCAGGTGAAACAAAATGAAAATTGGAAATCAAAAAGGTGGATTCAGATTAAAGAAACATTAGAACAAAAGCCACCCAATCTGAACAAGTTCAGAGACGAAAAATTAAACTGCTCTAAGAAAATCTGGGTTCCCAAAGGATTGTTACAGCAATTTCACAATTTTACAAGTTATCTTGGACCCGGGTACCATTGGGGTCCAAAAATTTCTGTGTAATTCATGATGCAGGAATGTCTGGCAGCCATGCACAATAAGTGGTACTTAGATAGTGGTTGCTCAAGACACATGACGGGAGACAAGACCAAGTTCTCCCAACTAAGCTCAAAAGATGGAGGTTATGTGACCTTTGGAGGAAATAACAAAGGTAAGATCATCGGGACAGGTAAAATAGGTAAGAACTCCTCAAACAGTATTGAAAATGTACTGCTGGTAGATGGACTGGAATATAACTTGCTGAGCATCAGTCAGCTTTGCGACAAAGGCCATAATGTAATATTTGACTCCAAGATCTGCAAGATTATTGAACCAAATTCAGATACAGTCAAGTTTATGGGCCAGAGAGTAAACAATGTCTACATAATAGACTTGGATGATCCAGCCCACTCCAACCTGTGCCTAACCGCCAAGAAAGAGGACCTGACCTGGCTGTGGCACCGAAGGCTAGGGCATGTTAGCTATAGGGTGTTGCATAAACTTGTGAAGAATAAAATGGTTCTTGGTATGCCTGAAATTTCGTTTGCTTAAAATGTCAAAGTATGTGAATCATGTACCCAAGGTAAGCAAACAAGAAAATCATTCAAAGGTAGAACTGAAAGTCAATCTTCTAGACCACTAGAACTTGTGCACATGGACCTTTTTGGCCCAACAAGAACTGCTAGTCTTAGTGGTAAGAGATACGGTTATGTACTAGTTGATGATTTCTCTAGATTCACATGGGTAATATTTCTATCTCATAAAAGTGATGCTTTTTCTGAGTTTCAGGAATTCTACAAAAGAATGAAGCAGGATGGCAAGTCCAAAGTGTGTACAATCATATCTGACCATGGGGGGGAGTTTGAAAATTCTGATTTTGACTTATTCTGCAGAAACAAGGGCATAACCCACAGATTTTCCTCACCAAGGACTCCAGAACAAAATGGTGTTGTGGAGAGAAGGAACCGCACTCTTGTCGAGATGGCTAGAACCATGCTGGTTGAAGCTAAACTTCCAAGGAGATTTTGGGCAGAGGCAGTCAACACAGCATGCTACATTGTAAACCGAGCAATGGTAAGACCGGCTAGTGAAAATACACCATATGAAATGTTCAAATGTAAGAAACCATCCCTAGCTCATTTTAGAATTTTCGGGTCAAAATGCTTTATTCATAACAATGATAAAAGGGTCTTGGACAAATTTGAACCGAAGAGTGATCCAGGAATATTCTTGGGCTATTCCGACCGATCAAGAGCCTATAGAGTTTTTAACACCAAAGATCAAATTGTTGAAGAATCCCCTCATATTACATTTGATGAAATTAATGATCTTGGCAAAAATGAGCAGGTCAGCAAGGAAGAAGAAGATAGGGAATTTCTAGAAGACAACGAAGAACCAAATGAAGAAGAACAATCTCAGGAAAGAGATCAAGGTATTACTAATGCTCCACCCGAAGGAGAAGGCATCTCAGGTAACAATCTTGAGAACTTAAGACTTCTTAGAGATCATCCCATAGAAAACATCATTGGTGGAATTCATGACCCTAGGAAGACTAGATCTCAGTTAAAAGAAATCAATGAACTAGATCAGCTTGCACTTGTGTCCCAAATAGAGCCCAAATCAGTAGAGGAAGCATTAAAAGATGACTCATGGATAAATGCTATGCACGAAGAACTAAATCAATTTGAAAGAAATCAGGTGTGGAGTCTTGTCCCTAGACCTTCATCTCACCCCGTTATTGGAACCAAGTGGGTCTATAAAAACAAGCTAAGTGAAGAAGGGGTTGTAATGAGAAACAAGGCTCGGCTGGTGGCTAAAGGGTACAACCAGGAATTTGGGGTTGATTTTGAAGAATCATATGCTCCAGTTGCTAGATTAGAAGCCATCAGGATATTGTTAGCCTTTGCAGCATCTCATGGAATCAAACTACAACAAATGGATGTAAAAAGTGCATTTCTAAATGGAATAATAAAAGAAGAAGTCTATGTGGAACAACCCCCTGGATTTGAAAATGATGAACTTGCTAATCATGTTTTCAAATTGCATAAAGCTTTGTATGGATTAAAGCAGGCTCCTCGGGCCTGGTATGAAAGGTTGAGCTCCTTCCTCACCAAGAAGGGATACATAAGAGGTAAAATTGATCAAACATTGTTCTCCAAGACCCAAGGTAAGCATATACTAGTTGTACAAATCTATGTGGATGATATTGTGTTTGGGTCTACCGAAGCTTCCTTATGTACTGAATTTGCAAACTTAATGACCAATGAGTTTGAAATGAGTTTAATGGGTGATTTATAATTTTTTCTTGGATTGCAGATCGTACAATGTAGAGAAGGATACTTCATAAATCAATCCAAGTACATAAAGGAGATGTTGAAGAAGTTTGGCATGGAAAGCTGCAAACCAATCGAGTCACCCATGGGTACAAATGCAACATTGGAAGCTGATGTAAAAGGTAACATGGTAGATGCCAAGAAATACAGAGGTATGATCGGGTCCCTGCTATATTTAACTGCTTCAAGGCCAGATATTCAGTTTAGTGTATGCATGTGTGCTAGATATCAGTCTAGCCCTAGAGAATCACATTTAGGGGCTGTCAAGCGTATCCTTCGATACCTTGCCGGCACCCAAGAATTGGGTTTATGGTATCCTACATACTGCAAACTAGATTTGATTTCATATTCAGATGCTGATTATGCTGGTTGCAAAATTGATAGGAAGAGTACTAGTGGTTATTGTCAAATATTAGGTGGATGTTTAATATCATGGGCTTCTAAAAAGTAGCATTCTGTGGCACTCTCCACTGCTGAGGCTGAGTATGTCGCAGTAGGGAGCTGTGGTACACAGGTTATGTGGATAAAATATCAACTCCAAGACTACAATGTAGACCTTGGATGTGCACCTATTTTCTGTGACAACACTAGTGCTATTAATTTGTCTAAAAACCCCATTCAACACTCTAGGACAAAACACATTGAGATCCGTCATCACTTTCTAAGAGATGAGGTCTCCAAAGGAAATTTCATGCTTCATTTTGTAGAAACTGAAAAACAACTGGCAGACATTTTCACAAAACCCCTTAACAATGACAGATTTTCAACTCTAAGAAGGGAGTTAGGAATTTGTAGAATTTCTCCTGAAAATTCTTGAAATAATCATATTCATGTGTTCACTGTATAGATTCTGTCATTTCTGTACTAAGTTATGTCAACTAGGTCTCTAGTACTGGTCAAGTTTTGAGTTTGGAGGTCTAGTGTCGGTTGCTACTTCAGCAAGTTCTGCAGAATCCTGGTTCTACTACGGATTATCTCTTGTGGTCGACCACAGGCAAGGCGCTGGTCGACCAAGGCATCAGGACAGGAAATAGTTGGTTCTGTGACCTCGCAGCTGTCGACCACAGGCGGTCCCATGGTCGACAAAGAATTGTCAGAAAGCAGACCACAGGTGACTACTCATCAGGCAGCTTCTGTGACAGCACAGAGGTCGACCAAAGGCAACTCTATGGTCGACAGAGGATCTGAACAAGGGAAAATGGATCTAAAAAGGCTGCTGGCTCTGCTATGAAATCCTCTGAACTAAGTGAACTTTTGTGCTCAAATTCTTCACTCATTCATCCTTATCCATACTTCCCATCCCTTGTGTCTCTATATCTCTTCATGGCCAACATTTTTTTATCTTCAGCAAGGACTCACAAATTGAGGGGGAGAAAAAGTGTAAACTCATTCCTTGATAAAACATTGAAAAACCTAACCATATCTTTCAATAAAATCACCTAGGTAATCATTAAGAGTAGAGGTTGAGTGTAGTAATGAGAATTTGAACTGTACTACTGCAATAAATTCAAACCATAACTATGACTCTGTCACAAGATTTTGAGGACTTATGATTTTTAGTAATGAGACTGTTTCTCTACCTGTGTCTGTGTTGGACAGTAAAAATAAACTCAAATATAACATGCATGTACATGGAATACGCCATAATTCTGCCTTCTTGGCAGAGCAATGGATTGAGTTCTGAGAAACTACTGTTCTCCATCTCAAAGAAAAAAATTGGCTGAACAATAGATGGGAGACAAGTGTGTCATGAAGATCCAATCTAACTCTGCTTTCAAAAATATTGATTGGGCATACTGAGTAACTGGGGATATTGGCGTCTGATAAACGTATATCCTCACGGATAAAAGGTGTATCCCCGTCATTAGTGGAATGGTTAGGCATGCTAAGTAGCCGGGGTTTCTGGCGTGTAAAAAGCGTGTCTCCTCGTGTAGAAAAGCATGTGATAAACCTGACCACAGCTCTCAAATGATTCAAAAAGTTATCACAAAGGCAGAGAAAATGGTTGACCTAAAGCATAGCATGCAAATAAAAGTTCAAAACACTGTTCAGCAAGCATAGTTAGTCAAATTATCTCTTGAAATATATTATAAGTTCAAGGAGCCATGTGAAAGCAATTGGATATGGGGAGTCAATTTATTGGTGCAATACTTTCAAATTCATTGAACCACAATACCCACTCTATTTGGTCACAAGGTGGTCTTTGCATAAGGGTGGAAAGGTTTCATAAGTGTTCTATTAACGAAAGGGAGTACACTTTAATATCTTCCAAAAAGTTGAGTTATGCTGATTAAATCCTGACCGCTCGTTTTCTGCATCGTGATGGTTCACTATCCTAGTTTCTTTTTAAGACCCAGCCTTACTGCCCTACCCTATAAATTGCCACGGCTGGGTCCCTAATTTTCTCTCATCCGCCGACTTGTACCTCTTTCGAATTCTTCCTCTCCAGTTTTCTCTCGCCTCTCTCTCGCATCCCTCCACCATGTCTCCAAAGCACGCTCCGCGGTCTACCAAGAGAACAAGAGAGAAGGCCCCTGCCGAATCCTCGAAGCCGTCCAAGCGTTCCAAGCCGAGGGCCGCGCAAGGTCCGCCATCGGCCCCTCAAAAGTCAACCACGGCCGAGGCGGCTGACTCAGGCAGGGAGGTACCAGCTTCAGAAGAACTCATCGTCCATCCAGTTTCAGGAGTTATCAAGCCACGGACCGTTCTGCCACCAAGGATTGTTGATTTCTCTGATGAGAAGCTGATGGAGATGTTCCCAGAACTACTGCCAATTTTTGAAGCCCAAGAGTGGACAGCGTTTGTCTCGGCACATACTCAGTATTCGCCTCAGCTTGTGCAAGAATTCTACCACAACTTGCAAATAGTGGATGGTCAGGTCTACACCGTAGTTCAAGGCATCGTCGTCCGCCTCGACGTCAAACTGCTCCACAAAGCGTTGAAGATTCCCAGACATGGCGCCGTCTTCAATCCTGAGGATTTTGACTTCCGAGCTGCATACACCGTCGTCACTGGCCAGCCAGCTCCTGAGGTTCTCCCTAAGTATCTAAATGCCAACACCTTCCCTCCTCTTCATAGATTGCTTCATCACATTCTTACCACCATTATCCAACCAAGAGGAGGCGCCAGAGATCAAGTAAGTCGCCTCCATCTATTTTTACTCCATGGCCTCATCACTTGTCAACCCATTCGCCTCATAACGCTCATCCTAAACACTTTCCAAAACATCCTACATTATCCCCAGAATTCTCTTCCATTTGCTGCCCACATATCTGCCATTTTGGAAGCAGCAAAAATACCATTTCCTCACGCTCCGCGCATTGTAATTCCCAAATGGCACGTCTACAACTTTCACTTCGTGACCACATTTTTGGGGTTTAAGAAGGTAGGAGACCAAATTCAGCGCACTCTACCATCCAAGGGCAAATCCAAGGCTCCATTGCCACCCTCTTCTCCCCCACATACACCTATATAGGTTAGCCCTACTGTCACACCTCCACCTGTGGTACCTCAAGCTACCCCTACTACCACCACTACTGCCCATCCTCCATCTTCCCTTTCTATAGTGCCCTGGCATCCAGGCACTGCTGCCACTCATGCTCAATCCACTTCTGTTCCACCTACCCAAGTTCCATCTCATTCTGTTCCACCTACCCAAGTTCCACCTACCTCCACTCCATCTACTTCTGCTCCTCCACCATCCTTCACCTCCAACACTGAGTCTCACGGAGTGCTTCTCCAGATAGCATCTCAGTTGTCCTCTCTCACCACCCAATTCCATTCCTTTCAAGAGAATATGAATGCTGCCACCGGGCGCCTGGAGCAGAAAGTCCAAAGGCTGGAACAACAGATGGAGGCCAGGTTCATCAAGCAGAAGGAACACACTGACCATGCTAGTTCTCGGTTCAACAGACTAGTTGGCACCTTAGGTCAAGTGTCAGAAGAAATGGGAAACCGCATAGAGTTCACAACCAAGCAGAATGAACAGTATCACAATGCTACTATCTCCGAGATCCAGAAGCTCAGGCTCTCTTATGCCCACATTGTTGACAAGCTGGATCGCATGGAAGCGAACGTGAAGCCAGAGACTTCCTCATCCTCCTCAGAGGGATTGTTTAAATGATCTTCTTTTTGCTGTTGACAAAGGGGGAGATAGGACTTTATGTGTCATTGTGTGTCTAGTTGTGTGTCTAGATGTGTGTCTAGATGATGTCAAGTTTACTTTGTCTACGTGTCCTTAGTGTCTTTATCCTTTGTCTTTATCCTTTTTGAGTCACTCATGTAATTAGTGCTATAGTTTTTGAAAGGCACATCAAACGAATTGTCTGAATGAAATCTGTGCTATGATAGCCTTGAATGCAATATCAAATGAATTTTATAATCTGTTGTTTGTCACAATGACTCATGGTTGTCATCATCAAAAAGGGGGAGAATGTTGTGCATCCCTTGATTTTGATGATGACAATAGGATATGTTTGATTAATCAAGTTCTATCTTGTTTCATAACAAATACAAGTGGTTTGATTGTTTCTTCAAAGTAATGGACTCATGACTATTTGATGATGACAAACAATGTTTTTGATTAACTCAATATAAATCTGATAGTTCAAGTTACTTCTGATATGTTAAGTAATTTCAGGTCCACTGAAATCCAAGTGGAATCAACAAATCAGAAGAAGTGTCAAAGGCCGCTTGTCGACCAGGGAAGTGGTTATGGTCGACCAACGAACCCAGCCAGAAACACTTCAAGTCATCCGTCTTCTGCATATGCCTTGGCTGTCGACCAAAGCCCCACTTCTGGTCGACCACAGAACAGACAGAGCATCAGACAGAACTGACGGCCATCTGGAATTTGCCCCTTGTCGACCAGCGACAAGGCTGTGGTCGACCACGGGACGCGAGTGTCAGCCAGAATGAAACCGCCATTAGGACACTGCTCGTTGTCGACCAGGGACAGTGTCATGGTCGACCACGGGTGTTATAGCGTCCAGAACCGAACTCTAACCGAATTCTGTTTTGGTTCCTTAAAACTTGCAGATTGTTGTTGCAGGTTGTTGGGTAGTTCAAATGAAAGATTCCGCACGGGAATCAAGGAGAGAATCTTGCTTAGAAGCGGTCAAACTTATTGTAGTGATCGGATTTAACCTTCTCCCTGCTTTCTAGTAGATTGACGCTCGATCTGAAATTTGAGCGGGAAGAGCTTCAGGCTTGAAAAAGGATCTGCATAAAAAGTAGAAGGCAACTGATCGCGAGAGAGGCACACAGAGAGAGCATAGAACAGAAGCTAAGAAACACATCTACATCACAGGACGAAGTGGCTCTCCACCAATCAGAAATCTGCAGAAGACTAAAAGCATTCTCATTGCTGCAGAAGGAAGACTGGGCTTGAAGCTGTGCGACCTCCAGCAGCAAAGCAGCTGAAGGCATCCGATTGGAAGTTCTACAGGGAGTCTACTCTTGTTATTTATGTGATTAAGTCCCAGGCTGAATTATTTACTTTGTTACAAAAGTCTATATTCAGTCTTGTTGCATCATCCCACCTTCTCATCATTTCTATTCATCCTTACACCAAGTGTCAAGCTGTGAGGCAGCGGATTCAAGCTATGTGTCAGCTGGTACAAGCTGTGTGTCAGCAGGAACAAGCTGTGTGACAGCGGTGTCTTGTGTTTTGGATTGAGATCAGAGGTTCTCATAAGTGAAGCCTTGCTTGAGTTAAGCAAGGGGTGGATGTAAGTCTCGGGAAGAGACTGAACCACCTTAAAAATCCTATCTTGTGGTTTGCTTATGTGTGTGCGTGCTTCTCTATGTGTTTGTTTTCTTCATTGGTATCAACATTAATTCTGTAATTCGTCAATCACCTGCAACTCATTTAGTCAATAGATATTAAATCGAAAAAGGGGGAAAGATCTATTCACCCCCCCCCTCTAGATCTATTCAGTCCGTACTCAACAAACCAGACTTGTGGCAGCCCCAGTTTTTGAATTTTTGAGAGTCCCTCAATATTCTATGTATCCACAGAGGGTCTTTCCCGCATGAATGGATATGTCCACAGAGGGTTGTTCCCGCGTAAGTTGAGTTGGCCGCCTTCTATCATCTAGCCTTGTGTGTGTCAGCTTGAGGGTCGTGTTCTACTGTGGCTCGGTTGTACGTGCTTGCGAGTCGTTATTCTTGTTCCGACCAGGTTTTACTTCAAGAGACTTGACCCTATTTGTAGTCCCTAGAACATGAGTAGTCCGTCTAGGGTGAGGGCTTTCACGTGAGACAGTTTCGAGATGGTTGCCGTGGGCCCCTGTTTCGATGGGATTTACCTCCTTCTCTTCTCTCTAATTAAATAATTAATTAATTAGAGATTTAGGTGGTTTATTTAGTTTATTTACGCGTCGATCGACCAATTAATTAACCGATAATTAACTGATTGATTAATTGTGCAGGCGTGCCAGTCACGTGAGTGACGAGATTATTGTGCGCTCATTCTGACCCATGTCGGGCAAGAGTGAGGTTTGGTCGGGACCAACAGTCCGCCATACCATAAAGGCTATGACGTTAATTACATCCCCCGCGAGGAGGGAAAATCTTTGATTAATTACCGAGATAATGGGCTGCCGAGGCTGGAATAAAGAACGCAAAGGATGCAAATGATCATGCAAGATATTATAATCTACCATGCACGGTTTATTAGGGCGGAACCCTCAATACGTGGCGGAGGATATAGATCCGAAGATCGCCATCACGCATGGTAAGAGCTTCCCGTCAGGCGTTGCCCGGCTTCCTGCTAATGTCATTTGATATACCAAGGGCCCGTGCACTCAAGCATACATTGATGCGGCTTGAATGCTTAGACTAAAACATGATGACGAAGCTATGGAATTAGCTAATTCAAGTTTAGACAAACCAATTCATTCAGTTTATTGATTCGAGAGTTTATTTGATTCTATTATTAGCATTGGAAATCACCCTGGCGGCGAGGAGAGGATTGAAACGGCACGACGACACGATTCGGAATGAAACTGGCGCGGTACGCATAGGTACAGGGCTTAAAATGGCGTGGGAAACGTAGGTGTAGGTTAAAACGGCGCCGCGAAGCGTAAGTATAGGGGGTGATGGTTAAAACGGCGTGCCCCTTTGAGGGCGCACCGTAATAGGGCGCGTCGTTTCAAGACGCGCCAGATTAAGGCGCGCAGATTGTCGGTGACGCCGGTTTAGCCCTGTTTCACGGAAATCGAGATTTTATTTATTTATTTTTAGATTTATTGAAATGTTTTGGAGGATTTTCAAAGTTAACTGAGTTAATTATTCATCGGATCAGCCCTGGGCCGTCCTGAAGTCAAGTCATAGGCTCGCGCGAGATTCATACTCGAGCGCGGTGATTGTTCCGAGTCAAGCCGATTTATTAAGTTAGTTTATTGAACAGCTTATTTAACTCGTTCGAGCCAAAAATTTGACAGCATCTCCCCATCCCGGAGGACTTGTCGGGGAGAAGCGGGGAGTACTCACGTAGCGGAGCGACCCTTAAAAGCCGGGTGGCACAACGGCGGCCGGCAAACTCGAACGGATAGGAAAACCCCGAGGGCTAGCCTACTAGGGGCACCAAGTCCGTGGGTGGAGAGTAGACGGGTAGCGCGACTCATAACGGGAGCGAAGACCCCGAGGGCTAGCCTACGAGGGACACGCGACCCGAGTCGGTACCACGTCTAAGTCGGGACGACCGATAGAGAGGGAAAACCCCGAGGGCCAGCCTACGAGGGGCACCCATCTCGCGGCCACCACAAGGCCCGCTAAGGGCTGTGGATTTGAGGTGTTGGGATTAACCCAATTACTGCGCACTCGTTGGTCTTCGGAGATCCATTATTGGCAAATGAACTCCTGTAGACCGAGTGAGTAGGATGAGAAATTGGGGAATGTTCCCCTCCCCGGGTCACCGAATCTCACTAACGAGATGGTAAAACGGCCCGGTGGGAAAAACATGCACAGTTGGCAGACTAGAGTCAGTGTCTGTAGGTATGCCTATATGCTTGCATATAAATGTTAACTGGTTAATGCAGCATGCATCATGCGATGCTTAGAAAATGATGACGAGGAGTATGGGGATGGCCTCATCTCCTCATGTTCATGGTCGAGAACAGGAGGGAAGATAAGAGGACGGCCCAAGACAGATTGGAGGAGCACACATATGTATATGTCTCCAGCGGCGAAAACTTTTATCGTTCGACCGGAAGAGAAACCCTGGGGAGGGGAAAATGATTGCTGTAGCCCATGGAGTCCAAGGGCATGCCGGTGTCGGAGAAGACGGATAACAAAATCATTCGCGAAGGGTGAAGGCGTAAACAGATGAGACAGAGGTCAATAGAGGAAGCTACACACGTCGCCATGCTTGAACACATTCGTTTGTTCTATGCGTGGTAGAACAGATACATACATGCAGAAATTCACTCACCTGGCGCCGGCACTGTTGCACGGCACCGTGTTAGTGATCACAGCAAGAAAATGCAGCAGGGGGGAGAAGAGAGGACACAGGGATGGCCACAACACCATTAAACTTCTTATCCCATAGCTACGTTTATTCACTCCACCCAGAGAATCGTACAGAGCCTATTTCGGCACCGGCGTTGTCGCACGGTCGCCGTTTACACTGATTAAAAAGAAGATCACATAAGAGGAGAAGACGTCCAGAGATGGTGAAGGGGGGAGGGAGAGGATAAGGCTCATATCATCGCCATCTCCCCCACCCGTGCACTCACATTACATTCATAGGAGAAACAAACGGCGGGGGATCGATAGGGAAATCACTACGACCCACCTACGGAAGCAATAGAGTGGAGTTCTTCTTCTCCGGCGCCGGGGACTTCGAACAGAACAAGGCAGCAGCCGTCAGGGACACTCAGGGGAGAAGCTTCTTTGGCAAGAAACCCTTAGACCCTCTCTCTATTTTTCTCCCAATTCCGTCTGGATAATTCCCTTAATCTCCTTTTTTCTTTTTTTTCACTTGGGCGAACAAGGTGTTTATATAGCACCAAGTTATCCGGTGCCACGGAGGGGCGCGCCGGTGAACCTGGCGCCTGGGAACAGCCCCCTTCTTGGGTGTTTTGCGCACCGTTGATGACGGCACAGTTTAAGGGGCGCGCCGGTGAACATGGCACTGTATTAGCCTCGTTCGGTTGCCAAAGGATAGTTGATGAGTCCGGGGGTCACCGTTGGCCATTCCTCTCGCCGCGGTCCTTGAAAAACCTTGACGGGGGCGTTGACGAAGCTCTCGGCACGATGTGCAGCCTTAATCTGAACTCCGTGTGTGTGTTTGGCTTGAGCACGCGGGTTTTTTGCTGACACGGACTTCGGCACTATGATTTATGCTTCCGGCTCGGCTTGACTCATGCCTGAAGTTTCCTTGCGGGATGGTGTGACATCTGGAATAATTCCGCCCTAACTGGATAATCATTTGGCCGCTAACGGACCCAATATAGCGAGAAGCCGATCCCGCGTCGGGTGATCGGGACCTTCTGCTGACAGAGCCTTCGGTTCCTTATTGTGAAGGGCCGACGACGTTCTTCCTCCTCAGGAGAGTCTTCATTCAGGTGGCGGGCCACCGGATAGACCATCGTTTTTGATCGAACGATGGGTAAGGCGTATGCAGCACGACTGAGTCGATGCTGGATCATTAGGCAGGCTTGGTCGCGCTACTAGTTGGTTGTGAGTTCATCTCGACTTTCCTGAGGCGAAGTCCCCGGCGTTCACTCCCAGTGACTCGAGTCTCTGGCAGCTTGAGAAGTCTTCAGCATGTTGTTCTTTATCGGCTTCTATGCTTTAGTGGGCCGTATCATTCATCTTTGCGGCTCGATCGCCGTTCATCACATTTTGAGTGCCAACAGCCCCTGCGTACGTTGACGTGAGGAGTCTACCTACATTTCCAGAGATGGTGTGAGGAGTCTGTCTACTCTGGAACCTGAGTCCGAGATGGGGGAAAATCGGTCGTTGAGGGCCTAGACGTTGAGGAGTATGTCTAGTGTGTGCACACGTGGTTGGGGGCTCAGACACCGTGTTGACAAGCACGGACCCCTGCTAGTCTAGTTACTGCATATGGGTGCGTGTGTGGGAACTATGTGTGGGAGTATCTTACTGCCAAGTTGGCAGAGATTACTTGACTGAGGTTGAGGTTGCTGACGATGAAGCCATAGCCCTTTCGATGAGTAAGGTAGTGTTTCCACGTCAGCGAGGATGCGACTTCCCGATTGGTAGTCGTGGGTCTTTATTGGTTATAACCGAGGATTTTTCGACAACGTGGTTGAAGTCCTCCCGATATAGTTATCGCGGGTTGTAGGAATATTTTTTCTTAATTATTTATTTGTTTTATTTATTTATTTTATTTTATGCACAGGCATGCCAGTCACGACGTGATAATTCATTCGAACACCAAAGCCCGAGAGACTTGGAGTTGTCGACTTGTGTGTGCCATCTGACTGTCTTAACGATAGTGGATATCGAGTCCAGACCCGAGACTCGTCGCACCATAAAGGTTGCGACGTTAATTACATCTCCCCGGAGAGAGAAAACACATGATTAATCGCCAGGGGAAAGGGCCCTATATTCTGAAACTTATGTTAGTACATGCATGGAAATATAGAATATATTTTAATATTATTTTTTCATTATTATTATTTGTGATGAGGGACAAAAAATGTTGATAACGGGACTTTGTTGATTCGGCGAGGAAGAAACCTTGCGCCGCTAATAACCGTTTCATTATGATCATTATCATTATTCTTTTATAATCATTTTTTATATTTTTTATATTTTTATATTTTTTTCTGTATTCCTTATTATTGTGATTTTATTGTGTTCTATTATTTAGATTTTATTATGATTATTATTATTTTAATTTGCTTTATTGTGTATTTTTTGTTGGTTTGATTTTGTTGCATTATTTATTTTTTTTTGTTCTGATTTTTATTACATTATTTTTTTGATTCTATTTTTTTGCTTTGGTGTTGTTATATTATTTTTTGTCGTTGCTTTGATTTTGTTACATTATTATTAATTTATTATTTTAATTTTTTATTGTATTCATTTTATTTTTGTTGCAATTCAAGCGATGAAGAATCAAAAAATTTGGCAGCATCTCCCCCTTGTCCCAGAGTATGTCGGGAGATGTAATTGGTGCTCGTCTTCAGAAGTCTGAGATGATCTCTTAATCGTCGAGGTGTGCATGAAGCTGTAGCACCTGGGCCCATATCGAATGTACGTAGTACTCCCGAGGGTTACCCTACCCGGAGATTCAAATTATTCGAAGAGCTTCTTGATCATGTTTGCGCAAATCTTTCGATCCACCGTTGCATACGCACGTGGGTTCAAAGGCGAATCAGTGTAGTCTTAGGCCATTAAATCTAAGGTTAAAAAAATAGCGTAGAAAGCTCATTCGGACATCGATCCGGGATTGATTTTTGCTTAAAATGCAACAACGCCATGGGTAATCCCTTGTGCGCGTGTCCACCTATGATCTAGCATGATTTAATATTAAGAAAGGGTATGAAACCCAGTAAGAGTAGGTCCGACCCAAGGGGTTGTCGGCCTTGAAGCGAGGTAAGATCATGACCATAATGAGGCTAACCCGGGGACCCAAACCATGCTGGCAATAGGCCTCATTTCTATTCCCCTCACTTGTGATCTAGGAGCACCCGGTTAGATATTATTATTTTATTATTATTATTTTGTTTTAATTTTTTTTGATTTAATTATATATTCTTTTGTTGTTTTGGTTACATCTTTTTTTGTTGTTTTAAATTTATTATATTCTTCTTCTTCTTTTGTTTCTTGTTTTAATTTGATATATCTTTTATCATTTTGATTATTTCTTTTTTGCTTGAGCTTGTTACATATTTTTTGTCATTTCAATTTTTATTATATTTTTTTATTATTTTAATTTGTTATATCTTCTTCTTTTTTAATTGTCATGATTTTATCATACTTCTTGTTGTTTTGATTTCGAAACATGTGCATCTATTTTATGGCCTTTCCTTTTTTATTTCCCTTGGACTGACACGTCACACCAGCCTGACGCATCTGAAAAGACGTCTCACAGTGCTATGACGTCTTCGTTTTATTGTTTATTTATTTATTTTATTTATTTTATTTATTTATTTATTTATTTATTATGGCAGATAGACGCGTGCGATTGACAGACAGCAAATCCGGTCGACAGAATCAAGCTAACAGAGATAGCAGTCTGGTGAACCTCGATCGACAGGATCAAGAGTCCGGTCGAGAAAGTAACAAGAAAAAGAAGCCGGAGTGATCTGCCAAGGTCGACCGAAGACAGGACTCAAGTCAACCAATTTCATCCATCAGTCGACCAATTCAAGAGAATATGTCGACCAATTCCAAAGAACATGTCAACCAATTTCATCCATCAGTCGACCTCACTTTCTTCTGTTCTTCCTACAATCATTATTTTTTTGTTTCATTATTATTATTTATTTATTTATTTTTGTATTTTTTGATTACTTTTTATGTTATATTTTTTGTTGTTGTTATTTCATTGTTATTACTATTTTATTTTTATTATTATTATTATTATTATTATTTTACTTTGCTCTCCTTTCTTTATATATATATATATAAATATATATATATATATATATATCATTACTATCATCTTTCCCCTTTTTATTATTTTTATTATTATATTTTATTTCTTCTTCTTTTTTATTATTATCATTATTATCATTTCATTATTGATTTATTTGTTGGTCAGGATTTCTGACGAAATTTCGATAGCACCTCCTCTGTCCCGAACATGTTCAGGGGAAGTGAAGCGGGTGCACATTGATGGGAATCAACATCGGGCACTAACATTTTATTTTTTTACATTTGTATCCTTTTGTTTACATTTATATCATTGACTAATTGGGTTTACAATTGTAAGACATTATAAGTCAAAGGGTTAGTCATTAGAAATATTTGGGTTTCTTTACAAAAAGGCCTTTGAGATTCTATGTAAAATGTCAGTAGGTCCAGTAGGGCCCCACCCTCTTTCCCATTAGTCCACCTAGGATCTAGGGCCCATGTAGGGCTAGTTCAAAGTCCAAGATTGGACTTGGACCAAGGGGGGGACAAGGTGGAAGAAAATTCAAACTTAGACCAAGTAAAGTCCAAGATGCTCCCCCCTTTAATATAGTTTATTCATGTTGTATTTTATTTAATTTACTCATTTGACCACATAGGGGATTAATTATCCTATCTCTAGTTTACCCCTTCCTAACCCTAGATCTAGGGGTATTTTATGTCTTTTTTTCATTTCTATATAACCCATGTATTTTATGAATTCCTTAGTAATTAATGAAGAAAAATCTCATTTGTTACTCGATTTGCCCAAGGGCACCCTCTCTCCCCCTTGGAGCTATGATAGCTCCGAATTTTCAGAGGTGTGAAGCCTCCCCATTACCCCATCTCTGAGTGAGAAGCTCAGCACCGCCGTCGCCGCCGCCATCGAGCCGCCATCACACCACCACCGCTGCCTCATCGGAGTTTTGTCCACCCCTGGACACAAGCTTGAAGCCAAAATTTTATCTCCCAATCAGGAGAGCTCCAATTTTGAGGTTTGTTCCTCTTATCATTCCCCAACCCTAGTTCAAATTTTGTGTCATTTCGCATTCGTTCAGTATTTTTCCCATAATTTTAGTTCCACCCCTGACAGTCTACCTATCAGTAGATCTGCGGGATAGTGTCTTGTTGTCGTATTTTTCCCCCACCTTAGTCATCTCTAAAAATTCTCAGAAAAATCATACGTGTTCCTCACATCCCCCTCTTCCACACATAATTTTCTCAGAGTCTAGATCTATCATTTTTGTGTCGATCAAAATTCATTTTTAGGCAGAACATGGTCTATCCTGACTGTCTGTAATCCGAGTCAATAAAAAAAATTTGGGAACAGTCATTTTCATTTATAATCTATCTACTAGATAGATCTGAAATAATTATATGTTGTAGCCCTTTGAGTCCTCTATCCAACGGTATCAATTTTACCTCGATCTGACACCGGATTTAGGTGCAGAAATTCTTTTTGTGGAGGCGTGCATTTCTGATCCGAGAACAGGCCAGCAGATCAGTCCATCGGTTAATCCCGGTAAAATACACTAGGATAGCTTCGGGGACCGTCGCTCCCGAACATCGATCGGCAACCTATCAGCAGCCTCTCAGCCAACCGCCGCATCAAGGAGACGCTCGGGTACCGCCGTCCCAGCAGCCGGACCCACCTGCTATTCCGTAGGCCCAGCAGAACCGATCCGGACCAGCCGCCCATCTCTTGCCCGAGAGCGTTCCAAATTGCTGCCCGTCAACCCGAGTCTGCTACTCCCGGGTCCCACTATAGCCCTTTACCTCCCTGCGTGGAGTGGACAATTAAATTCACTGCTGTGATTATTTATTTACTGTGTACCGGGAGTACGAGTTTCGACCGGGGTCGTCTTCCCCACGCTCGGAGCATGGAGGTATCGTGTCCGCTCCCCACTTGACATTTACTTTACTCGTATATATTTTCATATACCGCTGCATGAGTGATAGGAACGTAGCTCGTTATAATTGTTATCACCGCTGCGAGAGAGAGTGAGTGGAACCCGTCCCGTGACTCGATCCGTGTACGCGAAAAAGTCGATACCTGTGACTCGCTGCCGGTTTCTCAACCGTGTACATCCGTACGCTTCCCTCGTTTAGGGACGTCCGCGAACTAGAGTCCTAGGTTCGCGTCCCGTCCCGCATCAAATTAGTATCAGAGCCAAGTCGAGTCTAGGGTAGTCAGTTAGTCGGTCCCAGGTATCGCATTGCATTCCTTTACCCGGTGTATCAAAAGGTGTTCCCGGAACGATAGGTTACGCCTATTGGGAAGGTAGCACACTTGCGTGAGTTCAGTCTTCGGATCATACCTTCGCCACGTACCGGATACTGGTTGAGTCTAGGTTTGTAGTCGAGTCTGCATTCCAACTTTGCATTGTTGTTTAGGGTCGTGTCTAGTTGATTTGTCTTGCACCAACTGTCAGCATGGCCATCCTATAGCTCCCTGTGTCCCATGGATCCCCAAAAGCCCAAGTCATATGAATGGTGGCGACACACCCAAGGATGGGGAGCCCAATCCTACCACCTCTGTAGGCCCGAAGCCCCGGACTTCTATGGCTCCAAAGTCCCGAGCGACTACCTAGAGTGGCAAGCCGCTATGGATAAATATTTTGAGTGTTACATTATGTCTGATGTCATGCAAGTCGATTTTGTCACAAGATGACTTTTTTACGAAGCCGCCAAAAAATGGAGGGACATAGAATGCTTGAGGAAAATTAGGAGGCAATGACCTATAGAGTCATGGCGTGAGATGAAGGGCGAGCTTAGAAGGGTCTACCTACCCGGCCCAATCACCTCCAATCGACCCCACCTAGTCATCTCCACCCAACTGTGTCATAGTCGGAGGCCAAGAGCCCCGTACGTAGATGAGCCTAGACCCAACACTAGGCCAATTGAACATGAGCAAACCCACCATGATGCCCCTAGTCCAAATCGCACCTTAGACGATCTCGTGCAAATGTTTATGGACCGGATGGATAGGATGGATAAGATGTGGGCACGACTCTTGCCCAAGCCTAAGGAGGTAGTAGCCGGTAGTCTAAACCCGGTGCTGTCTACGGAGTCCCCAAGCCCTCTCCCCATCATGAAGGAAGTCCCTTCCCCAACCGAGGGAGATGTCGTGCTATAACCTTCACCCTTCGAACTTCAGTCGGAGCCATACCTACTTACTAAGGGTGAGATTGTCATTGTAGAGCCACTTCTTAGTTGGCTCAAGTAAGGCTTAGTCCCTAAAGTCTTTTTCTACCTACCCGTGGACCTCGCACTATAAATAGTGCCCGTCAACTCATTCCACACCACTTTTTGGTCTAGTCACCATGTTGATACATTGAATGACCTTATTATGGGACTAGACTCGCAAGTGAAGTTGACGTATATGTTGGCCCGAGGCTTCGATCAACCCACAAGTCGTAGCTTCACCCACCCCGCCTTAGGGTCCATTACCTCCGTGTGCACCATGGGTCGAGTCACCACGGAGGTTCTCTTATTCCTCCCCATGTCGGCCGAGCCTAGCTTCATTCCACTTATCTCAAGGGAGGAACCATACCTTCTACACATGACCGTCGTCCTACCGATTACAATGCATGAAGGTGATTATTTATACCTTCAAGAATTTCAAACTTGGGACCGTGTCATGAGGGAACCCGTCTCAAGGGGTCACAGTTTCTTTGATCTCTTCGACCCCTTCCCTAGTGAACCCCTTGACCCACCACATCTACTCCACTTCTTTAGGGAGTTCACTATTACACCCCTTCCCCACGGGCTGGGCCATCTACACTCATCAAGCCCATTCACTGGCGAGATATATATGCATATAGGGGTGATGAGAAAGGTACATTCGGCTCTCCTGGCCCACCCAAACATTCCAAATCCAAAAGGCTGTCCGTGCATGAGTGGTGCACTTTGAGATATCTAGGAGTCCATGATTCCACCGATATTTGCTTGCATCTTGTGTATGCATGGCACACATTCAGATGTCCTGGTCCACCATTACATATGTATGGGTTGGACTAACAGTAGGTTTGTCTAGGGTCATGTGTGAGTCCGTGTCTTTCTTTATATGTCCAGTTTGTCAAGATTGTCGAGTGCATAGTGAGTCCGCATGTGTCGAGCATATTAGGAGTTGCATAGTTGATCTCATGTCCGCTCGCGTTGTCAGTCCCTTTCAAGTGTGAGGCAAGTCGGGTCTAATGCGTACGTTGAAGATTTGCCAGAATTTGGGGATAGCTCTACCATTCTATGTCTCGGATCTAGTCACATATAGGGACTCCGCGGTGATTCCTAGTGAGTCATTGAGCTGTGCCCTTCCTTTGAGAGTGACCCCACCCCGGAGTGTCCACCACTAGCCTCATTCCCACAGCATCATATGTATATCGAATATATACGGGATGAGCATGTGACGATTACTTGGAGTGGAGCGTACTCCGCGCTACCTGGTCGGTGACAGATCCGCAGGAGCCACACGAGCAGCCGCACCCCTTACTCGACGGGGTCAAGTTCTTCCCACCCGGGGAGAATTGATGGGAATCAATATCCGACACTAATATTTTATATTTTTACATTTGTATCCTTTTATTTACATTTATATCCTTGGCTAATTGGGTTTGCAATTGTAAGGCATTATAAGTCAAAGGGTTAGTCATTAGAAATCTTTGGGTTTCTTTGCAAAAAGGCCTTTGAATTTCCATGTAAAATGTCAGTAGGTCCAGCAGGGTCCCCACCCTCTTTCCCATTGGTCCACCCAGGATCTAGGGCCCATGTGGGACTAGTTCAAAGTCCAAGATTGGACTTGGACCAAGGGGGGGACAATGTGAAAGAAAATTCAAACTTGGACCAAGAAAAGTCCAAGATGCTCCCCCCTTTAATATAGTTTATTCATGTTGTATTTTATTTAATTTGGTCATTTGATCACATGGAGGATTAATTATCCTATCTCTAGTTTACCCCTCCCTAACCCTAGATCCATGGGCAGTTTATGTCTTTTTTCTATTTCTATATAACCTATATATTTTGTGAATTCCTTAGTAATTAATGAAGAAAAATCTCATTTGTTGCTCAATTTGCCCAAGGGCACCCTCTCTCCCCCTTGGAGCTGTGATAGCTCCAAATTTTCAGAGGTGTGAAGCCTCCCCATCACCCCCTCTCTGAGTGAGAAGCTCAGCACCGCCGCCGCCGCCATCGAGCCGCCATCGCACCACCACCGTCGCCTCATCGGAGTTCTATCCACCCTTGGACAGAAGCTTGAAGCCAAAATTTTATCTCCCAATCAGGAGATCTGTTTGAGCTCCAATTTTGAGGGTTTGTTACTCTTATCATTCTCCAACCCCAGTTCAAATTTCGTGTCATTTCGCCTTCATTTAATATTTTTTCCGTAATTTTAGTTCCACCACTGACAGTCTGCCCATCAGCAGATCTGCGGGATAGTGTCTTGTTGTCGTATTTTTCCCCACCCTTAGCCATCACCAAAAATTCTCCAAAAAATTATATGTGTTCCTCACATCCCCCTCTTCCACCCATAATTTTTTCAGAGTCTAGATCTATCATTTTTATGTCGGTCAAAATTTATTTTTAGGCAGATCATGTTCTGTCTTGACTGTCTGTAATCCGAGTCAGTAAAAAAACCTTGGGAACAGTCATTTTCATTTTTAATCTGTCTACTGGATGGATCTAAAATAATTATATGTTGTAGCCCTTTGAGTCCTCAATCCAGCGGTATCAATTTTACCTCGATTTGACTCCGGATCTAGGCGCAGAAATTCTTTTTGTGGAGGCGCGCATTTTTTATCCGAGAACAGGCCAGCAGATCAGTCCACCGGTTAATCCCGGTAAAATACGTCGGGATAGCTTCGGCGACCGCCGCTCCCGGACATCGATCGGCAACCCATCAGCAGCATCCCAGCCAGCCGCCGCAGCAAGGAGACACCTGGGTACCGCTGTCCCAGCAGCCGGACCCACCTGCTGTCCTGCGGGCCCCACGGAGCCGAGTCGGACCAGCCGCCCGTCTCCTGCCCAAGAGCGTTCCAAATTGTTACCTGTCAACCCGAGTTAGCTACTCCCGAGTCCCACTGTAGCCCTTTACTTCCCTGCGTGGAGTGAGTAATTAAATTCACTGATGTAATTATTTATTTACTGTGTACCGGGAGTACGAGTTTCGGCCGAGGTCATCTTCCCCACGCCCGAAGCGTGGAGGTATCGTGTTCGCTCCCCACTTGACATTTGCTTTACTCGTATATATTTTCATATGTCGCTGCATGAGCGATAGGAACGTAGCTCGTTATAATTGTTATCACCGCTGTGAGAGTGAGTGAGTGGAACCCGTCCCGTGACTCGATCCGAGCACGTGAAAAAGTCGATACCCGTGACTCACTGTCGGTTTCTCAACCGCGCACATCCGTACACTTCCCTCGCTTAGGGACGTCCGCGAGCTAGAGTCCCATGTTCGCGTCCCGTCCCGCATCACACATCCAAGGAAATTCGAGATGGTCTCTTAATTATTTAAGTGCACAAAGAGCGGCAACACCCATAGTCACAGTGTCAAATCCCCTAAGGGATAGACTACTAAGTAATTTATGATGTCGGTCCACTTGTATTAAAAAGAAATATGAGGACAGGGGGGATGTCGTATCATCTATTAGAAGAAGAAGATGGGCAGTCGCCGTCTCACTTGTCAGGGGGACAGGACTGGTCGACAAGGGTTCGTTGAGTCAGTCGACGGGAAAAGGGGGGAACGTTGGATCGTTCGACAGGGGAATAGGACCGGTCGACAGGGATTCACTGAGTCGGTCGACAGGGAAGGAGGAACGATGGATCAATCGACAAGGGTTCGCGCGCGCACCGGATCGGTTGACAGGGGTTCAGGAGCGGTCGACAGGGGTACGCCGGATCAACCTTTTGAGGCACAACGGATTACCTAGATGGAGGCATGCCGGATCACTTGGTTAAAGAAAAGGGAAATTGCATGGGGCGTCGGATCGCCTAAGAATAGCGGCAGTGAGGGGGAGGCGCTGAAAACCCATGTGGAAGTAGCCACAAAGGACGAAGATTAGGCCTTCCTGGAGCCCGGACCTCAGCTATGACACGAGCGAGCCCGGACACCACGACCTTGACCGTTACATGCCACACTTCTAGACTCGGAATAACTCGACTGATTTAGATCTGCACGAGGGGAGATTTGTTGGGGTTCTGCGACCTGGAATCATGCTCCCTATTTGAAGTAGACTCCAGGCGCAGGCGCTCATGGGAGAAATTCTCTCTCCGCTGGGGTGATTAAGCCACCCTTCGCAGGGAAGGGGGAAGCCAACAAATTATAATGGGACATAAGTGTAGATCGTGAAGTATCACGGCGGTGTAAAGGGGATGGGAGATTTCAGAGAAATAAAAAAAAGTAAATATCAAATGGGAACAACGCTATGCAATGGCCTTAGAATACGCATGGACTTCATTCATTTTCATTGAACATATGCTCAGTACATGAGGCACCCATCGGGTAAACAAAAAATGTGGAATAACCCTCCCCCCTTTTACTTACAGTATAGCTCTCTCTCTCTCCCTTTCTTTTCTTTCTAGCTACAGTAGAATGCCCTCTTGGACGACTCCCTAAGAAAGAGAAGAATTCCCCCCTACTTATAGGGTAGCACTCCAATTAGGGATCCGAAATCCCAATATTAAATTCTGAAATCCAGACAGACATGATATGCAACCCGCGAAAAATAATCCAAAAATCTAGGGATATTACAGTCTTCCCCCCTTGAAGAGATTGTGTCCTCGAAATTAAGGATTACGCATGAAAAACATGGGGAAGACCTCACCCAACGGGTAAAACCTCTTAATCGCAACACAACCACCATAATCTCCACACAGCACTCCGAGGAACAATGGCGGACCAATACAACCAATAAGGTCCTCCCAAACACCACGCCAATCCATACCAGACCTCAGACTGATCGATGCACACAAAGACAAACGAGTCTGGCGTCACCTCGGCTCCCTTGAAACATTAAGGGCACAAACAAAATCTGACTCGCTCCGCACATGGAGAGAGGGACACCCAACTCTCAAACACAACTCCAACCCATTGTTGGGCATTCCACGACCAAAAGTCCACTCAGGATGACGACTTTCTCAAATACTAAACGTCGAGTACCCCACAAGGCACAATTACAACTCCGACCATGAGCGAAACTTACACAGCTACCACTGCTATCGCCCATACTTCTGATAGTCCTACGCAACCAACAACTCTCACCTTAAGAGCCAAACCACAACCAATGCTCATCGGTCTTCACCAATACCTGTGGAGTGTCGATATTTAACCGCTCGAGACATCACAATCCACCACGCATCAGTTGGGAAGAATTATCCACCAGCCACCGATCACACATCGACCAAGAATCCTCTAATCATCTCCTCAACTACTTCCCTGCAGGATCATTAGTCGACTCTCTGGGTGTTCCCTCATATCTGTTAGCTTGAACATCCACAAACTCTACATCAGGGCCACACATCGTCTGAACACCATTCTGATCCTCCCTGGTTACCTGGCCAATTCTGACTTCTCAAAAAGGGAAGAAAGGACAATGAAGTTACCCATGCGAATCTCGAACTCCTCAATCTCATCAATCTTGAGCACAACACCTTAAATCCCTTCTCATTGGCAGAGCCTCCGCCTTACATCCACACTTTATGGGATTCTTTCATCGAGGAAACAACCTTTCCATATTACACCCATCCAATCGGCACCAAACCACCCTACAGTGCCACCTGGTCCACCGACAGACCGCTCAGAGAGGCAATCTCTTGCTTCACACATAAAGTCCCCTTATACGGCTCCTCCCGAGCCAGGACAAGCCTCTGACTCAGCATCGCAATCCGATCAATGGCCCCACAGAAGCACCAACTTCCAAAGTCTTCTGAGTCTTGCCAAAGCCAAGGTCTCTATCACTGACCATTGCATCGCTTAACCGGTCCCGAACATCTTGTCCGTCGGACAACCAGAGCACGAATCCACATAGGGTTCTCAGATAGCTTGATTAGCCCCTTCGACTACACATGACAGCCTTCCAGAATCTCGTTCCGGGCAACATCACCTCCGGACTTATATCTAAATCATTTCCTCTGATCAAGGCTGAACAACACGCCGACTCAACTCCTAGCAACATACACCAGCACCTCACGCCCAATGGGGACCACTTAAACCCCAGGACAACGCCTCGTACCACATCACAGCTTAAGCACACCTAACTGAGGTCACCATCCAGGTCCTCTCTCCACAACCTTCCATAAAGCTTCCGTTGAGTCCCCAACTACCATTATTATTGCACACTCAGTTCACCAATTCACAGAATTACTGGGGTGCTGGAGATCAATCAACCCCACTGACACTCGCCATACTCTTGCTGGGACCCAGAAGTAATTTCCTCAATCGCATACATCACCAGACCTCGAACCGACCTGTAGAACGCCACCTAAATCGAAGCCGATCCAACAACTCCTCACTCCTGAGCAACACATACTCGCTCCTAAGATAACCAATTTCACTGCCCAAGCCATACACATGGCTTCAACAGACCAACGACCCCTCCATAAGCCACACATGATGATTCACAGGACGAAACCAGGGCAACCATAGACCTCACTCAACAGCCTCCCATTCAAAAGCTTCTGATTCTTAACCCCATTAACGATGCTTGACACAATGCCCTAACAACGGCTCACCGATTGATGATGGCCTCACGGTCAGCGCCACTTAACATCGAAGGCCGAGCTCTCAAGATTAGCCAAATAACCTCCATAACTCTACGTGCTAACCGGATATCCTCCAATATAACTCTTCTGAAATCGATCCTGAGACCTGTGGGTCATGGACCCACCACGCTTCCGCTGCGCAACTCTGCATAACATGCCACGCTGGAAAGAAGATCCTGGCACTCGTCATAAAGCAACCTCCAACTCTCGCTATGCTCACGGGGGCTCACAGACATAGATTAAAATAAAATGAAAAATAACATAATTCAAAAAAAATGCGCCCAAGCACCAATTCAACATCTCGAAATCATACCTGCCACGAGGTAGAGCACCTTCTCGCTAGCCCAGCTGCACACCTCGCAACTTGAGAGTCTAACCTTGCCATGCCAAAAATCGATGCGGCTGCTGGGATAGCCCCTCTGGGCAACTACGTGCCAAAAGTCCCGCCTGACTGAACCTGCGGCACCTCCTAACATTAGAAGCAATCCACCACGTCTGAGGCAAACCTCAGACACATGTCTCGATACACAAAACCAATAAAGCATAGCACGAGAAAACTTCAAAAATAGGCAAAAACTAGACAAAAATCAAAATCGCGCCTTCTAACGATAAGCACCCTTGCGCCTGACACAACAAAACACCACGGACTCGGGGACCTCCATCTTCGCAAAACCACGCTAAGGAGGCAGCTGGGGACACTCACGGCAATAGTGCCCTGCCTGACCACATCTATCTGAAACACCTCCTTAATGGGCATTCACGCGCCACATGCCCCACCTTGGCGCACGTGAAACAACGTCTGACTGTAATGACTTCCGGATAAGCCTGGCTGAGGTGGGGACCACCACATCTCTGACACTGCTCCCTCTAAACTGTTAAGCCGTGTTGCGGTGACCGGGCTACTGGTTGGAACACACTCTCGGTCGAAGTCTGCCTCCGCGCCTGCTGCCTCTACTGACGGCGTCGCTGATACCCTGTCGGCCTGAGCCTCTGCATCTGCCTGCCCCTCCAAGATTGCCTACGAGTAGGTGAAGAGAGCATATCTAACACCACCGGCTGGACGGGGAGTTGTTGTGGGTCACCTTGCCAAAGCTGTGCCATCCGGGTCTGCTCCTAAACCCTTAGAAAATCCATCTCTAGGATTGTCATAGTCTGAAAAGCTACCTCTAAGTTACTCACACTAGCTGTCACAAGTGTACGAAGAATCTCTGGCCTCAGCCCTCCAACAAACTGCTAGGTCAGCATCGTCTAGTTTGCCATAACTGGTGGTGCATACCTACTCAGCTCCCTGAATCTGGCCTAATACAGAGCAACCGGTGATTCCTCCTACCTCAACGCCAGGAACCGGCGATTCCTCCTGCCTCAACGCCAGGAACTGAGACGATCGTAAGAAAAACTCGACTGGTCCCGACACCTCTGGAGCCACGGCCGCCGGCGAGGGGTGATATTCTGAAATCTTGTGCTCTTGGCTCCAACATCGAAGACAATTCTCGAGGAGACTCCAGCACTAATCAGATCGGTGGTTACCCTTGTCTTAATGCTTACATTTTCTTGCTGAGTGGGTACGGGTACCATCTTCTTATTGCTCTCCTTCGACTTCTTCCTATCCTTCGAGAAATCTCGGCCTACACTAGGCCTCTTCTTTCCAACAATGGGTTTAAAACTTCTAGAGCCACTAGCTTGCTCCTTCCTCATAGTCTTCCCTCTAATTCCATCATCAAAAGACAGCACGTTCTCTAATAACTGAGCTTTCTTAACCATATTTGAATATCCAGCATAGACAAGTGAGAAATAAACTCAGGCCTTAAGCCATTCATAGACCTCTTCGCTTTCATTTTCTCCGTACAGACAAGATGAGGAGCATACAGTGCTAGCCTAAAAAACTGAGCTTCATACTCTGCTACACTGAGGTTCCGCTGTGTTAGTGTTGCAAACTTGGTAGCCTTTTTCTCTAGGACTCTCGCAGAGCACGTTCTCTAATAACTGAGCTTTCTTAACCATATTTGAATATCCAGCATAGACAAGTGAGAAATAAACCCAGGCCTTAAGCCATTCATAGACCTCTTCGCTTTCATTTTCTCCGTACAGACAAGATGAGGAGCATATCGTGCTAGCCTAAAAAACTGAGCTTCATACTCTGCTACACTGAGGTTCCGCTGTGTTAGTGTTGCAAACTTGGTAGCCTTTTTCTCTAGGACTCTCACAGAAAAATATTTTTCATTGAAGAATTCTAAGAATTCATCTCACGATACGGGCTCTCGTGATCGAATGGCCTCAATAGACCGCCACCAAGCTCTAGCATCCTTCATTAACTAGAATGTTGCCAAAAGGACCTTCTCCTGATCCGTGCATTACATTACACGGAATATTCGGTCTAACTCTTCAATCTAGTGCTCGGCTTCGTCCGGATCCGTCGATCCATGGAACCTAGGGAAATTTAATCCTTTGAAGCTCTTGTATAGATCTCCTACACCGTGATGCACCGATCCATACGCCATTTATTGGAGAGCCTGAGTCATTCCTTGCATGGTGCACTGCATTTGACGCCACTGAGCTCTCTCGGCCGCCATTGGTATCAATCAAATTCAAAACAAGAATAAGGTAAGTTATCTCATTTTAAGAACAAGTCTATTTATCTTATTAAGCTTGTTTAACACTTAACCTTGGCTCTATGCATTCTCACTGGTAAGATACAACATACCGACTAAAGATATGGGTTCTATTGACTGAGACTTTCTAACATATGGTCTTAATGAATAACCTAGGCTCTGATACCACAAAGACTGTCACACCCCGATGCAGAATCTCAGAGCGTGGTAGTTATAATCAATCATTCAAGCAGAGCAATAATCAGGAATTCAAAAGAACAAGACACCATAATTCAACTGACCAACCAAATAACTTTATTAATAATCATGAAAATTTCAAGGTTTACATACACCAACTCCAACTTACTAAGACTATAAATTCTTTCTCAACAAAATGACTCCAAACTTTCTTACAACTCAAGCTCAAGACTCAATATAATAGACAATTTTCAATAGACTCTAAAGACACTAGTCTTCTAAGAGGCTACTCATGTTCACTCCAGTCCCATCCCATCCAATTGAGTTTCATCTTCATCAAAACTACCTAAAAAATATTGAAAATACTAGGTGAGCAAACGCTCAGTAAGGATTACTCCTCTGTAACCAGGCAAATGTAAGTAATTAATTGTCTTATGAACATGCAGTATGACTATATGCCATGGTATGAAAACCATACACTAATTCAAGAGACAATAAGAGATACATTATGGCATGGTCAATAAAGAAAGAACTTTAGAAGTATGAGACAATATCAAGGAATAAACTTTGATAAGAAAAATAGATCATTAAAGATTTCAATAACAAGCTAACACAATATATCAATGGATTGGACATTAAGATGAACATAACATTAGAATTGGCCCAATAACATTGGAGTTCCAATAATCCAATAATAATCTACCCTTTCCAGGTCAAGAACAATATTCCATTTGATTTGATCGATCATTCATTCATACATTTATTGAAATGTCTAGATTCAATCTAGCATTGGTTTTGGTGCAATGTCATCACCATATTTGATCAATATTCCCGTAGTTATCGAATATTTTGGGTGCTCCTCTTAAGACCTAATCGGGCCCTATATGCACAGGCATTGGGGTCAATTTGGACCATAGTCCCATTCATTAGTTTCTAGACAATTTTATTCATTCATTAGTGACCAATGAATCCAAAGAAGTTATGTTCCAGTAATATGAAAAGAATCAAGTAACTGTAAGTCATTACAATATCAAGGATCTCATTGAAATACGAACTAAGTTTAGAACTTAGATCACTCTCATGGAGAATTTTAATAAAGTCGAGTATTAAGATACAAGACTCTCAATATTACCCCCAATGGGTCAAGGGTAACGAGGAAATATGCCAAGCATGATAAACCTCGGACTTAGGGACATGTAGGCACTCCATCATTGCAGAAACATGATCATCGGAGACACTAGGATGAACATGGTCGGTCTACAGGCTGCCTTCTGATGAACGCGGTTAGTCTCTAGGCCACGTTAATGATAGACACATGAGGGTGAAGAATGCGGTTAGATGGATGGTCACCTTCTCTAACAGAACCTGAATGCGGTCGAACGCAGTGCCTATGGAGGCCGCGTTCAGAATAGTCCTGACAGAACTCAAACAGAACCATGTTCTGCCCTTCCAAAGGTCGATTGAACCCTATCCTACACAGTAGGACGTGGATTCTAGTAGTTTTCAGGGTTTTCAGAGTACAACCTACTCGGCGTCTTAGTGAGAATCCCAAGTTCGCAGAGACTTACGGAGACCTCGATGAAGAAAGTTCCAGTCCGACATAAGGAGTATCCGCAGAGAGTTTTAACTTCACCAAGAATTAGAGTTCCTATCACACTACCAGAAATAATTAACCAGCGGTAGGTTGTTATCACCGGAGTGATAAAACCTTCAAACAAAACATTATACAATCTATCGTTAAAGCGTCGATCAATATCATATGTATGTGCAAGAATATAGAACCATGCCATGAGATGAATAAATTTTAGGTCTTCAGGATAATTCTTCTCTCTTTAAGATATCATGGAGGTAAATAAATTTCATGGAATCATAAGGGACATAATTCATGATCTTATCTTTAAGAATTTACTTTCTTTCATGATGGCTTAGATATTTAATTCGTTCAGATGCCATGATCAGTTAAAACAACATGATATGACACCTATACATGTCATAAAACCAACTGAAAATCTAGGGTTTCTGAAAAACTCGTTGACAGAACGCGGTCGTCACTGGGGACACGATCAGATCGCGGTCAGATCGAAGGCCACGTTTAGGTAAAAATAATCATTTTATATGAATTTTCACAGAGAGAAAAATCATGGTTTAATAAAATAATAGTTAAGATCGCTGTCTACATAGGAACCGCGTTCATGAAAAATTAATAATTTTTTATTAAAAATTCTATAAATAGAAAATCACGTTTAAATAAATGCTATAGATTACAGTCTATCGTAAGGCTGCGTTTAGGAATGCCATTACTGTTAGGGCCGCGATCACGAACAGAAAGTTCATTCCCAACGCAAGACGATGTATCATGATTCAATCATCAAATTCATGTAATATGATCGATAAAAATTGGGCAAACAGCACTATGACTTCCACACATGCAGATTAACATGATTTAGAACTTTAATTAGTTTGTGCCTGAGAGGAAACCTACCTTTAACTCGATCTAAGGGAAGAGGACGACGAACTCCGCTCTCCTACGGTCGCCCCAAAATCCTCTCCTTTCTGCCCGAATTCAGTCCTCTCTTCTGCCTCCACGCCTCAGCACGAACTAGGGATCTTCTAGGTGTCGATTGGGTCCATTATATAAGGGTTTGGTCTCCCAAATCCTATCTAATCAAGGGATAGAATCTTACTCCAAAAAACTCGACCTTATACCCTATCTAGCATCGCCAAAGCCTTCCAAAAACCCCTAATTAGGTCAGGATTTCGAGGGATAAGTTTCTCTTCTATATGGGCTAGGGTTTCCCTACAATTTTGGGCCAAATAGGCTTCGTTTCAGCCTCCATCTTCTAAGAATTTAGGGTTTCCCCCAATTAGTCTAATTTTTTGGGGTTTTTGACCCATTATTATTTATCCATTTAGGCCCTAATCTTACCCAAAAGAACACTAATTCAAGCCCAATTAGCCCCTTTTAATTTATTCTAATTTTACACTTATGTTAGTTGATTAATTTACGCACTTATATAATTATCTCTATTTTATTACAAAATAATTAAAGAATAATTCTGTATTTAAAATTTTATATTCTAACGGGTTACTACTCTTCCAAAAAAAGGAAAGGGTTGTAGCAAAGTAAAAAGAAAGGAGATGATTGGTGTATTACACGTAGGGTAAAGGGGTTTCTTCTTCCATGCGTGTGGCTGCAACAAGAGTAATAGATTTCTACGTGTTCTCATCTCAAGGGCATCCCTCAAGGAGTCACCACACCGTGGAATCAAACTCAAGAGAAGTCAATCTTCATCAAGCCTTCGTGTGGATCAAAGAGAGCGCGTCCAATCCTTCATTTTACAGATTTGATTACTAGAACTCTATCTCTTAATATTTTTTATTGTGATATTCAAAAAGGTTCCTAGTTAGGTCTTTGAACCATTCTTGTTTGGGAGGATAATATATTTTCTCATATTGTGGTTTCAAGGCGAACTAGCGTCTTTATGTCTAGCGTGGTTTGTGGCGAGCTAGCGCCTTTGTGTTTAGCAGATTGAGAGGTGAACTTATACCTTGATGTCAAGTGATTTGTAGTGGTGAGTTAATACCCTTGTGTCTAGCTGTTTTCAGTGGAAATCTCAAAGTGTTCTTGGGTAGTGGACGTAGGTCATCACAGCGCTATCCAAACCACTATAAAATCGTTAAGTTATCTTTGTGTGATTGGTTCATAGTCTCTCACCTCCCTTCTTCTAGAATTTTTGTGAAATAAGTTTTTGATTTGCTAAATTAAATTTTAAGACACGATTTAATTTAATAATCTAATTCAGCCCTCCCCTCTTAAATTATTCGGTCTAGATTTTCTTTCAACCTTCATCTAGTCACGTGCGTGCGTGACTTCTTCTTGGGCTTCTTCATCCCTCGGGCCTTCAACCTGTTGAGTTAATGGGCCCCTTGGGCACTTATTGAACTTGACGGAAATTCCTTACTTCAAAGATCAAATGAACTACATTTAAGCAAGTTTCACTCACCTATAGTCCATCAAGTTACTTGGTTTCAGTATGCTCCAAAGAAAGAAAAAGACACGTGGGTTTCTCATTACTTATTATTATTATTATTATTGTTATTATTACTTCTTCTTTTCTAGAAATGTTAAATCTAAAAGATGTCACGCATTGTTTGTCACTCGACTTTCAATATCAAACTTAATATAGTTTGAATTATAAGAACATTGAATTTAAATGTGATCCTTCTAAAAATCCAATGTTAACCATGTCCTACAAAATGATATGTCATATCATTAAAAACATAACATGATCATTGTTTCTTGTTTTTAAAGAGGTTTTTAAATATTCTTCACTAGAGTCATATTTAGTTATAACTTCGTTATGACCGATTCCTCGTTCGGACGAGAAAGAAGGAGGATGTGCGGTAAGTTGACAATCAACACTTAAATAAAATTATCACATCTCAAATATGAATCCTGAACAAAATATATTTCACGCTTAATAACGCTTGATATAATTTTTTGACTGATCTATCCCAAGTAATGGGATAAGATTTTGGTGACAACAGTGACGATGATCATAGCCATATTTAGTTATCAATCCTGAATGTCTAATATTTATTCACATTCTCTTATCACAATTACACATTTCTTTGATTTCTTTGATAAGTCTCCCTTTGTAATTTTCTTCCTAAAACTCCGAGGGATTTGTCCTTAATTTCTTGGGAGTTCATCAACATAACATGAGAGCAGGGTTTGTCGTCTTGATCGACTCACCCGTCCCGATCACGGGTTAGGACGGTTCGATCTCGACTCAGTCCGTCTCGATCATCTCGTTCTAAGTGTGAATAAAAAAAATTATATATATAATATATAATAATAATAAAATAAAATAAAAAAATATTTTATACATATAATATAATATTAAATTAATGAGCGATCAGATGACTACTCACGGTCCAGGTATCCTACCCACGGTCTGGATTAGGTCAAATCGTGTAAGTCGATGTGACTTGTACCGAGTGTACAAACCCTGCACTAGAGTATCGCGGTTTCTAAACATATCAGGATTGGAGGAGGCAAACACCGAGTATAATAAGTTCATAGGAAGTGCCATCTACAATCTTTCTTTAACTATTTTAGCTCATTAATCAGAAAGTGGAGTCAGTGATGAGAGAATGGAGACGCCTCCGAGTTCTCGAAGAGCCAGCGAGAAAACGGAGAAACAACTCCATGGAGTACTGGAGGCAAAAGGCGGCTCCATCTGCGACGGTCATTAATGTTATGAATGCTCCCGGCGACCAACTGGAGTGGAGGGAGGGGAGGAGTTGGAACGCCACACACACACAGCACTCCCATCTTTATATTAATAGATCCCACGGATCGAGAGGTTTGAACGCGGACCAAGAACAAGACAAACATTACAACAAACAGCTGGCCACTTCAGGTATTATTAACACACCCAACCGGCCTAGTTAAACAGCGAAGTATTAGCTAAGCTAGTCTACGTTATTAACTTCCCCCTCTTAATAACTTCACACCACGCCCGGTGCAAGAAAAGGCCTTTGTTGTTGTGCCCCTCGCGTGTGCAGCATGGCATGATGCCAAGCCTAATCATTCCTGGCTGCAACTTTCGAGGCAGGACGAGGGGCCGAGATAGCTGGCATCGCTTGCTGTGGCCCGGCTTGGCAAAGAGCAGCTGTCCACCCCTCCGCCATTAAAACCCCCTCCCGACTCCCAAGTCCCAACCTTTTCATATGCAACAACATGCAGGGGCGCAGATGTCCAATCCAGCTCCTCCCGTCTGCCCCCATTCAGTGTGCGGCAAGTAACAGGAGAGTAGGAGGAGAGCAGGCTAAACATTACAAAGCCAGGTGCAGGTGGGTCATCACCACAGAATGCCATGCCGTCCGGTACCGCCTGCAGCTCTACATATTAATGTTTGAAGCATTTGATGTTTACGGAGGAGGGGGAAAGTGACGTCGGGAAAAGGAGGGGTTTTGGCTTGGGTGAGGGGCTTTCCATCCGCTCCACCAATTAAACTATTGAATGTGGGTTTCATGAGCATCGGTAAGGAGGATGCGGGAGGAGGGTGAGGTATGTCTGTCTCTGTGAGGGAGGAGGGGGGTGGGAGAGATGATTTGATTCTTCGTGTTCTCTCTATTCAATGCTCCCCCCATGCAAAAAGAACGTACGATCCCCTCAAATCTCCTCATTAATTCACACACTTCTCCTTTTTTGCCTCCCTCTCTCTCCTTCTCTCAATCTCTCTCTCTCTCTCTTCCTCCTCTATAAATAGTGCTCCACCTTTTATCAGTTTTCTGTGTGTGTTTTATCTCATTTACAGGGAAGGTAGGGAAGGAGTGATGAGGGGAAGGGGGGGTTTGGGGTTTTGGCATCTCTGGTGGTACTATCATTTGGTTTTTCTCAAAGGGTCTCTTACAGAGTTCATTGGCATTCTGTCCACCTCCACGCTGGTCGATCCTAGAGGATCATCCCCCCACTCTCCACACAGCCAAGATCCACTATCATGGTGTGTGTTTAGGGGGGCCATAGCTTTACAGAAATGGAGGTGGGCATCCTGCCAATCGAGCTCGGTTGGCTTCTCTTTGTAAAATCCATGTGATGATTGATACCCTCTGGATGATGATATCCAACACGCACGCATATGTATCCTCTCCTTTGCACTGTTCTTTCTCAGGTAACTAACCAATCCCATCTAGTACACAAATCGTAGAACCACAACCTTCTATTTGATTTACCTGTGTATAAATTTCTGCTGGTTCTTTTCTTGGCATGCTCGATCTTATCCCACTCACTCACGACTTAATTAATCGTCTTGTCTTCCTTTAATTAGGTCATCTGCCATCATTCAAAGGACCATCGTCAATGAATACCGACCGCCGGTTCACATTTAAACATGCATGATGCTCAGGGAGTTGTTCAAACTGTTCTACCGCTCTCCCCTTTGTTTCCATCTTTTGGATGGCCGTATGCGCTATGGTGTGAACATGCCTTTGATATGTTTGCTTTGACAATCTGCAGGCGGGTCTCTCCAAATGAGGCTAGAGAGATGGCACGCATTCGACAACAGGTGATATACCCACCAAGCTATTTTCACAACCTTCTTTCCTCGCCCCGTTAATTTCATTCCCACCGGCTGGGCTAGTGTTGAGAAACCTGAAGATCACAGTTTCCCTTTTTTCCTATTTTTTGTTATAAATTTTATACCTTTGTCACAGCTTCTCATTTACAAAGAAGGCTTCTTTGTTTGGTTTTCCATTGTTGATATGGCAAAGGGAAGAAGGATCCTTCCGGATTCCTAATGCTAGTGGTAACATTGCTTCCTTCCTACCCCGAAGACTGTACAGGATCTTTTACATGAAAGAATCCAACTTCTTTTTGGTTTCTGAGTTGGGCAGTCATTGTGAGAACCCTCTGAAGACTATCTTCAGCAGATGCTTGCCTTCCATGCCTTATTTTTCTTGCCATGGAACTGATCCTCCTGCCCTTGCCAGAATAACCTTTTTTGCTCCTTTCTAGGGTTAGGGTTCCAACATTATCCTGTATCGGTGCCGCCTAGCAAAAGCACGGCCTGGTTAACTTCATGGATCGTTAGGAAGACAGTGGTGATGCCGGGCCAGCATGATGTCAACCGCATCTTTACACACCCGTGTCCTATTTCCAGAGTATGTTCCGCCCTTTCTCTACACACTGTATATATGAGAAGCCCGAAACAATGACAACGTGTGCACCCTGCTGTCTCGAAGCCGTCGCCCATACCGCGTTACACTTACAGGCCATCCATACATATCTCCTATATATGCTTCCATGCATGAGAAAAGCTTCCATCATGCGCATCTGCATACATACTAATGTTGAAGTGTGAACCTGCAACAAGGGTGCGTATTTCTCTTTTTCTTTTCGTAAATTCATGCCCTTTTCCAAACGTGGATTTAACCTTTTTGTTTGTTCCACTGCGTGTTCTTCGGGCGGGGGGGGGAGCAATGATGACTGAGGGGACTTCTCTTGGAGTGCTTTTTAAGAATTCACCATCTTTGCTCCTGTAATCATAACACAGTCTTTGCATTTCAGAATTCTTGCTCTGGTCGCCCGCCCCACATGGTCAACGGCCTCTTGTGTTGGAAAGCTGAAACCCGCAACATATGGCAATTAACCTCTACTACGATACTCCAGCTGCTGTACTCGATTGCCTCTGTGAGGTTGGGTTGTGGTGGTCTTCAGCAGCAGTTCAGGACATTGATGTGGGCACATGAATGCAGGATTCCCCTCTATTGAATTTCTGGATTCTGTATTCGCGTACCCATCATGGTGATCACATGACTGATCCTTTTGTTGTTCTTGGCTCCCTTTTCCCGACGTCATATGCTGTTTCATAAAAGCACGTCTAGCGAATTCTCTGCAGGAGTTTTGTACCATGGGAGAGTATTGGAATGATTGATATGTTACTACTGACCAGTAGCCATGGCAGCTGCTTCTGATGAATTTTTTTTTCCAGTGACTGGGTTCGCCTATTTTATACAACACTGGGTGATGATCGATATGCTTTCCCGGCCGGTGCCTCATATTCTTCTGTTCTCTTCCAGTTTAATATTCAACAGCCCGATCTTCCTTATTTCTCATAAGCTATGTACCGATGCTGCTTGTTTTTCTTGTCAGTTAAATCGTAACCTTCTTGCAATGGCATGCATTTGAGCATTCGATCAGTCATTGCGTTTACTGTATTGACGGAAGATATAATATGATTCTTGAACGATGGTCGAGCCATCCTCTCATCTTTAGTCATGATCCGGAAATTTCATGCCTTCTCTAACCCCCTTGGCGAAAGTAATCGTCAGAATGGCACTCGTCATAACTCGGAGTTTCGTCGCCACTAAAAATGTCAATGATTGTTTCAGTTTAAACGTTCGTCTCGTTTGAACTCCAACACTCAAGAGGAAACAAGGAAGCAACGCTGACCAGTCCCCACGCCGAGGATTAATGATGGCTTCAGACATCATACATGAGGAAACACTCAACAGTGTTACCATCGCATGTGTTCCTTATAAAGAACTCATTTTTGAAACACTCGCACTGGAGTTCATGCATTAACATCTTCATGATCCTCCTATGTCCTTACAATCTCCCTCGAAAGTTGTAGCTTAATTAACGTCCATTACCCATCGTCCCTACATGGAAAGGGCACGTCGATCTTAGCAAATAGCAATCTTTCGCACAACTGCACAATTGTCGCCTCAAAGGCCGGCTGAGGACACAGGGAAGAGTTGCTCCCCCCAGTTACTTAATTAACCTAGGAAGAACAAACTTAAACCCCACTTGACCTCTGCAATCCTTGTCGTTGAGAGCTTACATCGGTCACGTTTTGCGCTGCGTTTGGCTCATCTTTGTGCTGCATACATGGAAACCATCGATCCGAGGAAAAGCCGGACGAACGCTGATTTCACAGGACAATTTCGGCGCACAGAAACCTTTTTCGGCACACCGCCATGTTCGAATTTCACGCGAAGTTGGTCCTTTCACCGAGTTCGTATAGGTGCATGTTAATGTAGCACGGGGCACCTCCGCCGCTTGCGTTCCTCACTCTATTAAACACTTTTAAAATCTGGTCCGACTTGGTCGGGTTGACTCGCAATCTAATCTCAAAATTTGATTGAAACTCTATTAATTCGACACAATCAGTAAAATTAATATGACCTGATCAGATTCAAGACCAATTTCACATTTTTTAAGTTCTATCATCAGATTAAGTTTTAAGCATGTAAATAAATATGAAAGTTGAAGAGTCATCTTTAAAATTATACCCCGTGATCTTAACATTTAATGGTATTAACACAAATTTTTAAAGTTGAAAAGATCTTGATTATCTTTTTTCTCTACGTGCATAAAAAAGTAAAGAAAATCTCAGAGTTTAAGACTAAATTTTATGAACTCTGGTCGTGATATCATCTCATGGGATAATCTACGGGTCACAAATGAGAAAGAAAAATTATATAGTGGAAAAAAAGATTATCTTTCATATTTTTAAGTTACTATTTAGAGTATATTAAAATTGTACAAATACATAAAATTGATGTGAGTAATGCTTGTCTTGCGGGTCACGGGCAATGGCGGAGCCGGAGGGCAAGGGGGGGCATGATACCGCACCCTATGTTGGGTTTTTTGAGCCCATGATATCCAGCCCATTTGGTGGGCTTAGAACATATTAAAAGGAGGGGTGGGGTGCATTATACCGCACCACATCTTAAATTAATACCTAAAAACGTGAACAGCCTTCTTGGTGGTGGGTCTCCTGCGAACTTGAAAAGTGAAAATAGGATAACGCAGCGGCGGCAGTAGTTCTCTCTCTAGCATCCTTCTTGAAGGGAGAGAAAGAGAGTGAAAAAGGAAGAAGCAAAAGAGAAAGATGAAGAAGAGAAGGAGCTCGATCTTGTGAGCCCTATTTCTGGTGTTGTATGTTCTCCTAGAGTTTTTGATTTTATGATTTATTCTGTGTAAGGTAATCTTGTATTAATTCTTCCACTCTCTTATTTGTATTCCACAAGATTTAGACAAATCTTGAGAGAGGATCGGTGTACTACTATTTTTCATAGTATAGTGTCGTCGGTTTGTCCCGTGATTTTTTTCCCTCCATGTCGTGGGGGGTTTTTTGACGTTAAAAATATGATACATTTTGTGTGTGATTGTGATTGTGTTGGTTTGGTGATTTTTCGACTCGGGTCCTTGCATATGGATGGCATAGAAATTATTATGGTTGTACAGGGACGCCAAAAGATGTACGGATAAATTTATTTCCGATTCTTTGACTACACATATTTTGTGCTTAGATTTATTTTTTCCTCTCCCCAACAAGTAGAACCATAAAAGGGTATTGCAACTGTTGGCTGAGAAACTTTATCTGCAGCCGTACAAGGTTACTTTTTGATGGTTGAGCAAAAATCAAAAAGGCTATCGGGTTGTGCACATGGTTATTTTGCAGGCTTGCAGCAAGTCTCTCTGATCCGCACGTCTGACCCCCCACACCCCACTCCACTCTGATAGGGGTGTGCAGAAACCGAACCGACCCGATGACCCGATCCAAATCGAACCGAAAAATCAGGTTTGGTTCGGGTTATTCATGTTGCTGTTCTGTGAACCGAACCGAACCGAACCGTTTTAAATTAAAACGGGTTGGTTTGGTTTCCTCTTTGAAAAAACCGAACCAACTCATTTAACCCGAAGTCTAATACTCTAAACCTAAAAGTAGTTAAGTCTCCCACTCGGCCACTCCCAGTCCCAGCCGTCCCATGCGTGACTCCCGTGAAATCCGTGATGGCGTGAATATCTCGTCCCCTCCCAGTCCTACTCCTGGCCAGTGGCCGCCACTCGCCAGCCCCAAACCCCAACGCGACCTCGGAAGTCGGAAGATATCCTCCGTCCGCCTCTGTCCAAAATCCCTAACCCTGGCTGGCTGGCCCTTGCCCAGTCGGCACTTGGCAGTCGGCAGTCGCCCTTGGAACCCTCAGGGCCTCAAGAGTCAAGGCCCTCAACTACACCCGTGTGACCGCATGCGCGTCTACCTCGCCGGCTCGCCGTCCTCCTCAGTCCTCCACTCTCCTCCCCCGCGGGCCGCGACGTCGTCCGATCGACCTGGGGGTTGGGACCTCACGTCCTGGGCGCCCCCGCCGCCCCGGCAACAGGCGGTCTGGCGCCCCAACGCCACCCCCCCCGCCTAGAATCCGGGCTCCGATCTCCTCCTCCATCAGCGACTCAGCCCTCCGAGCTCCGGCGCTCCACGTCTCCACCTTCGCGGCTTCGCCAAGGCTGGCTGGAGCTTTGCGGCGGGCTTCGCCAAATCTGGTCCTTTGCGGCTCCGGCGCTCCACCCCACACATCGACGGCCACAAGCTACTGTGCCTGTGCGTAACTGCATCACTGGTATGGCTTATGCTTTGGGGATTGGATAACGTGTTCCTATTTTTTCTGATATAATGGAGATTGGAGATTGAATGTGTGGTTCTGCAAATTCTGAAAGTAATGTGTCTTCAAATAATAATTGTATTTGTAGTTGTAAGATGCTATTCTTGATATATATATATATATATATATATATATATATATATATATTGATTTAACTCTATTCTTCATATGATGGCCAATACTAGTGGTGATACTGTAATGACAGAGGTTGCAGATGCAACTGTTTGTCCCACTGCTGTTAGTCAAACAAGTAGTGCAACTGAAATGGAAACGGTAACATCTCCAAGATCGAAGGGAAAGAGAAACGCAGCACTAAGATCAAGTGTATGGGAGCATTTTACCAAAACTGAAGGAGGAAATAAGTGTAAGTGCAATTATTGTGGTCTAGTTTACAGTTGTGATTCAATAAGTTGTGGTACAAGCACACTTAGAACTCACTTGAATTCGAGATGCAAAAACTATCCCTTTGGTGGGAAAAATAAAGTTGACAACAAACAAGCACAAATTAGCATTCATGCTTCCATGTCTAATGAAGGGATGGAGGGAGAGAACAAAACTATCATGACAAATTGGAAATTTGACCAGCAAGTTGTTAGAAAGGCATTGGCATATATGATTATTAAGGATGAACTTCCATTTACATTTGTTGAAGGACTTGGATTTAAATACTTTTGCAATATTGCACAACCAAAGTTTCTTATTCCTTCAAGATGGACAATTGCTAGAGATTGCTATGAAATATATGTGGATGAGATGATGAAATTGAAAAGTTCTTTGAAGACACATTGTAGAAGAATTTGCCTTACAACAGACACATGGACTTCATTGCAAAGGATCAATTATATGTGTCTAACTGCACATTTTATGATGATGACTGGAAGTTGAACAAGAAAGTTTTAAACTTTTGTCCAATTTCTAGTCATAGAGGTGAGGCAATTGGTAAGACAATTGAAAAATGTCTGAACAGTTGGGTCATTGAAAAAATTATGACGGTTACAGTTGACAATGCTAGTTCTAATGATGTGGCTATTGCATATCTTAAGAAAAGAATCAATAATTGGAATGGGAGTGTCTTGAAAGGAGAATTTCTACATATGAGGTGTAGCACATATAATGAACTTGGTTGTGAATGATGGTCTTAAATTGTCAAATGATTCAATTGTTCGTATTAGAAATGCTGTGAGATATGTAAGACAATCACCATCAAGGCTCCAAAAGTTTAAGACATGTGTTGAAGAGGAAAAAATTCAAAGCAAGAGTTTGTTATGTCTTGATGTCCCCACGAGGTGGAACTCTACTTTTCTGATGTTAGACACATCACTAAAATTTCAGAAAGCATTTGAGAGATATGAAGAACAAGATCCTTTTTTTAGAAGTGATCTTATTGCAGGAGATGGCTTAGGGAAGCCTCAAGATGAGGATTGGGAGAAGGCTAGACATTTGACCAAAGTATTGGAGAGCTTCTACCGTGCTACTTTAAGGGTTTCTGGGGCACTATATGTTACTTCCAATGCATATTTTCATGAAATCAATGTAGATTACATTTTGAAACAATGGTGTGAATCCGGAGATCACATATTTAGTGATATGGCTTTCAAGATGAAGCAAAAGTGTGATAAATATTGGGGAAATCAAGAAAAACTTAACCTCATGATGTTTATTGCTGTGATTCTTGATCCTAGATACAAACTAGAGTATGTTGAATTCTCAATTACTCAAATGTATGATAATGAGAAGGCCAAGTCATTACTCAAGAAATTGAAAGCAACTATTTTTGCTTTGTATGATGAGTTCAAGAACATGGAGGCAGGTTCAAGTGTTGGATGAATAAATACTAGTCAGTGTGAATCTTCAAGTGCAAGTACAATCATTGATGAGCAACCTTCGTTAATGACGACAAACTTCATGTGGCTTCGGTACAAGCAACATAAAGCTGAAAAGGAAAGTGGGGATGTAAAATTTGAACTTGCTAAATATTTGGAAGAACAGACAGAAGAAGTGTTAGAGACATTTGATATTCTAGCTTGGTGGAAGGTTAACAGTGTCAGATTTCCTTTTTTGTCATTAATGGCACGAGATGTTTTGGCTATCCCTGTCTCCACAGTAGCATCAGAGTCAACTTTTAGCACCGGTGGTCGTGTTCTTGATCCATTTAGGAGTTCTCTATCACCTAAGATAGTGGAAGCTCTTATTTGTACTCAAGATTGACTTCGAGGATCAAATCATCGTATTAGCATTGAAGAGAAATTAGAAGAAATTGAAAAACTTGATGAAGGTAACATTTAACTTTTTTATTATAATTTTCATTTACTACTATCACTTTTTACATCTTTTAACATGAATATACTATTACAGAACTTTCTAGTATTACATCGACGCCTCCGGTGATTGATACTGCATGAACATTGGATTTCTTCTTATTTGGTGAGTATATACATTTGATTCATTTCAATGCAATGTTCATATATTCTATTCTATTTTTTTACTAATTTAATATATTTCTCTTATCATTCACAGATATGTCAACTCTGGAAAATGGAAAATCCTGGAGCATTTGATGTCTACATTGGCAATACTTTGTTACATTTTGGTTTATATTATCACATTGATATGTCAAGACTTACAGATCAAAAGATAGATTGTTTAGATTGCTTACATTGTAAACTTGAAAGACTTTGTTTTACATTTTGATATTGATTAAGTGATAGCGAAATACTTTGTTTACAGATTATATTTAGATTGTTTTTCATACAGTACTCACCTTTTCACTTAACCAGAAAAGGTAAAGTGATTCATTTTATTACAGATTATGTAAAACAATCTATCACAGATTCACAATATTACAGATTATGTTGACACTGGCTTGGCTTGGTTGACGCTGGCCTGGCTTCATCAATACCGTCGTTGGTAAGACTAACCTTGTTCAGCGACAATTTAACTTTGTATGAATCTGAATTCAAGACCTTGTTGCTGACGTTGTTGTAGATCTCCTTGATGACAATCTCAAATGCAGTAAAACGTTTGTAGAATGTAATGCAGAGGTCTCTATAAAAAATAGCCCTTCTTTTTCTGCAAGACTTCTACCTTCCTCAATAGAGACATCCCTAATATTCTCCAAATCACATTTGTTCCCAACCATCATTCGGGCAACAGTCATGTCTGAATGTGCTGCAAGATGTTCCCCAAAGCTTGGTCAAAAAAGAAAAAAATTCAGCATTCAGTAATTATACTAAGTGAAGTATTACACAGTAAGCAATTTCGGCATCCCAACAAATTCAGTCCTTCCTGGAGAAGTTCAGTGCATGAAAAGGAACAAAGATACACATAAAAGATAAAACAACTTGTAACTTCTTCAGCCCAAACCGATGAATCGAACCGAACCGAACCGATTTGGGTCGGTTTGGTTTGGTTCGGTTCATCAAGTAAAATGGTTTGGTTTGGGTTGGTTTAAGACTCAAACCAGTTTGGTTCGGTTTGAGAAAAAAAAGAGGTGAACCGAACCAAACCGGACCGTGCTCACCCCTACACTCTGAGGAGCTTCTTTGTCAATACGGTGAGTTTTCCCCGTTACTCAGTTCTATTGTTATCTATTTGGTGGCTTGTGATGGAATCGTAGGGCTTTACCATGGGGTTTTACCTGGGGAAGGCATTTCATTGAGGACTTTGATTTCGTCTTTCTTTTTAATTCGTGTTTTATGACTATATTAGCATTTCATTGAGGACTATTTTTCTACCCACTTGATTTCACTTTTGTTTGTCGAACGGGTAAGATTCTTTGATTCTTGATCTATTCCTTCAATTTATTAATCTTTTATCAGAATTATGATTGTATATATATGTTGGATAATGGATATTGATTCGTTATTTTTAATCATTATACTATAGACATTGATTCCCACCAAAGTGTCATTTAGGGAAAAAAATTGTCGAAGCACTTAATAAAGAATATAATTGGAGAGTTTTGACATGGGTAAGATGTAAAGTTTAAATATATAGATGGAAATTTTTAGGGTTTTTTGCATAGAAACCATTGTTAGATGTGAATTTACAAAAAAATCACCCCTGGAAATGCATTAGCATACATATCACTCTGTAAACTCTAATTGTGCAAAACTACCATCCTAGTTAACTTCCGTCGACGGAAAGACGAATATTCCATATAGATTCTGTTATTCCCATCCGTTAGATGTAAAATGACAAGAATACCCTTGGAGAGAGAGAGAGACAGAGAGGGACCTGGTCGCGACAGCGTCCCCCAATGCCGCGGTGCCAGGTAAGCTCCACCCCACGCCCCCTCCCGGCTGCCCACACAGAAGTGGGAGGGATCCTTTGGCAAGGGAGCCACCTGCAGCGGAACCTGCTGCAAGCTTAGTAGACGGGCCAGGAGGAGCCCCAGCACGCGGAGGCCTGGGGAGGATGCCATGGCCCGCAGCACCGGCGGAGGTGCAAGGACCGACAACACCGGCGAAGGACGACATGGGGGCAGCCACCGGAACTGAGGAAGGATCCACACCCGGCAGGAGCTTAAGGGGCTCAGCGGCGGCGCGTCCAAGAGCACAGGGGGGCGGAGGCAGATCAACGGCGGAGCAGGAAGGTGGACAAATAGCAGGAACCAAAAACAGAGCATCGTGCCCCGCCGCTGTCCCATCATGGGCAGGGGTGGGCGGGAGTGAAGATGCAGCAGCAAAACCGACGGGGGGATGGGCAGGGGAGCTGCCTGCAGCATCAGCAGAAGAGGCGGAGGTTGGCGGAGGTCCGTGAGTGCCTGCTGAAGACGACGAACTGCCTGGGAGAAGCCCAGCTCCAGCAACGACACCGTCTGCAGCAGGAGGGAGACGGTCCCCCACTGGCGCACATCCATGGCGACGAACGGTGGACGGAACCAAAGGCACAGCAGCCTGATCTACGGGGGGAGGTGCAGTGGAGCTGCCATAGCCAACCACCGACGCCGGAGGGGCAGGTGCAGGCACAGCGACCGGAAGAAAGGCAGAGGGGGGACTGGACAACGGGTGGCCGGCGGTTGAGACGGGCAACGGAAGATGAACGGAGGATAGCAGAGGCGGGGGCAAATCACCACCTACCGCAAGCGCTCCCTCTCTTCATTTTTCTCTCCCTCACCGGCTCACCACACACCGTACCACCGTCGCCGTCCCCATCTCACCGCACCACCGCAGCATCTCCACCCGGTCGACCCTCCCATCTCCTCTCTCTTCTCGCCCTCTCACCCACGCTCTTCCTCTCACAACCCAACACCGGCTCCTCCTCCCTTCGGCCACCACCACCGACCGCAAGCGCTCCCTCTCTTCATTTTTCTCTCACTCACCGGCTCACCACACACCGCACCACCGTCGCCCTCCCCATCTCACCGCACCATCGTCGCCGGCCTCATCTGCATGCAACCACCCCATTCTCCCCTCTCCCTTCTCTGCCGCGCGAACCCACACAGGCCGCACCCACCCTCCTCCTCTGTTGCGATACCCTCTCCCACTCTCTCCCCATCTCTTTTCACCGCCACTGCCACGAACCTCTCTCACCCTCTCACTCTTCACACCTCGCCGCCCCCTCACCAGCACCTTTCTTCCTGTCGCCAGCACCCCCCTCCGGTCATCACCCCCGACCACCGCGAACCACCCCACTCCCTCTCCCTACACACCCCCCTCCACCGCGGCTAACTAACCCCCCTCTCCTTCTCTCTCTAACCTGCCATACCCATCACCTTGCGCTGCCCTCCCATCTCCCTCTCCTTTGCTCACCATCTCTGCCCTCCACGTTGCCTGCGCCCTCGTCACCGCTGCCGCCTCACCCCAGTCACCACCGCGGGGCCCCTCTGCCACATCTCTTCTCTACCTTGTCCTCCGCCGCACCCGAGGACGATGATAGTGGCGGAGGGCGGTGGAGTCGGTAGTGGGGAGGGGGAGGGCTACTCCGGCGAGGGGGGGTGTTTACGTCGGGAGGGAGGGGAGGGGTGTTAAAATATATTTTTATTTTATTTTATTTTAACTAGGGATATCTCGATCTTTTCTCATGTTGGGTTGAGATTAACCATGATTAAATTCTCGAGTAATAACATATGGTTACGGAGATGGCATTTTTGCACAATTAGAGTTTACAGAGTGATATACCTGCTAATGCATTTTTAAGAGTAGTTTTTTTATAAATTCATATCTAACAATGGTTTTCATGCAAAAAACACAAATTTTTATTGTCACTATAATACTAACTTAAAGTAATTATATTTATTTATAGATAAATTTTTAAAGAGAGGGATAACTCTAAAAGCAGCACATGACAAAGTAAATGACAATGCGGCTATTGAGATACCGACTTCATCCAAGAGACAACGTGAAGTTGTAGACATTGAAAATCTTCCGTCAGATCCAGGATTGGAAAAAAGGATTGTTGATTACCATCCAAATGATCGAGATCAAATTAGAAGAGCATATTTACAAAAGGGTCCTTTTCAACTTATAAGGATATTAAATTTTCACAGACTAAGTTTGGTAAAGTAGAACGGTGATTTAATCATGCATGGTATAATGAGTACAAGGATTGGTTGGAGTGCAGTAAAGAGAAAGTTGATGTTTTTTATTTATATTGTTATTGTTTTAGACTTGAGAAACAAGAGGGTGGAGGGGATGTATTTGTTACCGATGGATTTAAAAATTGGAAGAAAAAGGAGAAAATAGGAAGTCATGTTGGAGGACATAACGAGGCTATAAGAAAGTGTGAGAGCTTATTCAAGCAGAATCAAAATATTCGATCAATTTTGATTAAGCAATCATAGTATGAAAAATATGCCTATCGAATTCGTTTAGAGGCATCAGTTGATTGTGTTCGTTTTCTCCAAAGATGGGGTTTATCTTTCAGAGGACATGATGAATCTGAATACTCAAGAAATTGAGGTAATTTTCTTGAATTGCTACACTTTCTTGCTCTTGCTAAGTATAATGAAAGTATTGCTCATGTTGTTTTAAATAATACTCCAAAAAATTTGAAACTAGTTGCACTTGAAATTCAGAAGGAAATAGCTCATGCAAATGCTGTAGAGCCAACAAATGCTATCATTGATGATCTTGGTGATGTTTTTTTCTCAATCTTAGTAGATGAATGTCGAGATATGTCAAATAAGGAATAACGAATAGTTGCTTTGCGATATGTGGATAAAAGCGGACATGTGGTAGAACGTTTTCTTGGCATTGTACATCTTCTAGATACTACACCTCAAACACTCAAGGAAGGCATTGAGTTATTGTTATCCTAACTATATCAAGAATACATGGTCAAGGGTATGATGGAGCAAGTAATATGCGTGGTGAGTTGAATGGGCTTAAAACACTTATTATGAGAGAGAATGAATGTGCTTATTATATCCATTATTTTGCACATCAACTTCAATTAGTAATAGTTGCAATTGCTAAATCTCATGTAGAAATTGCTTTGTTTTTTAATTTGGTTGTTATGTTATTCAATGTTGCTGAGCTTCATATAAGCGATATGATCAACTCCGAGAAAAATAAGCTATAGAAATTACTAAAGCTCTTGAAATTGGTGAACTTGAAAGTGAGAGAGGTCTAAATCAAGAGAGAAGCTTAAAAAGAGCAAAGGATACTCGTTGGGTTCTCATTATAATGCATTGGTTAACTTGATCTCTATGTTTGCATCTATACTTGATGTGGTTGAGACTGTGATGGAAGATGGTTCAAATTCAGAACAAAGGGCTGAAGCATATATGTTATTAGAGTCAATTAAGACTTATGATTTTGTGTTTAATCTCCATTTAATGAAAAAGATCTTAGGAATAACAAATGAGCTATCACAAGCACTGCAACGGAAAGATCAATATATTGATAATGCTATGAAGTTAGTTGGCATCTCAAAACAACGGATGCAAACAATAAGAAATGGTGGGTGGGATTCTCATTTGTTAGAGGTTTCATCTTTTTGTGCAAAATATGAGAATGACATTCCTAATATGGATGATATTTTTATGCCTCGAGGATGTTTAAGATGAAGAGCTCAACAAATTATAAATTTACATCACTATCGTGTTGAGTTATTTTATTCAGTTTTAGATATGCAACTCCAAGAGCTTAATAGTCGATTCACTAAAGTAAACACTGAGCTATTACTCTGTCTATCATGCTTGAATCTAGAAAGATCATTTGCAACCTATAATAAAGAAAAGTTAATCAAATTTGCTGAGATCTATCCAAATGAGTTCTCTTCTGTACAATTACAAGCACTTGATAACCAGTTACAGACTTATATTATTGGCATGCGATCTGATGATGATTTTACTCAATTGGTTGGAATTGCAGAACTTGTTGAAAGGATGGTTGAAAAGAGAAAAGATATTATCTATCCATTAGTTTGTTTGTTGTTGACATTGGCATTGACTTTACTAGTTGTTACAGTCACTGTGGAGAGAGTATTTTCAGCAATGAGAATTGTGAAGAATTGATTGCGCAATAGAATGGGTGATCAATGGATGAATGATAAGTTAGTGACATATATTGAGAAAGAGATATTCGAGAGTATTGACAATGAGGCAATAATACAACGCTTTCAGAATATGAAGACCCGCCGTGGACAACTCAGTTGTAAAATTTCTTCTACTTGAATGAAAATGAATAATTTTTATTACATTAGTTTTATTTGACCCCCCCTCTCCAAATTTTCCTAACTCCGTCACTGATCACGGGTCAACCTGAACGGTTAAATCATTAACCCTTGACCCAGTAATCTACCTGGTCAAGGTCCAGATCGGGTTTTAAAATATTGGCCAGAAATGTTTTTGGATGCATAGTCCCGCAGATTCAAGTTACTATGAGGGAAAATATGACTAGATCTCCTACATGAAACTCCTAAATTCAGCAAAAAAATTGCAAGTAGTAGAATTATAAGAATGGCATTCAGGCATTTAGCCTTTCTATTAAAACTCTTAAGGTCACTTTGATAATAGGTTAGGATAAACTAACTTAGGTGGATCCGAGGTGAGCTATTTCTGAGTTTTCATATTTTTAGTTTGGTACTTGTTCTATAGAGGTTGGGTAGGGTACTCATGTGAGAAAGGTGGAACAAGTTATCGCTGGGTTAAGGGCCTTAACCCTATCCAACTCCGAGTGATATATTCGACTCTTAAATTTGAATAACTCACTCACCCACAAATAACTCATCTCTGTTATCAAAGTGACCCAAAGTACTTGGCGGGTGAGTTAAGATTTGGGTCCAAGCCTTGGTCTCCTGAAATATCCAATTCTTAATTTTCTTTCCCATAACTTCTTCACCTGACAAAGAACGTCGATGTTAACTGTTGAACTCTTCTCGAAGTTTCATTTTGATAGGCTCTTGAGCTTTGCCATTGGTGCAGTATCGCTAGTGCACTAAAGTGCAACGGTGTTGGTTCTGGCAGCATAATACACGAGCTAGAGAGAGTGCCCATTGAGAAAATCATCTCAAATGTCCATCTTGGATGGGCTGCAAAATGGCATGAAATAATGAAAAATATCTTTTTAATTTTGTCCTTTTTAGTGTACCGTGAAATATCTATGTCTCAAAGATCAACTCATGTGTTGTTACTTATTTTTTCTTCAATTTCAATTTTCAATCCAAAACTAGCATAAATTAAGATCTAAGAATTTTGAAAACTAATCAATTTAAAATTAAAATATTATTGTATTTTGCAGCATGTATACCAAAAACACCTCATCACATATATCCAATTCTTTGATTAGTTTATGGTGGCCCCGACACTTTGCTCTTTTTTATTTTTTTGGATGACGGGGAACCTAGCACAATGATACTTGGGTCTAGGTCCGGCGTCCCTTATCTTCTAAGCAAAATATCTTTTTTATTCTAATTTTTTTCACAATATTATCAAAATTGTAGACATACATGTAAAGGTTAATTTAATCAAATAGCATGTCTCATGTAAAGGTTATAAATGTTTGCTTCCAAAGAAAATAGACAGATTCTTGTAATGTGGAAGTAAATGGAGCTTTAATTTTATCTGAAGTTATACAGACCATAGCTTTTGTATCTTCCCCCGCCATGCAAGCACTCAATGAACCCACCGGGGCACTTCTCAGTGCTAATGGATCCTCACCACAAGCAAAACTCACCAAGGACGGCCCAATGGGCCGTCCGTCAGTAGCAGTTTGACTCCTGTGCTCCCTCTGGAAGGTCCAGTGGGATTAATTTAAGAGTAAGGATCAATGCACACCCAGGTTGTGCTTCACAGTCTAGGTGCGTAGAGTTTTTAGTTTTTTATTTTTTAAAAAAAATTATTTGAAGTGATATCTAAGATATCTTAACTTAGGGTGCGAGCTATATCACTATTGAATTACCCAGGTTAGGGTACGTGACGTTCACCTTAAGTTAAGATATCTCGGGGATCACTTCAAAAAAAAAAATTTAAAGATGCTGCACACCCAGGATGCATTCAACTTAATTTTACAATCAACTGGCCCGAGGTTCAATCAGATTCCCAGGCCATGCAGACACGGTGATCCCAAGTTGACACTCTTAATTCAAGATATACGGAAAACTAATTCATGAATCAAAATTAATGCAATTAGCTCAGTTATGGTCTCACTTTATTTATAAATTCGACGTGATTATGGGAGATAGATCTTGTTAATTACACTTGGGCCAAATTTGAGGTACACTTTGGGGACATCTGACCGCAATTATAACAAGTCCGGTTGCTTGATGGTGTATCCGAACGTATAGGTGGGACACATGACGTACTTCACTTGTTGTATCCCTGTTCCAGATGTTTAACAATCTACATGTGGATTTGAGACAATTGAAACAAACAAGGTCTGTGGAAGAATATGAGCCTGAGTTTTGAAAGAATCTGTGATGAAATTGATGGGGTTTCAGGTGAACACTTGCTCATTTCTTGGGGGGTTTGCGAGAGGAACTAAGGTATGAGGTTATGCTACAGAAACCTCAGACCTTGGATGATGCTATGGCTACTGCACGATTAGCTGCTACTAAACCCAAATTAGTGTCATCCAGTAGAGGCTTTGACCCACGACCTCTACTCACACCTGTCACACATCCACCAAATAATGACACCGCCAAGACAAGCAGACCCCGTGTTCGATGATATTCTCAAGAACAATTAGATGACAGGAGATGGAAGGATCTATGCTATCTGTGTGATGATAAGCGGGAGAAAGATCATAAATGTAACCCCCAACATACTTTTGCTGTGCAGTTAGTTTGTATATCAAAAAGTGATGATGGTGACTAGGAGATCATGCAGGAGACAGATTCTTTCCTAGATGATAGTACAACGCAAATTACACCAGTAACCCCTGGTACAAATCTCAGCTCCATTTTTGTTTCTGTGACTGCTGACTCCACTGCTATACACAGTAGCTTTTGGCAAAGGGATACAAGGTACTATTGTAAGTTATTGTTCTCAGGTGTCTCTGAATTTTGGCAAATTGAATTTGTTGCTAGATTTCTTCATTATGGATATCTCTCCATTTGATATGATCCTCATGTCAAATTGGATCAAGCCTTTGGGTGTTATTCAGTGAGATTTTGCCAAACCCTCCATGAAATTTACTCTGAACAATGTCAATTATCATCTCCAAGGTATCACACATATGGATATGGAATTCTCATCTTCACAGGACATTTCTACCACACTGCCTTAAGCTAGGGCCACCTATTTGTGCCGAGTTAATATCGCTGATACTGCTTCAATGACCCAATCTCATGTGAATACGGATGTTTATGACATTGACAAACCTGATTTGGCCACATTGTTACTGGAGTTTCAGAAGGTACTTGATATTCCGGTGGGTCTACCTCCAACGAGAAATTATGATCATGCTACTCATCTAATTGATGAGACCAAGGTCATCTCTCTTTCGACTTACCGTTATTCTCCACACCACAAAACTGTGATTGAGCAAACTATAAATGAATCATTGAAACATGGCATCATCAGGCCTAACAACAGCCCTTTTGCCTCACTTGTTTTATTAGTGCAGAAAAAAGATGGATCTTGAAGATAAGTGCCCAATCCCTACAATTGAAGACTTATTGGATGAATCAGGTAATGCCATGTATTTCACCAAACTGAATCTGAGGTTAGGCTACCATCAAATTCGGATGAAACCTGAGCACATTGAGCGTACTGCATTCTCCACACATGCAGGGCACTATGAATATTTGGTTTTACCTTTCAATTTAACTAATGCACTTGCCTCCACATTTCAGGGTTTAATGAATGATCTCTTTCGAAAATTCTTGAGAACGTTTGTTTTGATTTTCTACGATGACATATTTATTTACAGCTCCAATTGGGAAGATCATTTACAACATATCCAAAATGTTTTGATAATCTTATTACAGAATGAACTTTATGCTCATTGCAGTAAATGCTCTTTTGTCACAACTTATGTTTCTTATCTGGGACATGTTATAACTGCTAGTAAGGTCCCTATGGAGCCGAATAAAGTGCAAGCTATCATAAATTGGCCAGTCCCTAAGGGAATTAAACAATTAAGAGGGTTTTTAGGCTTGGCTGGATATTACAGGAAGTTCATCCAGAATTATGGATTCATTGCCTCACTTTAACAGCTTTATTAAAAAAAGATCAGAAATTTCGGCGGACTCTTGAAACTGATACTACTTGTAATACTCTAGAACATGCTTTTGTTACAGCCCCCGTCTTGATTCTTCCATATTTTGATCAAACTTTTATTTGAATGCGATGCTACCTCTAATGGTATGGGACACCTTATTGCCTACATTAGTAAAGTCTTCTCTACATGTCAAAAGGAATTTTCTACATATGACAGGGAGCTTGCAGCTGTCATCTTTGCTGCTCAAAAGTGGAAGCATTACCTGTTGGGCAGTAAATTTGTTATTCGGACTGATTATCAAAGTCTAAGACACCTTCTTAATCAGAAAATTACTACTCCTCAGCAACATAGATGATTGTTAAAATTAATGGGTTTTGATTTTTCTTTAAAGTATAAGCATGGACATGCAAATATAGTTGTTGATGCATTATCTAGACAAACTGATATATAGTCACTGTTTGTGGTGTTTCTGTGGTCCTTCCCAATTGGTTGGATGGGTTAAAATCTACATATATTTCTGATGACATTTTGAAGAAGAAATTACAAGAATGGGAATTGGGCATTTGGACAAGCAATTAGATTCTTACAAAGGAGGACTGCTATATTACAAGGGTAAAATTCTTTTACACTCTGCCCATTCCTATATTCCGAGAATATTACATACTTATCATCTTTCACCCCTTGGGGGTCATGTTAGGTTTCACAAGACTTTACATCACATTAAGCATAGTTTTTATTGGCCCAATATGGCAGCTTATATCAAGAAGTGTATCACAGAATGTAATATTTGTCAGTCCTGTAAATACTCTACACAGCCACCGGCAGGATTATTGCAATCTTTACCCATTCCTACTGCAATATGGCACTCTATATCTATGGATTTTATTGATGGATTACCTAAGTCTCAAGGTATGACTTCTATCAAGGTTGTTGTGGATAGACTATCAAAGTAAGCCCATTTTTTTGCCATTGAAAGTAACACCCTTACTCTGCACTGTCAGTTGCTCACTTATTTGCCAAAGAGATCATTCGTTTGCATGGATTGCCATCTGACCCTAATCCAGTGTTTTGTAGTCAATTTTGGCAAGAAATAAATATTCTCATTGCAGGGTGTTGCACTACATATGAGTACTACTTATCATTCTTAATCTAATGGACAACCTAAAGTGGCCAATCTATGTTTGGAAACATAATTCAGTGCTGTGGGAAGGTAGATTATCAACTAGCTCTTCCACCGGAAGCCAAGATTCATAACACTTGTCATATATCTCAGTTGAAGAGCAATCACGTTGTCAATCCAGTTCACCAAATTCCTCTACAACAGCTGCTTTGTGTTGAAGATAGGAAACTAAGGAGCACTCATCAGCGGTGTTTGATCAAACGAACTAATCAAGCTGTCCCGCAACTTTTGATTCCTTGAAAAGATGCTCCGGACTCATAGGCTACTTGGAGGGACTACTCGCGTTCGAACGGCTTTATCCTACATTCAACCTTGAGGACGAGGTTGTTTCTCATGGGGGGATGTGTAACAACAAGGAGGCGAAGTTAGACGTTGTAACTTGTAAGTAGACGTGGTAAAGTGGAGTTGGATGATATCATGAGTTAGACGATACCAGTGTTAGATGATGTCGTCGGTTGGACGATATCAAGTTAGGCGATATCGGGGTTAGGCGATGTAAAACTGGACAACGTGAAGTTAGACGTTCCGTTACGAGAGTTAGACATTCTGTTAAGATTCTGCGAAGTTGTTGTAGTTTGCTCCGCTAGGTGACCTATAAATACAGGGGGATGTAATGGAACAAATAAGTCGGATGCTAATTCCAATTTCTTTTAATCCAGTTAGGCCGAGTTTGATAACGGAGTAGAGTAGGTTAGGGGCGGGTGACTTACCCGGGGTGACTCACCCGACCCCTAATCTTAATCGGAGTCGGTTAACTCATTCCACCTATTCCTGGGAATAAGTTAATCCACTTTAACCCTATCCGACTCGGTTAAGAAAAAAATGGTAAACAAAGAATAGCCCATCCGACCCCGGTTAACCTATCTTATCCGGATTTAACCCGTAATCAAACATAACTTTATTGTTTTCCAGTGTCTACCTCATCTCTAGCTTCTTGTCTCCCTTCTCCTGCTCATGCTCCCTCACTACTACTTCTCCCTCCATTTCTACTGGTGTTCTTGGTGCTCCTCCTCTACCTGTTCCTAGCAGGAAGAAGGTCGCTCTGTCCGCGATTTCTTAGGATCGCTTTGCCATGCTCGAAGAGAATCCAAGACTAGAACCAGAAGGGCGTAACAGGAGAGGCTCCAAATCAATCACCTGATTGTTTTCCAGCTGAAACAAACATTCCAACACTTCCATATTCAGGTTGTTTCAACACGTTTCTTCAAACATACCGCAAAATATCGATTTTAACGGCTACAAAGTGTGAAAAAGATGGCAGGGACCGCATGTTATCCAGCTTATAATACCCAGACTTCAACAGATACCAAGATGCCAATGCAGCGAGGACTACATGCCATCCAGCAATTTCGCAATATTTTCAACAAGAGGATGTGCAGGTGACTAAAACGAATTACACGCGACATACGGCTGCTACACCATGGATCAAAGGACGAACCTGGAGAAAAAAATTGAGCCCCCAGTTGTTTTGGGTCAATGCGCCACAAAAATTGACAGGCATTAAACACATTGGATATCCATATAAACCTTCCCAGAAGTAACTGACCGGAAAATTAGAGGCCTTCTCAAGTTCTTACATAGTAGGACATACTGTACTCGTGCAATCTCTATCTTGGGCGAATGTACAAAAGCAACACCACAATGATAAATATCATCGGTTCATGCCTCTTTTTACATCTACTCTTGGGTGAAAGGCTGGACAAAAGCTCTCTTTAATGCCTCTTAAATCAATCCCGTTCTGGAGCACCCCTTGAATCTTTTCTGGAACTCAAATTCCCCGCGTACGACCAGAGCCTCTCCTCATCAGCAGTAACCAGTTTTTCTAATTTCCCATCTTGCTGGTCATGGAGTGTGTCCTTGATTAGTGGCGGATGTTCTCTGCCAGGGCTTCCAACCACGGGGGTAGAAGAAGAAAATGTAGGTGTAGCAAATGGAGAAGCATATGGTGTGTTTCGGATTGAGAAGGGGCTAGGTGACATCTTCTTCTGTATAGGAAGTCCACCGAAGCCTCCCCGATTGAACAATGATACCGCCTCGGGAGCTGAACACTTCTTGGTTGCATCATCAACATAGATTACATCGTCAATCCTTGCAATTATGTTGAAGGCCAAGCTCTCCATGACCCTTGAGTAGCTCTCCAGGATTGACTGCCCAACATCCTGCAGCAATATGGTAGTTATACTAATCAGTGATCATTCACTTAAAATGTGTTGATGTTTGTAGTAACAGTGTCGCATCATAATTGGACTTAATTGTTTGCTTCGTCCAAGACAAAAACAGTCCCTACGAATATCCCTTCTTTTGTTGAAAAGCCACATCACTTATTTTAGGGAGAGCTTCGTTTGGGGTATAATAACTTGACTATTGTATAAGAGCAAGACACAGAAATGATTTTAGAGAGATGCAAATATGCTATGCCTAACTGAAATTCCAGACGGTTCACCGGGACCATACAATGTTGGACAGCTCTCAGGGGATTATGCCTGAAAGTGAACCCAGTCAAGGGGGCATGAAACAGTCAGCTTGACACTATGGTCTACACTAAAAGTTCTCCATTAACAGCTAAAGGTAACTTCCTGGACATGTCAAAAAGGTTAGACGCATTGACCTCATTGGACAAAATAGCACTCTTAAAAGGGGTGTGAAAATGTATACGTGAAAATTTATGCTATTAGGATGACTTGTACACAAACAATAACACTTCAATTTGGTACCTTGTTGTATTGAATCTTATTCATGTCCAGAACAGTCTGAGGCAGACCAGGATATCGAAGCCGTAAGCTCTGCAAGAGACCCTCTGCACGTTCTGCAAGAAAATGACTCCTTTCTGCATCACTCACAAGGCCCTTTACCTTTCCACCCCATGATTTCTTTGTTTTTCCATTATGTGGGTGTTTTTTACGGTCTTTCTGCCTCCAAACATGAATAGCTGTTTCAATTCTATTGGCTATCTCCAGAGTATGGTGCTCAGATGACAGGTCTAAACAATCCAGTAGACATTCTGGAGAAAACTGATCAGCCGTAATGTACCGGTAAATGATCTCACCCAAACAGGATTTGCCACTCTGCCAAAGGTTCAAGCAAATAAGTGCAAGAATTTACCGCGGAAATGGGACAACAAGAATAAAGCACAATATATATCACTAAGCATAGTTTTTACATACTTTCCATCCCAAGAGTAGCAGTTCATGTAAATATTAAGATATGGAGTCCGTGGCACTAGTAGGAAGATCTAGAATTCAAACAGATCAAATAGGTATTTTTTTTCGGGAGGTAGCTCAAATAAGTATTCATCCCAAACTAGCACCAGATGGGTAAACATCTACAAGATGCTTGGTCTTCACTTTGAAGAAAATAAAAATACAAAACTGTGATACGCTCTGCTAAACCATCCAGCATTTCATTAAGCATTTTTAACAGTTTAACAAAATTCTCCGACAGTTGTCCACGTAGAAAACAAGTTTCTGGTAGCACATGCATAATGAATGTCAAAAGGGATTTGCATATACTGATAAGTGGTTAAGAAACATCAGCCTTCTCTCAACATCTTCTCAATGAGTTCCACAAGTGTATCCTAACTACCATATAACACTTTAAGACAAGACCCTTACCATGTGGTAACATAAATGTAAAAAACCAATAGAATTTAAGAAAAACGATAAGACTTCAAGTGGAAGCCTGGAATCACACACGAAATTTCCCCCTCTGCTTCTATCTCCAAATACTCAGGTCTGATAGCCAGAAAAGAAAGCTATAGAGCTCTAAAATCTGATCTCAATTTTGGGGATCTAAATGCAAGATGCTTCCTGCATTTCTTCCCCTAAAAGACAGTCAGTATTATGCAATACTTACCAGAAGCTATTTGTGAAGCTGGACCATATTTATATTTCTTGTCAAGCCACAAAAACCTGAAGTAACAAACAAGAAGAAAACAAACTTCATAGTCTCTCAACCTTCCAAACAAATTGGCACATTACAAGCACTGGAAACTCTCTTTGAATTCCTAATGAACCATCAAAGCATGTTATCCCCATTCCAAATGGATCCTCACCTCATACACTGTCCAATTTTCACCAAAACATGGCAGAGATTGAGATACCCATTTTGTTCTATAATGCAACATATGATACCAAGAACCAGTTAAAATTATGGTGCTAATAGGATGACATAAACCCCCATAATGGCTGCAGGTGTTAGTAATTCCCTAGATTCTCGGACCATTATCAACATAAAGTCATATCCCGTTGCCCCTATATTAAAAATATGCAATCACTTTCAGCTTTAGAAAATTTGCCTTCTCATGTGCTTCCAATAGTGTCATTGTGCACATGTATTTGTTAGGAAGCCATGAGAATCAACTACACTAATATGGAAAGTCACCCCAAGAATAAAAAAGTGCTTGCAGAAAATAAAAATCATTTCCACGGCATGAAGTCATTTTGTCCATAAATATATTATTGGAATGCCTAACAGCTGACCAAAAAGCTACCATAGCCTATTTTAAGTGAAGAATGCCTTCCCTATGTTGAGCCTTGAAATGGGGCATGATCCCTAGCCAACATGTACCAGGTGTGAAAAAAGACATGCCGATGAAAATGGAAAAAAAAGCTCTTATGAGGACATAGAGAATATACAACTGAGCACATAATGGTGAAAACATAGGTCAGAACAAGAAATGAAACACAAGAAGGAGAATTGAGATAACCAAATAAACTAAATTTTATTCTTGAGAAAGTGGGCTCATTTTGAAAAGGCCATAGAGCTCATATGAAACAATACAGAAGCAACAATATGTTGTCATGCCTGCATTCTAATTGCCGTAGTGCAGCCTTGTCCACTGAATCATGTCTGGACAGATGAGACTGACTCTTCTGAATCCTTTCACATACATGCAAAATGTCTCTGTGCTCACAAAGAAAAGAAAAGATGCTGTAGAGCAGACCCTAGTCCTCGAACATTCAAATACCATATGCCTGTTAAGTCAAGAGGGCATACAAAGATACAAGAGAATTTAACCGTATCCATGTGATTTCCTAGTCAAAGCATTACCATATTTCAAGAAATCCTACAACCTTATGATGAGTTACAACTTATCTCCATGCACACAGCAGAGTGGATACAGGGTGTCAGAAGCATTAACCAGTAAGGCCTTGTACTGTGATCTGAAAACCATTTGTAGAGGGCCAGAGGCATAAAAATATAAAAGAAAAAGAAAAAGAAAATATGTTACTAACACTTAACAGTCAAGAATTTTGATTGCCTCCTAGAAACTAAAGAGAGAACAAGAGACTCCAACCTGGGCCTTCTTCTGACAATTAGCTGGCCCTTGTTATCTCCCCCCACCACCCCCTCCCCACCAAAAAAATAAAGAAAAGAATATGCATGGTTCAGAAATATATTCATTTTGATTAAGAAAGGATTTCAAGCCGCACAAACGGCATTCCCCTCTGACTCCAACAATGCAATACGATTAATATGTTGTCTGTTGTTTGTTTCTCCTAGGATCCGCCCACCAATGGAGAAATAATAACTGTGGAGAACCAGCTTAAATCCCTCAGGACTTGGACTTTCAACCCGAACCTGATTGCAATTGATGGGCGATCATTTGTGGTGTTGTGGTCGATCAGAATCTATGTAGAGAATTATCCCAGAGACATTAGAAAAAATGAGGAAAAGGTAAATGTTGCCATTTCCTTCTACTAAATCCTGACCCATAAAAAAAGAAGAAGAAGAAGAAGAAGCTAACTAACTAACTAACTAAAAAATCCTCATCAGCATGATAGCCAAAGTAGTTGCATCACTTCCAGAAAACACAATTGCCAGCAGATAGATGTTTAATTAAGCAAAGGACGAGTTTCCTGGAGAAGATTACCCAGCAACGAAAGTATATCACTTGATTGTCTTGTACTTCCAACCCAGAAGATAGAAAATATTTATTGTATCCGAAAATCTGACAAAGTTAACTTCCCTTGCTTTGATGATTAAGATGGTTGGTAATACAATAAAGGATACATGATGGCACTTGCTTTAAAAATATGTCTAAAGATGCCATAAAAGCCAAACTTATTGTCTTTCATTGGGTTTTTGGCACTACCATACCCCCAATCTTTTCCACTATGATGGAACAATATAATAAGAAGCTATCTACATATTCAGAGAGACAATGGAATGCCTTTTGGCTGATTTGTGATGATATCTCTTGCTTTTTGGAAATGCACTTGCACACAAGCTAATGAGAGAGGCAGAGAGGTTCAAAAATATAGATGTGATTTCCTGATGCCCGGTGGAATGACACAAGACCTTCTTGTGACATTAAATAATAAAGCCGTATTGATTAATGACAATAGTCATCGTCATAAATTATGTCAAAAAGACATTGACTAAACAGAGTGATGTTGAAAAGAAAAGATACCGTTCATAAAGGGAAAAAGAAGGAAAAATGAGAAAGTGTCATGTTACCTTAAATAATTTTCAAAAAGAAAGAGACCTGCCACTTTCACTAATAGAACATATTGGGGGTGGGGGAAGGCAAATTGATGGATGATGAAGCATAGACAAGAGAAAGCATAAATAATAAAACTGTTTTTGTACATCTTTTTCAAAAGTGGAGTTGTTTTTGTATGGTTGAGACAAACTCTGCCATAATTGCCTTGTATGTGCTCCTGAGCTTGTGTTTGCCAGGTTGACATTGATCATCGTCTTGTATCCAGTGAAAGAAATGGCAATGGCGTTTTTCACACACATTGAAACTTTGGAGGGGAATGTTGGCTAGTGTAATCAAATTAGAAGCCACATTTTGATGGTTAGCAGCCATGAACTATGATTACAGCTATTTGTCAACCAACATATATTACAGCATAGTGAATACATAATAAGAAATCAAAATTGACTAAACATGTCATCTTAATTTTTTCCCTGTTTTACTTATGGAAAAGATAGAACCATGAGCAAAACAAGAATCACAACAGTCAGCAGCCAAAATTTCAGTAAGGTTTCTAATGAATATCCATTCTCATCCCCCATGACCCAGCAAGACATATATAGAAGCAATGTAGGTCCAAGTTTCCTTTTATGAACAATCTTTTTGAGTCCTCCATCCAACAAGGAGCTGAAGGGAAAATCAATAAACCAATCCTCTGTACCTTGACCCTCCAATAGTCTAGGCGATCAAACACACCATAATCCACTTTTATCTATTATGCCAGCAAGCAATCTGAACAAAACCCACTAATCAAGCAGGCTGATAAATCATGGATGTATTCGAAAGGCCAAATTCTTTGTGACAACAGATAGCAATAACTTGTAGATGTCATCTAGTGCACCAATACTTCCTCGCTCAAAAGCAAACAGCATCTAGGCACACCACTAAACACTCTATTAAAAAATTTCTACCAAGCAATCTGAACAAAAACTACTGAGAAAAATGTTGATATTTCATAGATGTACACAACTGTGAAATTATTCATGACAGTGGACAGCAATTTGACATAGATCTCATCTATATCCATCACTGATACTTCCTTACTGAAGATCAAACAACCTATAGCTACCATCACATCTACAACCACTAACATTTCTTCTTGAATATTGGCAAGGGATGTTTGTAGCAACAACACCAACCACATCCCTAACAAAGAATCAAATATACTGTAGGTAATCAAATTAATGGGAGCATAAAAGAAAGCAATAACAACTGAGCCAATATCCAAATAGTCACCTACCAAGACAAACTTTCACGCCTTACCTTGGGCAAAGTCTCCAAGTATATGTCAGGGATCTCCATCTCGGCAAGCACCCCACTATTAATTGCCATTGCTGCCTTCAGAATCTGGTTGGCACAATCTCTACACTGTTGTAATCTCTTCCTCCCATCCTCCGACAGCCCATTGGGTGGGACCCTAGGGCATGGAAGCCACCACTTCTCTTCCTGCCTGAGTGACGGCCTACCAAAAGAGGAAGAAGGATACACGCTGCCCTTCTCGTCCTCGGCATCGGCGACTAAGATACCCCTGTCAACGTACCAGAATTCTGTTTCCTGGAACCCTTCCAGCATCCCGAGGAGCATGGCGTCAAGCTTCTTGAGAGCTGGGAGGTTCATGTAGAGATCAGAACGGGCCCGTGTGACCATCACTTCGAAGGTTCCCCCGCCGGGGAACTCTTGCAAAGAAGGGATCAGCTCCACTATGTAATCGCTCACGCTTAGCAGCCACTCCATCTCCCGCCGCCACATTGCCTTCTTCTGCGGTGCTAGTGGTTCTAGTCTCCATAGCTCCCCAAATACGGTGGCTGTACCATTCCATTCCCAGCGGCCGCCGCCATAAGGGAAAACAACCAATTTCGTCATCCCCATTACCGGTAGAAACGGATAAAAGTGACAAAACGATAGAGAAGTTAACACTAGAATCTGATACCCGAGAGATTTGTGATGGCATTGGAGATGGCGAGAGCCGTGCACACCCCCTTCCCACCCCCGGACATGTCTTCTCCGAGCAGGAGCTTAGCAAATCGCTCCTTCATCATCTCCACCTCTGCAAAAGCAGAAATTTAAAGCAATCAAAATGTAAGAAAAGAATAACAGTGATATCACAAAGGGGATATTTCATCCTCGAGGGATGTGAGCCCGGGGTTTGCCAGCCTTGTGCTAGGTTTCCCGTCATCAAAAAAAAAAAAAGAAGAGATATCACAAAGGGGCGACACAGAGGCACAGTAGATCTTTTCTTCTCCGGTGGCACCACAGTACAAGAAATTACTCCCCGATCTGAACTAAGAATAGCAGAGAAACTGGACAAAGGTCCTCTGAGCGCAGAATGCACCTGACAAATCCGTCTCTTCCCTCTTCTCCGCCTTCCTTTCCCACATGACTAGCCCTCCCGCGCTGATCCCCGGCATCAGCGCCCTCGCTGTAACGGCGAACCCGGGCTTCCCATTGCCCCCAGCTCCGGTCGAGAGTGGCGAGGAAGGCACGGAATCCGACGGCCCGGCATCGTCGGCATACCGGCGGCCGTAGAAGTCGCTGGAGCTCTCCGACTCGCTGACGTCCGCGCTCAGGCTGTAGCTCCCGCACCGCTCGCTCTGCTGGTCGCACGCGTCCTCCGACGACACACTCCCCATCACCCCCCTAACCACCACCACCGACCCCCTCCAGCCGCAACCCTAGCACCACATCACCCTATCCCCAGAACCTTCAGCAACAGCAAGCCGTCAAACAAGCCGAATAAGAAGATGAGAAAGGAACAGAAGAATGTGGGAGCGCAGGCGGCTGGAGATCAGCGATCCAGGCTCCCCGCTCCGCACGCCGAGGCCAGGGACGCTTCCGCCCCTGCCACCACTCCTGCCACTGCCTCTTCCATGCCCCTCTTTTTTCACAAGGCGCTCACCCGAGGAGATCACCGGGCGCAGCAAAAGCAGATCAGGGAGGAGCAGAAGACAGAGAGAACCGAAGAAGCGGAAGTGAGAGAAGGAAAGCAGCGGTGTGGAAGCAGAAGGCGCGAGCGAGCCAACTGCTACCAGTCCGGCAGTCCCCCCCGCCCTCTACCCACCAACACTAGTGCAGTTTCTGCTGCAGCTGCAGGCAGGAGAAAAAGCAAAAGGGGATAGGGGGTATGCTGCCACCCTGCTTTTTCCGTATCACCACCCCTCCCTTCTTTTCACTTTCCCATTTGTTTTCCCCGGGCGGACGAGGAGGTCCCGTCACGCTCCCTCCACCCCACCCCCGCGGCGGAATCTCGCCTTTTTCTTCCCGACGTCCCCTCGGTACACACGACTCCGACGGCCGCCTCTCCCCAGTGGGGGAGGTGACTGCACCCGCCCTTTTTTACTCCTCGGGCCCACAAGTGACGCAACGCCTCCAGCGAGTCGTCACCGGCCACGTAGGATGTGAAGATAAGGCCGTCCCACGTGGAAGTCTGGGCGGTGTTCGGATCTGGCGTCCGGCCAATGGAATGGATGATGATGCGGGGTGAGATCCGCTTGCTCGTCGGGTTCCGGGGGGGGGGGGGGGGTTGGAACACGGAACAAGGGGGTAAGAAGACGAAGGCGACGGTTACGGGGGACTTTATTGTGGGCCGGATCCGAATGATGTTCTGCCCCGAATCCGATCGTTGACGATCAGCCTCTCCCTTCCGTGTAGGTCCGATAATTATTCATTTAAAATTTGAATTGAATTCAAATTTATATTTATTTAATTAGATAATTATTTGAATAAAATATTTAATAAATAATTTAATCGAATATTAGATATTCGATTATTAATCGGATATGAATTCGGATATTAAGATATCCGTGTCAGATATTATTCGACCGAATATAAATTCTTAGATAAAAATTTAATGATATACATATTCTATATATAATTAACTTAAATCTTAATATATTATTTGATTACTCTTTTATTTTTTTATCTCAAAATATAATTTAAAAATAAGAAATTCACTTACACTCATTTGATAAGCTATCTCATATTTTTTAATATGAAGTTTAATCTTTTGATAACATCTCTTAAAATAAAAATAATTTTTACATTTTTTTGAGAAAATAATATACGACGCTATGACACGGTTAACACAACTCACCCTTAAATAGGTCTAATAATTATCTGTTTAAAATTCGAATCAAATTTAAATTCGTATTTATCTAATCATTATCTGAATAAAATATCTGAAGGATAATTTAATTATTAATTAAATAATTCGATTATTAATCAAATACGAATTCTAATATTACAACATACGCCTCGTATCCGATTCATTTACCTGTCCACTTCCGTGATTTTAGGCAGAGTCGATGACGTCACCTAGAGAGAGGTGGGTGGAGTTGTTGGGGGAGGATTAATAATGGTTTCATGTGGATGCTGGATGGACCCCTCCTGTGTACAGAGTAGCGGATCCTAGGTGGGGGTTTCGGGAATAGGAACCGTTGGATTTATGCGGGTTAATATCTGCGTTAGATCCGGGGGGGGGGAACCAAACCAAGCCATGGGTCAAATCAGCGCAGGCAAGTGGATCCTAGCTGGGTTTTCGGGGATTGAAACCGTTGGATCTATGTGGGTGACGTCATCGCACATTCGCGGGCGTTGTGGAACTTCTGGCAATGCCACACTGGTACGGTGTCATTCGCCACGTCACTGGCTGGCTGTTTAATTTTGAGATTAAAAATGGTTCAAATGACATTGGGTTACATTTCAATTTGACGCTCTCTAATTTAAGAACGCCAAAGTCAAAAGGTCGAGAGTGATTAGTCAAGAAAGCGGTGCAAACACGACATGACGTCAAGTCTGATGGAGCCTTAAAAAAGAAGAAGAAGAAGAAGAAGAAGAAGAGGCATCGTCAAATCACAGGTTGCCGTGGAATAGAGGGGAGGCATCGTGATTGAGATGAATGGTTATGCCAATCTTTATAATGAATCCATGAGTTGGAGTCTCGTAGAGCTCGAGCATCTTAATTATCTTTAAAAAAGAAATATTTAATGTATCATATGTATTAATTATATTCATAAATATAATTAACATAATACTTATTTTTAAAAATAAAATTGAATGACTTATGTCTAAATTATTTACTCGTGAGTGTCACGTCATCAGATGACGTGACATAAAAATCAAATAAAAAAATTAAATCCGATGAATAATTAAAAAAAAGGAGCCCGTTGATTATGTCAATCTTTATAATGAATCCACGAATTGGAGTCTAGTGGAGCTCGTGCAACTTAATTACTAAAAAAAGCTCATGAGTTAGAGTTCGATAAAATTTACACGAAATGAAAATGGTGGGCAGATAGTAAATTAGACATAACAAATGTAGCGGTGTCCAATTTATGTGTATTTTTTTAAATTAATAAATTTTAAATTCACATCTTCCGAGAATTAAATGTGAATCACATAAATTTTTCGAGACCTCTAATCTAGAATCTCCAAATCATGAAACATAGTTATTACCACCTAAAATAGAAGACGCTCCAATAAAATGGTCAGTAATTGAGACTTGAAGAGATAATTTATTTTTTGAGTAATACTCCGTGCACTGAATCCGATGCACAACGTCGACTCAAATTGTAATCTCCCCTCTCATTGGCCCTCCAAAAAATTAAAACGACCATTTTCGCTGTAAAAATGACATCCCGCGTCAGATACGTACGGTCCTGTGTCAGACTCGGTCGGCCCACTTTTTTACTCAACGGAAAAACACAGTAGTGAAATATTTTATAGGACTGAAGTATTTTACTATATTTTTTGTTAAATTTTATTTTTATAATAAAATGTTTCATTTTTATAGTATTTTATCCATGTAACAAATATTTCGTTCACATACTAAATGTTTCATTTTTACAAAATATTTTATTCGTTCGTTTCCGCAGTCAAATAAAATATTTCGTTCTTATAACAAAACGTTTCATTCCTGTAACAAAATATTTCAATCTTATAAAATATTTTAATCCTGTATTTTCTTATCGAGTAAAAAAGTGGACCGATTGAGTCTGACACGGGATCGTACGAGACTGACCGAGACATTTTTTTAACAGAAAATGATCGTTTTAGCTTTTGGGGGAGTTAAGGAAAGAAAAAATTATAATTTGAATTGATTTTATATACCGAATTTGATGGACAGAGCGTTGCTCTTATTTTTTTAACCACTTATTCTGAACCCAAAGAAAAGGCCGCGGGGAAAGGATGGACGGCCAGGAAAGCGCATGTTTGTTCGGGGTTTGATGGTGATGGGGCTAATTATTGCGAACAGTAGTACTTAATAGAAGACTAATGATAGGGCGGTATCATGCATCAAATAGTCTATTTCTGTCACGCCGCTGCGCTCTAATGCGAGTCGGAGTCTCGTGGAATGATCACGGTCGCCTGCTCACGTGAATCGTCCGCATTTTAAATCGTTCCCTCTAAATGCCGTAAGTACGCTAGTATCTGACACGCGTGATGCCAGCCAGATTTTAATAAGTTTTAAGAGTACTTTTACTAATCATGTAAGATTAGCGCAAATAATTTACGTTAATCAACCCTGATTAATCTTTCTCCGCTCTCCCACCCTAATCTGTTATCAAATTGACCCTAAAAATTTTAAAATATTTGCAAATGATAATTTATTCATTTCAGATGGTAAAACATCAAGAGAGGTAAGTTATGACGTTCCATCATTCTCCCTTTTTAAGCCCGACTTTTAATTCGAGATTAAATATAACTCGACTATAATTAGATAGATTTATTTTATCTACTTTTATATTTTATTTTGACATGATACTGAATGAATTTAATCCACATGTCAAAGTGAAATAGATCAACGCGGATTAACTTAGCTTAACTCTTAGCTCCGCTTTGGTAGCGGTTTAACACTCGTTTAAGCCGAAATCTGTATACACTTATCCACTTTTCATTTGGCGGAGACGAAATCGAATCACTCCACTTAAGACAGGATAAACGGGTTTAAGGGGGCTTATTGTATCCCACCTCCCGAGCTGGGATACTTGATCCCGTCGCGGCCCTTTTACCCATTCGCCCCTCCTTTACGTCCCACCCACCCACCTGCACCCGTCGCATCCGCTGCAGGCGGCAGCCTTCGTCGTCCTCGAGGTCGCCTTCGTCTTCCTCAAGCTGTGCATCTTCTTGTCGCAAACCCTCTGTCCGTTATCTGCGACGACAGGTCTGTCCCTCATTCTTCTTCCTCCTCTTGCAAAATCGTCCATCCTTCGTTCATGGCCGGCTTCTTCGTCTATCTCGCGAAACCCTCTTACAAAATCCTCTTGCAAAACCCTCGTTCAACCGAGTGTTCGCCTCTCTGCAGGGTTCGAGGAAGACGATGACGGCCCCGGTCAGTACCTTCAACAATGGTCAAACCCTCGTTCACGACCCTCCTTTCTGTCAGAAACGTACGGCATCTGCAATGGTTCGCCTCCTCACCATCTCCTCTCTGTCAGGCGCTGCGTTCCATGGAAGAAGGTGCGGCGGGTGCAGGTGATTTTGCAGTGTTCCATCCCTTCCAGCGCACAGGCTTCACAGCTTTCTTGTGAATGTAAAGTAGCACGAAGCCCTCTTTAAATCTGACCCTTCGTCTTCCATTGTCCACACCGTGGAGGGAGCTCACGCAGACGATCCGGTGGGGGGCATTCTGTTCCTTCTCTATATACCCGGTGGTGGCCAGGTAGGTGTATCGGCAAACCCTGTCTCTGTGAAGGTAGCACGACGAATAGAAGTGCGTTTCTTCGAATTTCCATAGATATGTGATTTTACAATTACGGAAATGATGATGTTCATCGATTGATATGCTTCTATGCATGGAAATCATTTTCAGAATGGCTTAATACATCTCCAAAATATTTTTTTCCGTTCATGTCTTAATACATCTCCATGATGATCTATCTGCTGTTCACATTTTCCTACGTTACGGATTGTCATGGACTTCCAAGTGCAGAGCTTCATCTCTTGGCACCAAGACTATCGTGGGATGCCCTCACACTTGTTTGGCCATTTCATTGTCCTTACTCTAGTTGAGGTTGTCTTTTTAATTTCCCCTTGCCAGTGGCTGTAATCTGATTTCCCTGTCTTCATCGAATCAAAAGTTACCATGCACAGGTATTCAACAACGCCTACTAACTAACATGCTGTTGCCATTGTATGGAATATTTAATATGTTTACTTTCTATACAGACTGTCTATTCATTTACTCTGAAAAATTTGCAATATATCAATGGATGTGTAGGTTTCTTCGTTCATTAGTTTTTATGGTATGCAGGTGGGTTAACTTTCAAAATTTTCCATTGTATGTTATCTTCCATTTTCTGGTATGCATATCAATTGCATTTTCTTTGCAATATATGGACATCTCCTATTTCGTGAGACTGCCTATTTTTGTCATTTAACTGTGTTAATTGCTGTAACTGGGTTTTTTCTGGGTTCAGACAATCCTGTGTTCATCATACAGTTGCCCTCTGAATGTTCGACCTTATAAATCATGCACTTTTGTGACTTCGACAGAGCACTGTTATGCGTACTTGTAATTGCAAAATAGTTGTACTACAGTCGGATGATATCTTAATACTAAGGATATTATTAATGACAGAGGCAATGGCTGTAATTGGATTTTTCTGGGTTCAGATATTCCTATTTGCATGGAGATTATGTTAATTTGGTCATTAATCCTGCAGTGTATTTGTGCATTTGCTTATAAATATATCATTGTATAAGTAGTTTATTTGTTTCGTTGATTTTCAGGTATGCATGATTGATCTGATCATTTACATATGCAGTTTCATATGCATTTGTTACCTGTGTTCCACCAATGAGTCATTCCCCATTAAAGTGACAGTAGATATGTGCAAAGGGTAGACCATTACAATGGATGTCTTTAATTACTTAGAACCGCTAATATCCAGAAACATGGTATAAAATAACTACAGACATTAACTTGCTTCCTCTAAATTCTGGGTGGTATGCCCAAGACCTTAAAACATGGGCTACTAGTAGGGGTTGGTTGGTAGTCGGAATCCCTGATCACTTTGGTATTGCAGGACATCTTTGCTGCTGCAGACATCTTATGAACATGTATTCCTCCGGTAAATACCATCGCCATTGATTTCACTGTACATCATGTACTCAAACCAGCCCCGGATGCCATAATGAATCTTGAATTCTTGTTGATAGGTCACTTGTGGACATATGAAATGGATAAGATCTTACTACAGTTAATTAGGGAGGAGTTGGTTAGGGGTGATTTTAGCCTACCGGACGCATGGGGTTTTGTGCAACAATCATTCAACATGAGGTCGGGCCTTAAATTTCCGGTTTCCCACTTGCAACATAGGCTTGGTTTCTATAAGTGTTTCTACACCATAGCCAAACCGCTTGTATGCGACTGGGGTTTCAAGTGGAATGAGGACTCAAAGCAGATAGTTAGCAATGGCATATCATGGGATGCATATAACGAGGTCTGTTACATGACCAGCACAACCTTGCATATGATATGACAATGACACCATGGAATATATGCTAATACATTGCAATACTTTTCTGCAGTTTAATCCACTCGTCATGTGGTTTAAGGGAAAGACGTTGCCATTATATAAGGACATTATACAAGGGTTTGGTACGTGGGCAGATAACCTGGGACTACAATAAATAACATCTTTGAATCTTCATTAAACTATCTATGGATCCATTTCCATAGTACGGATATATCCTAGGCCAATGATGTATTTCCATAGGATTTCATGTACTTGTATGTTACTATTTCTTCCATTATTTAATTGTGAAAAGTATGCTTATTATGTCAGAGACGCATATGGCGGACCCAAAAGGCAAGGCACGGGTCACCAATTGGACTACCAAGGAAGACAAGTTGTTATTAAAGCTCCTAATTGATGAGTACCACAAGAACAATTGCAACCAAGGAACTTTCAAGCATTACGTTTGGAGAGATATTTTAGAACCATTCAATCGTGAGACACGTAAGAATGCAGATGTAAACAATTTGACTAATAGATGGAAGAATTTGAAAAGGATCTACCACACGATTGAACAATTGCTCTCCCGTACGGGGTGGGGTTGGGATGACACTAAGAAGATGCCCGTGCCGCCAGATGAGGGAGCGTGGGCAGATGCCATTGCGGTATGTAGTATAGTCATTACTGTTAGCATATTATATTGTAAAGAGATATAACATTTTATTGATTATGTTCCGCAGTCCAACATTGAGTATAAGAAGATATTGGGAAAGTCGTTTGAGTATAAGGAGGAGATTGATCTTTTGTGCGGCAACACCATGGCAAGAAGAGCTTTGGGATTTGGTACAAGTATGGAAAATGACATATCTCAACGGAGGTCGTGGGGTGATCCTCTGACACCCCCTGAGCAGGGGAATACACTGCCGTAAGGGTTCAAACCATCAACGGTTTACTGGTCTTGCCCTTGATTGCGATGCACCCTCTGTGGATTTGGGAGATGATTGCAACCCCTTTGACATATTATCTGGCGGAGGAAAAACACCTATGCCAATGAACTATATGCTATCTAATACAGTGTCAGGGACTGGATGCAGTCGTATAGGGGATTACACTCCTCCTTCCGGAAAACGGCCAAGTGAAGATGAGGCAACCTCTCCTGATAAGAGACTGACCTCTGGCACACCTACATACAACAGGTCCAGTCGGAAGCACAATAAGAACTTGGAGAAAGGGATTGAAGTGTTGAAAGATTTCTGTGCTTTAAACAATGACAGAGCAGAGTTCCATAAATTACTAGGCATTCCCACTGGTACTTCCAACCCAGATCAAGGAGTGACAATCAAAGAGTGCATACGCAAGTTGAAGAGTCTACCGGGCTATACGACCGATGTTTTATACACAGCAGTAACCCGCTTCTAAGACCCCAACTTTCGATCTGTGTTCATGGCTTTGGACGACGAAGACAAGTTAGGATGGATCGTGCATGGTTAGCCGGCCGTTTTATTGTAGGTTCATTATGACCATTCTGTCCATGGTCTTTATCGTGTGTTGATGTTATGTATGTTACTTTTGTATGATCCCTTGCACGATATTATCATGTATCATCGTGCATGTGGTTAGGCCTTTCGTAGTATGTACCTTTCATGCAGTTAATTGGTAATACCATGTTACTATTTCATTTTCATGCTACATTTACCAGTAGTCATCAGTCCATTGCAGGGTGGTTTGTAAATTGAATATGGGGAAGTATGCATGCTACGTGGTGTGGGTTGGCCGTTGTCCAGGTGTGTACTACACTTGGGAGGAATGTTATGCACAGGTAAATGGATATGCAGGTGCAAGATTCAAGGGGTTTGCATCTGTTGAAGATGCCCATGCTGTATTTGGAGGTATTACTCCCTCAAATCCAAGGGATTTGATTTATCGAAGAGGATCCATGGTGGGAGGGAGTGAAGATGATATACGACCAGTCAAGTGCGGAATAATTTTACCCCGATAGTATTGCAGAACTTAGCTATCCTTGTCGTACTTGGAATTGTTATGGTGTTCTTTTCCTTATCTTGGTAGGCATACTCATCCTTATTGTACGTGGATGACTTTCAAATGCAACTGTAACTCGATAGTATGTTATCTTTATGGACTTCTCATGTTCCTTGTATTCGAACACCTTCTTGTATCAGTCATGACGTGGTAGTAGATTTCGTTTATGAAACACTCAGGTTCCTTGTTAATGAAGACCTTGCTATATCAATATATATGGTCACGTGTTTGCTCCTATCGAATAACTTCTTTTGTTTCATGCATGTGTAGGTTGGGGATATGGATGCAAATACACTTAGGAGAGATATTGTAGAGGATGAGATTGGAGTGTTACGATTTATGGCCAATCTCATATGGGATGAAATCAATGGTGATGATGCAGAAGATGAAGGTGTGCGTGTGCCAAGGCCCATGCATACGTCTCGATACACAGGCCACGTGTGGGTCCTTAACATTTTGAATGGCCATGAAAGACGTTGTTACAATTTATTCAGACTCAATCCGCCTACATTCATACGTCTGCGAGATGCTCTTCTAGAGAGGGCTTTGATAAAAGATAGCAGATGGGTGACTGCAAATGAGCAATTGGCAATGTTCTTGTATGCCATGGGTCACGGTGTCGCCACAGGTGCTATGTGTGAGCACTTCCAGCACTCCTCACAAACAATAAGTTTTCATGTGAACCAAGTGATTAATGCCATAGTGGAACTTAGGCATGCCTACATCCAACTGCCTGTTCCAACTACTGACGTGCACCCGTTCATTAAAAATAATAACAAATTTTTCCCCTACTTTAAGGTAACCAACACTTATGCCGACCTCATGTTTTAGTTGCTTACTCCAAATTCTAACATAAACTTAAATGTAGGATGCTCTTGGTGCTATTGACGGGACCCATATTCCTGCCAATGTTCTTCGATCCAAACACCCACGGTATCGAAACCGTAAGCAGCAAATTACTCAGAATGTCATGACTGTAGTTTCGTTTGACCTTTAATTTCAATATTTGGCTGCCGGTTGGGAAGGATCAGCGGGTGATCAAAAGGTGTTAAAATGGGCCCTAGAACGAGGTGGCTTTAGGGTGCCTCCGGGTAAGTAAGTCATGGGAATGATATTCATGTTGCTGATGTCTATATGTACCCGAATGCTCTTACATGTTGCATGTATTATTGTAGGTAAATATTATCTTACTGACCTTGGTTATGCTAACACCGGTACCTTCCTTGCACCGTACCGAGGAGAGCGTTACCATATTTCACAATACCGAGGGCGTGGCAATGGAGGTTATCGAAACATGCGGGATAAGTTCAACCATCGGCATGCTCAGATGAGGAATGTCGTGGAGCGAGCTTTTGGGGTAGTGAAGATGCGATTTGCAACACTAAAAGAGGGGAACATGTATCCATTCCGCACTCAAATACTGATTGTCGTTGCATGTTGCGTCGTCCACAACTTCATTCGTCGGGAGCATGGCGAGGACTTCTTCTTTTCAAATGCCCCCCATGATGTTAACGATGCTGGTGATGTCAATGCTGATCCTAACGTGCCTGTCGCATCGCGTGACATCCATGAGGGGGAGGTGCTTAGAGACACGATTGCTACACAACTATGGCTCCGTAACTGAATAATTAGAAGCACGTTTACTTCCCTTATCCCAATTTGGTTTTTCTAGTGTGTATGTTTGTTATGTGCCAGACTGTGAAGGGTTAGGATAATTGTTGCTATGTGCATAATCCTTCTTTCAATATGTGCTGTAATGTCCATTTGTTTCGTAATGCATAGTGGTGTGTTAATTCCGGACTTTACTTGTCGTTTGGCTTTTCTTTGTTGTATCTGCTATACTTGCAGGTGTTCTTCTAATACACCCCTATATAGGTCTCCATGTTTATTGCCCCCGGTGTATTCCCTATTGTCGTTTGTGTGCATGGATGGGTGTCGTAGACGGCATAGTAATGCAACTCCACCACAGACATGCACCTCAAATACTTTGGGTCATTCATTCGGATGAGGTGGCATCGTGTGCTGACCTATTAGGTGGTGGGGCAATGATGAGTGGATCTTATGAATTTTATTAATGGTTGGCTGTCCACACATGACAACCCCATAATAGAAGATGATATTGAATACTGTTGGAATCCCGCCTGAGCCCACTTATACCCAAAGAATGTTTAGTAAATGGCATGTTTAAATGGTGGACGCTCCTACTCTAGTCTCCAGATATGACAACTGTTGCATGTTAACCGTGGAGGGGTTTGAATTCCATTGAATCTCAATCTCTATGTGAAGGTATGCCATTATCCAGTTAACATTATCATTAATAACATATTGTATGTATATATTTTTACTATTTAGTATGACAAATGCATGTTTTCAGGGCAAAGGGAATTTGAAGTGCATTAAATGTGGAAGTCTATATAAAGGTTAGTCACTATCTTCTTCGTTTATTACTAAGGCAATGGGAATATGAAGGGCATTAACATTGTCTTTATACCCTGTTCTGCATAGTGTTTAGGAACACATGATTGTCAACTGTTAATAAGGGTATTAACATTGTCCATAAAATTTGATCACTTGTTATTTTTTGATCAAAGTCGGCTAACTGGATGTCGACACCTCTTGTGAGGGTACCCAATGGATGCATTTCTGGTGGAGTAAGGTAAATCACTTTTAGCTATGATCTTCACTTTCTAACGTAGGAGGGATGCCAAGATTAAAATTGGAATAAGAGAAATCAAGGTATTCACTATTACAGATATATGTCTCTTTGAGGATAGCATGTTTTAATTGGCTATATGTCAGTATGGCTATTTAATTGTAACATTTCCTATGAGATTAGGGATTATTATTAGCAAGTAAGACTGCTCAGTCATAATCTTGTTACTTTGCTATCTTCGTACGATTAACATGCAGGAGTGGTGGAAGTACATTGTGTGTATCTATGCATGAATTAGGGTCAGTGTGTAGTTTTAGTTGTGTACATTTTATTTTACTGGTATTTGTGGTCCTTAGGACTCATTTAAGTTTCTTTTAACCATTACAAAAGGTATTTTGTGAAGGGTTCTTTCCCATTACCCGCATTTGAAAGTGTCGCTACTAAATTATGTATGGTCTTCATCTTGGATGCCCAATGTATCATTTAGTTTATTTTAATAAGTAATGATGGCTTAAAATGCATAATATTCTATTCTAGTGACTGACAGATAAATATTTTTTTGCAGGCTGACGATGATATAATATACAGGTGGGTGATAGTATATTGTTCTTGTGACTGACAAATAGCCAATTTGCAGATAACCTAGAGTTCACAATGGCAAAGTTTGATTCCTAAGTTCCAACGGATTTCAAGCCGATCATAATGATCATAGAAGACGCAATGGAGAAGTTTTTTCTTGGGATTTTTTAGTCACGCCAGTGCAAAATTTGTTGACAATGAAAGGCCTCTGGTATTCTTTTGGTTGAATGTTGATTAAAAAAAATCTTGTATCAGATTGTATCAAGTGTTTAGAAATTTCACATGTACTCTTTCAATACATGTATGTTCTTAATTGGAGTCGGCTATGAGATGCCATGTATGATGTGCATTATCTGTAAACAACGTTATTAAATTGAATCTTATGACATTTTTCATATTTAGTACTTGGATGATATGAGCACATTTTTTATTTTGAATGAAGGTGGCAGGAAGATTCTATAATTTGTGTGGGTTATCTCAAAACTAACCAATATCAAACCGGCTATATGCAAAAGTCCCTATCTATATGTTCTATAGTTTTTATATGAAATCTCTATATATCAAACTGGGTATATAGATAGGGACACATAAGAAATCTCAAAAAATGCCCACGGTTCTTTTTGAAACATGTTGCAGATAAGGGAAGATAATTTTACTCCCCAGTTTGTTTATTTGGCCGGACTGTGAGTCCAACTATATGGCGTTATCAAGGGAAGGGCAAATCTGGTAAACATATCACCAATGTATGTGGGTTAACTCAAAGTCAACCAAAGTGGAGGGAGCTAATGAATGGTTAGCACATCAGATTTGTCCACTTATTATCAAATTAAAATGGGAAAAAAGTGAGTTATCCTATCCCACTTAAAATAATCCGACTTAAAGTTAAACCGCTACCAAAGCGGAGCTTATTTAACTTGATTATCTATCTTATATTTACATTTAAATGTATACACTCTATACATGAATTTATTGTCAGTTAGACACTATGAATTTATCTGACACGCGTGATGCCTGCCACATTTTAAATTTTTTTAAAGATTTTAAAATATTTACAACTGATATTTATCCATTTCAGATCTTAAAACATCAAGAGAGGTAAGTTACGACGTTCCATCATTCTCCCTTTTTAAGTCCGACTTTTAATTCGGGATTAAAGATAACTTGATTATAAATAGGTGAATTTATTTTATCTATTTTTATTGTTATATTTTCACGTGACACTGAATTAATTTAATTCACGTGTGAAAGTGGAATAAAGTAACACAGATTAACTTAGGTTAACTTCCATTTAACTTGATTATCTAAATCGAGTCGGATCAAATTAAAAATAATTAATTTTGAGTTAAAAAAGAAATAAATCATAATTAATCTCAAAACAATTATACATTTTAACCTCTTATAAAAGTTTTCAGTCTTAAGATAATTTTTAAAATATTTCGATATTTTAAATAAAAATTATTAAATTTATATTTTTTTCAACAAAGATTCTAAACAAGATGTTAAAATTACGACACATTTCTTATCGATTCCCCCACTCTCCAAAATAGTTAACTATTAGGAATCATTTATCGGTCCCTAAAATTTAGACATTGAGACGAGAGATTTTCTTTCTTATAAGTAGGTCTAACTCTTTGTAGAATTTAACGTAGAATTAAAGTCACTAACAACTTTAGTTTATTGAGATATTCATATTTCCTATGGATGCTCACTCCACTCATCTATAACAATATCTCTCCCTTTATAAAGTACGCCCTCGTTGACTAGATGTCGATCTAAGTTACGTCCGTTCATGTGGAACAAACAAATGATGTATTAATACGTCACATTAGATCGATAAGGATTAGATTTAGATACTATTTGTTAGAAATTATTTATCTTTCCTCAAAATTTAGACACTGAGATAGAGATCCTTTTTCTTATAAATCGATCTAACTCTTCGTAAATTTTAATATGAGATTAAAGTTGATAATAACTCTAAGGGTCGTTTTGACATCCGATTAAGATAGGGGAGCAGATGAGAGAGAAATCGATGGGTCCACCTCTCCCTCGCACACAATCTTCTTAATCGTGGGCGGCAGGGGTGATCATTATTCGGGTTTAATCCGAAAATCAAATCGAACCGCTAGATTTGGTTCGGTTTGATTTGGGTTGAAATTTAAAATTTTTTGATTTGGGTTAAAACCGAACCGTATTAAAAAAATTGGTTTGGTTTGATTTTGAAGTTCAAGAAATCGAATCGAACCGAATAACCCGAATTTAAGGATATTTTTGTCAAATTAATATAAATGTATATGTAACTATAAATCCTAATTCAAAAAGTCCAATCCCCGTATCTTAATGGGGTTTTCGACTTTATGAAATATGTTTCAAATCACCTTCCATTTTATTGTAACTGAAGTTCTTAATTTTTATATGTAAAGATATTATGGAGCTTGTTCCTACGAGTTACAATTTTTATGTTATTTTTTTAATATTTATTTTATTTGGTAGAATTTTTTTACACTGTCTTTCTCTACTCTTGTTTGAATTCAATCTAATTTTTAAAAGGGAAGATAAATATGTTTCAAATCGAATCAAATCGAATTAATTCGATTCGATTTGATTTAATTTCAAAGTAGTTTGATTTAATTTAGTTCGAATTAAAATTTTTAATTCGATTCGATTTGATTTAAAAAAGAATCTCTTCAAATCAAACCGTACTCACTTCCAATATACGATTAACGTGTTAGACCTCCCGAGGTCAAGTACGCTAATCACAATCGGACGTCAAAAATGCACTAATTGATAGAGGGACTCACACTCCTTCGAGAACATTCACACCATCCATCGGTAACACACTACGTCCCCAATTCCCCCCCTTGTACAAGTGTACATCGTTCAATCGCGACCAGTTCGCCGCCCCGCGGCCACCAGCTAGCCCCCATCCGTGCCCGGCCGTCCATACCACGATCGGGGCCAACCACCTCTCGCGGGAATCGAACGCACGACCGGACATGGTGGTGGCATCGCAGGTTGTACACACCTTATAAGCGCGCGCGCTGACGCGCGGGCGGATGGGCCTCCTCCCAGGCTCCCACCGCTTTGCCGATGCGGGTTGCGTGCGTTGCGTGTGAGCCGTGAAGGCTCTCTGAGACGGACGCCCTCCCGTGATCTCGTCCTCGACACGAGAGGTGTCGTTCGATGGGGACGTCGCAACCTTCATGGGATGTCTCTCGTCTTCGCCATGAATGTCTCTGTTGGTTGGCCAGCCGATGCTGGGCACCAGACGCCACCGCATTCGGTGCGGTTTGTTTCTAGTTATAAATGTGTTGTGGGCGCCGAGGGCGCCATCACCCTGCCGATCCATTCTTTGGTTTATCTGCCCATTACGGTGAGGGGGAAGCCAGCCGAATGTTACTTGGAAAAGGACAGATTATTCCTCTTTTATTGTGTGTCCCTTCTGTCTTCTCACGGTGGCTTCTCATCAACATTTTTCATATATATATATATATATATATATATATATATAACATGTCGCTACAATTCTTTAACGCTCTTTTAAGGAAACATGTTACATGTGTTAGATTTAATCTAACGTGGACATGCATGTATATAATAAATTATATATTATGTGTTATCATAAAGTTTATCTCTATTAATATGATTAACAAAGGATTTAGGGATATAAACATTTTAAAAAATATGTGTTATATTTTAATTATGTGTAAAAATCATGGTGTTATTTCTATTGTTATGATTGATTAAAATAGAAAATGACATCAAATGGTACTATAACAGTATGGGTCATGGTCCTCAATCTATACGGTTTTGATTTCTTATTCTCTTGGACATCCCATCATCTTGAAGTGCTATTGGAGAACACTGTACTGTATTGGAAGACTGTCTCCCATAGATCTAGGTATGTTTCCGTTGTAGATTTTTGATATTTTGACATGAAAATCATTAGACAACTCATGTTCTAGAAATTTAATCTCTCTCTAAAAATTTAACAACATGGTGCTGGTCCTGTTAGAGACGGTAAAGTATATAACATAAGAAAGAGAAAGGAGACTCGGATACAAAGCTTAAGAAATAGTAGCCCCAATAAGACTATCATTTGTTTGCTCGACGTTGGGGGCATGAGTGTCACTGTTCTGCACATAGGGCCGATCTTCAGATGTCAATCGGGCTCCACCCAATTTAAATTTTCCGGCCGACACCTTTCTCTTGGGCTTCGTAGGCTTCTTGGGTGAAGCCTCAAATGCTCACTTAGAGTCAACCATCGTTGTCTGGTGTCCCAGTCGCCTATGACGGACGTCTGGTCGAGGGGAAAGGATGGCGGGCTTGGCCACTCTTCCATGGGCCGAGGGTGCTTACTTTTGATTTGCCCTCTGCGAGACCTGAGTCCATAAAGATAGGGAAATGGTACCTAGCCCACAGTTCTCGAGATGTCGCCGTCGAGATGATGTCCGTTAATATTGGGACTTTCCGAACCACCATGTGATGGTACCTTATCGAAGAGGAATCGGGCTGTCACACCAACTTATTTATAGTTGGCACGATGAGGGTCGGAGCTTTTGGAATCTTGTTTGATGACTTCTAATCTAGACGGTGACCGCCTTCCACCTTGGGGAGCCTAAGTCCACTGGACGTCGAGGGCTTGGTCGACCTCCCCGTGTCACATACCCAGCGTGAGTGTGTCTTTCCGGGCTTCTAATCAGTTGGGACATCGAATAGTAGGAATCCCTTTAAGTGCACCTTGCCAAACTTCAACCTGCACAAAGTTCTTCTCCGTGGTGATAGTTTTCCAACATGATTCTTCGATGCTTAAGTCAGTAAACTGAGAGAGAGACAAGAGTGGGGTTCTCAAGAGATGGAGAGTGATCAAGACCAGGGAGCTGACTTGAGGGAGGTGCAGAAGAGTGGCCAAGGAGCCCAAGTGACTCTGCCGAAAGGGGGCCGAGCTTCCCTTAGAGGAATTCTGACAAGATATGAGAAGATTTTTCTATTTTTTCTTACGTACTTGGAGGAGGTCGATGAGACCCTCTTTTATAGGCGAAGGCCCGAGAGAAAGAGATGACGTAGTCGATGGGCATAATGCCCTTGAAATAACTCCATAACCTAGCGCGACAGTCAAAGTTGCAGCCGATATGGAGAAGTGAATCGAATCACGACATTGGGAAGGGGCATAGATACTCGTACGTGAGCCCGCCATCATTACGGTTTCAAATTCTTTGACCCCGACGAAAAATCCAAGTTAAGTGGGAAAGGGGGAACATAGTCATCACCCATTGGTCCACACACATAAGTGTTATTTATGCTTTCTTCCGAGATATCTTAACTGCTCATCGTCCTTTATGAAAGCAATCCTAGGTAATCTATTTAAAGAAGCATGCAATATTTTTTTCTCTATTTTTATTAATGAAAGTAATATAAGAATATTTGAATTTGAATTTATCATTTAATGTTAATCAGAATTAGTTTTAATTTCTTTGAACCTTTTAAATCCTTTTTTATGTCGACATGTTCTTCGTCCCTTTGTTAAAGAATATGCTGAGAAAAAAATTATATAAAAATAATAATAAATAGATAAACAAATGGTCCACTCCCATGCCCCCTCTCCATGTGCATGCCAAGAATAGATGGAATGTCACGTGCATTTGGGTATTCACCGTTACCTTCACCAAGGGTGATAATACCCCAACTATAAATTAGCACACCCTTCGAAAAAAAAGTCTAATATTAGATAATTTTGATAATAGAATAAGAGTAGAATAAAGTGAGGCATTTCGTCTACTCGTTCTTAATCGAATTTAGTAATAAGATTAAGTTATTTGGAGTTGATTAGAGTTAAGACTCTAATTATTCCGAGATTAATTCATTAGATTTTTCACATGAAATGACTTAACTCTAAAATAAAAATAAATTATTAAACTTAAAAAAATCTAAAAAAACAACTCACCGAAACACATCTCGAGTCATATTCTAACCCGCTGTCAAATTCGACGAAAGAAAGTGTGTTAGACGTGGATATGAGAGGAATTCCCACGGCACACAGGAGATCACACATCCCTCGCCACGGGGGGCAGAGCATCATCATCGCCACGATTGCGTGTCGACCAAGGTGGCATTGACGGTGTCATCAGCGTTGGTCGCAGGGAGCTCAGTCTTGATGGTGTCGAATTGGTTTAAATACTCATAGCATTTCTTTAACAAAAGGGCTCCAATTTAAAAATACATCATTTTTAATAAAATAATTTGTTATTAACTAACTCAAGTGAAAACGTACATTTTTACTCTTCGTTAAAGTTTGAAAGGTGGCCATTTTCATCGCTATTGTTGTCAAAAAAGACCGATCGTCGTCGTCGGCGTCGTCATCATCAAGTTGATTCTTCGTCTCGTAAAAAATTATAAGATCTCTAATTCAAACTTTGATTCTCTCGTTACATAGAATAATACAAAATCCTTAATTATTTGGATCCCATTAGATGACTCGGCGAAAAAAAAAGACGAGATTGCTACCTCTCTATTGTATTTGGGAGAGGCTAGATCTAAGAGAGAGAGAATTGAGTTTATTCATAATAGGAGAATATGAATGTTGGAGAAGTTTTAAGTTACGTTTGAAAATTGGTTTCACTGTGATTTTTGAGATAAAAGCATCTGACAAATTTTAATTTTATTCAAATGGGCTGATGGGATTTGAGCTTCCGTGCAAATGCAATTTCGAGGAAGAAAGATAACTAGGCACAAAAGTGCCCAGTTCCCTTTAATCTGTCGAAGCAACCTCACGGTGGATTAAGGAGATTTTAAATGATTATGAATCGATCTCATGCAGAGATGATAGTACGGCAGAAAGATTTTGATAAAATGTGTGAGCCAATCTCGTTTGAAAACGCTGCCTTAGTCATTCAATTCTCACTTATTAATTAGTCATTAGATTTTAATATTAAATATTGTTTGATACATTCGAACGACAATAAATAACAATTGATATGAATGACAGTTTTAAGAACGAAGTTTAATAAAAAATGTTACGCATGATATTTGATGTATAAATATGACAATGATATTTATGAAATGATCTCTCTTTTTTGTTGTCGGGTCACCGACTGAGACTCTGGAAAATCCAGAGCCTTGCACTCCGCCAAATAACGAGAGAGCTTACATATGATGTTTGACATATAAAAATATGACAATGGTATATATGAAATGATCCCTTTACACACCATTAAGGAGGATGGCATTAATGGCTAGATTTTAACTTTTAGTTGAAACTTTTAACCATACTTCTTGGGTCAATTGTCATGAGACTATCGTGAAGTTTTATTTTTCTTTGGTCAAAATACTTTACAGTTTTCGAGCATCTCTCAATTATTCCCCCTAATTACTTAATGGAGCCTTCATGGACTTGTAGGTTAATAAATTCCTCTCAGTTGGAGGGGAAACGTAAAATCATGACCTCCCCCCGTAAGAGGAAGGTGTTGATACCTCCAAGCCATAAGTTAACTAATATATAGATATTCTTTAAGGCTATTAATAAAATAATAATAATAATAATAATAATATATTCTCATTGAAAGAATAGACATAGTCCACTTGGATGCAAAGTCATCGAAACAACTATCGTGTACAAATTTAAAAATGAATTGCGCCCAATCCTGTCACATCGGCTGGCAATATACTATTTTTAAATTTTAAGTAAAATAAGAGTTAAAGAAGGAATAAAAGATGAAATAAAGAGTTTTATGATAATAATTGTTAGATTTTTGCATATATATTCCTCTAAAAATTTTTATTGTCAATTATACCTCTTATTTAGGTATATTATCGTGAATACTCTCCAAATAAGTGTAAATGTTGCAATTATGTTCTGTGGTTTACTGCCGTTGACGTGAGGCGAATATTTCATAGAATATGTCATGTAATACCGTTAGGATATGTGAAATATCCAAAATATCCTTAAAATGTTTTTAAATTTTTTTAAATACATACTCCTCTATAGTTCCTTATCGTCAAATATACTTCTCATTTACGCATACTATCGTGAATATCCTCAAAATATCCCGAAGAGATGCGGTTATGCTCTCGTCGTAACTCCCGTGTGTTTAACTCGAGTTAAATGTGGGTTAAAGAATAAAATATCAAACTTAATTCTAATTAACAAAATAAAAATTAAAAAAATCATGGTTATCCCCTCTCTCTCTCTCTCTCTCTCTCTCTCTCTCTCTCTCTCTCTCTCTCTCTCTCTCTCTCTCTCTCTCTCTCTCTCTCTCTCTCTCTCTCTCTCTCTCTCTCTGTGTGTGTGTGTGTGTGTGTTAAAACCCTAGTCGAGAGGGGGGAGGGGAGAGCATCATGTAGAGAGGTGCGACCGTGGGAGGGGGTGGAGTAGGAGGTGAAGGGGGGCCTTGCCAGCGGTGGGGGGTGGGGGAGTAGCATGGAGAGGGGGGGAGTTGGAGGTGGAGGGGGTGGGGGGGGGGGGGGGAGCAAGAGGTGGAGGGGGCCGACGGCTCTTGCCCATAGCGGAGCAAGAGGTGGAGGGGGGACGACGGAGCATGAGGTGGAGGGTGGAGGGGGGCTCGTAGGCAGTGGGAGGGGGGGCCTTGCCGGAGTAGCAAGGAGGGGGGGCTAGTGGAAGGTGGGAGAGAGGGTTCTCTCTCTCTCTCTCTCTCTCTCTCTCTCTCTGGATATTTTAAGTATTTCATAAACCCTAACGATGTTAGATGGTATATTTCACATAATATTCACCTCCCGTCGATGACAATAAATCACAGGGACATAATTGCAACATGTACGTCTATTTGGACGGTATTCACGATAATATACCTAAATGAGAGATATACTTGACAATAAGAAACTTTAAAGAGATATATATATATAAATGTATTTGTATTTGTTAAAATGAGATAGATTAGATACTTTACTTTTTAACTCACATTTAACTCGGGTTAAACACACGGAAGTTATGACGAGAACATAAACGTAACTATTCGAGATATTTGGAGGATGGAGAGGGGGAGATATGCGGCCCAACATTTATATGGCCCAAAGGCCTATCAAGGTCTACACGACTCAATAAGTGACAACCCCAATAGAGCCCACTTACTACGGGACCTCAGTTAAAAGGACCAACAAGGCCCACCGAGTCTTCGCTCGATTGCCCGAATGAAGGCCTCCCCAATACTCGGGAAAAGCTCAGCAACCGACTGAATCGAGCCATCCAAAGGTAGATAAAACGCTCCCTCAGTGATGCTCAAGTCCCGGACTCCCTGCCTATGCAGAGGATATCCCTTATCTCTCAAGGATCAACTCGACGTCAAGACTCCATAATGAGCCAGGGGGAATTCCTCGCGGTTGGGCACTTATCCCCAATAATCGAAGCGGATGTTATGCTATCATCTGAGAGTAGGAAGCTCAAGAAGATAAGGGGAGGACAAAAGTCCATGAACAGTAAAAGTTCCTACTGCGGACATAATGCCCCCTAGACTCTTACGCTTCCCCTACTCAGGAGAGGGAGCCTGCAGCTATATATATAAACCCAGGGATCCCTTCGGAAAGGTAAGCCGAATTCTAGCCACTTTAACTGGTGGAGAGCAGTCATGTGCTCTATACCTCCCTTGTCTCTTTTCACACCCTGCTCATACCTTTGCTGACTTAAGTATCGGAGGATTTTCCCTGAGGTAACAATCTCAGACCCCCCTAATCGTTTCTTTTATTTTACATAACTCTGTTCTGAGGTGGTTACGACTCACGATTGTCCTAGATCCGATGGTCTGCGGCTCTACACGAGATCTCACCTCTTCAGATGATATTTTATGATAATATGTCTAAATAAAAGATATATTTATTAATAAAATTTTTTATAAAAAATATATATATATAGACCTTTGATTTTTTTCAACGTCCAAAGGTGGAGCAGGACATTGAGGGCGGCTTTGACATCGGGTTGGTCGGGCAGATAGCGCAACCGGAGAGAGAGAAACTCCCGATGGGCCCCGCCTCCCCTCTCACACAGCCTCCGCTAACCGGGGGCGGTTAGCGTGCTCGACCCTCCGTGCTCGGTTAGCAAAGGGGCCCTGAAGACTTATTAAAGCAATAATTTCTCTAAAGTATACGGCCACCCTCGAAGAGGGAAACAGCACACAAAGTTGGATCTCCACAAACCTGTGAAACAAATTCCTCTTTTCACACGTTGCCCTGGGATGAAATTTTAGTGTCAAGACTCATGTCAAGCACCGTACGGCCGGGCGCCTGGGCCGTAGACTGTCTGACGGCCTTGTCGTCCACGTGTTGGGCCCGAACCTTTGACTTTCTTGAAGCCACGGGTTGGGGGCTGGCAATGGCATCTCTTGTTGGTCAACCCAGGGTGACCGGGTCTTCGCGCGGCCCACAATTGCCGAGCCCCAGTGCCACCGAATGTGGCTTAAATTTTAACTCAACTTACGTTGTATAATAGGATGCAAACACTTTAAAATACAACAATAAAACATGGGTCTCGAGTCGGAGCTCATTAAACCCAAACCATGATAGAACCAAAAATATTACGTAAGTTTTCATCCATAAATATTTTATACAGACATACTCTTATACACCGACACACACACTCTGTGTGCACTCGGACATCTGAGCCTGGCCTATCCGGCCGGAGGCTTGGCCCGAAATGCGAAAGTCTGACTCCACGTTCCCTCTTTCGTGCTCCTATTCTCTTCCGGCTAATTTGAAAATGGAACACCTGAATGGCGTATTCGCCGGTGATATCATGGTTTCACCGTGATGGTGTGCTAGGTTAAACGTTGAATCGGGGTGAAACATGTGTAAAAATCATTTTTTGACCGAGTAAGTCATTCGATCAGAATGAGTTGAATGTCTTATTCGAGGGGAAGAGAGGAGGGAACGGCGTACTCGCTCTCAAATTCACTCGATTGTCAAATACTCCCTTATCAAAATGGAATAATGAGATATTAATATTTAAAAAATAAAAAATAAAAGTGTGTCTTACGTAGTAAATTAGTAAGACATGAGATTCACGTCATAATAAATTTTAAAAAAAAACACTTGTTACACATTATAGATGTGTAATTAACCTATGAAGTGTACTAAATATTTTTCTATTTTGATTGATTTATTAGTAAGAAGTACATTGACACCGTCACGAACACACTCAACTCCGTGCCCCCGGTATGTAGGCACGTACACACGTGCACTATGAAATTAAGGTGAACTAAAACATCCTATAGACCACTGAAATATAATTCAAATGATTGAAACATAGTCCATTGAAAAATGGAGATTCTGCTGAAATACATGGTTTTGCACTGAAATATATCAATTTGCACTGAATATGCATATATTTCAATCAGGAATAGTATGTTTTAGTCCAAACCGGTATACTTCAGTCAACCTCTATTTTTCATTTTTATGAACTATATTTCAGTAGTATGAGTTATATTTCAATCATATGACTTACAGTTCAGTGATGTACAATATTTTTTAGTTAATTTGTTTGGATTTCACATAGTGCATAATCTACGTGTTAGATGTATGAGGTTGCATGCAGTCGAGGTATTATAGCAGTGTGGAACTCATAAATTTTCCAGACTGTCGGATGGCCAGGGATTTTGTCATAGGGAATAGGGGGATCTCACCTTAATCATAGGAGGTTGACATGTGATGAGGGTTGGAGAGGGGAAGCAAGACAGTCATGGACGACACTTTGCCTTTTATTCCGAATAAGAAGGAACAATACAGAAGTGCCCAGGCGGGCTGGGCTTACAGAGCCTGAGAAAAAGGAGAGAGGCTCGCGTACAGAGCATGAGAAGGGAAACGAGAAGTGCCCCTCGGGGATGCTGCCAGAGTGTTGGACGCTTGTGTAGGAGGCGGGCGGCAGAGTGCGAAGAGGCGGTGGCAGTTCACCGTCACTCTAGACTCGAGTGAGAGTGGTGGCACTAGAGATGGGAACTGTGGCAGGATGTCCCAAGCTATCGGAGGCGGAGCCTTTCTCTACGTGCGGGGCTGAGACCTTGAGGAATGTGGGCTGACAGAAGCAATGTCTTTGACGATACTGGGAGCGGCCGGCGCAGAGTGGCGTTGAGTGGAGGCGACGGGGAGGCGCCAGGGTCAGGGGAGCAGGCAGAGGCGCAATGCAAGAGGAGGCCCCCTGGATGCTCTTGAGGCAGCCGCCGGCCACGACAACGATCTAAAGACCTCGCTTTGAAAGGCTCTCCAGGAGAGGGGGTCGTCGACACCCTCAATGTTGGTGGATGAATCATTGCTGTCGTTGGAGACAAAGAAGTCCCCACATCTGGCCCTTCTCAGAGAGTATGCGAGAGACCCTCGTTAAACTCCCTCCACTGGGACTTCGAGGTGCAGACGTCTTGAGAATCTTGTTAAACTCCTTTCCTACAAGAGAAGTTCTCACAGGAGGTGGGTGTTCCCTGGATGAACCCTCTGATGTTCAAGTTAGAAGATATCATGAATATAGAGGAGGGGTCCTCCAATGAACATGGGCCCCGGGTTTCACTAGGGCGTTGAGAGAGAGAATCCTCGAGGAAGAAGGGATCTCCACTGAAACAGTGTTCCTTGGGGAAACTCACATGGTGGCTGGGGAAACTAGGTATAAGGAAGGGGATAGGCTTTTCCCTACGGGGGAGAGGGGGCTGAGTTTTGGGATCACCCTTGCCTTTTGTTTCTTGGCTGGGTCCCTCCCCTACTTTTTTTTTCTTCTTCCCCTTACCTTGGGAGGCCCCTAAGACCTCGTTTATATAGTTACTGGCAGGTGGGGGTTCCGTATCGGTAGGGATCTCCTAGCCTCCAGACTTTGAAAGGACCTCACTCTGCGGCATCAGAAAGGCACGAGGATCTACTGCCAGCAATAGGTCATAGTGGCACACAAGATCCTTGCAACCCAGTGAGATTGCCCAGATTTGGCAGAACAGTGGCCATGCGGTGGTCCTGGGTGCCCACATGCATGTAGCCCCACTAGGGCTGGCTAAATTCAACAAATAGGTAGCCACAAAGAAGGGCTTTCAGGCAAGAAGTGCATGTGGGATCCGGACGCCTCTGGTGCCACGTGTCTCCTTCTAAGAGGCGGTGCGAGCAAATGATGACGGGAGATGATGCCACAAATCGTCAGCAAATCACACGACTTACCGAGGTAGTCCTCCCGCCAACACGTCTCCCCAGGGTAGGGGTACGTCCATTCCCAACCTCACAAATCTCTCATCCCCCACACATGGCACAAGCCATCCGACATGGACAACGACAGACAAGACTCCTTGGAGATTTTTTATGTGCCGATCACCCCACTTGTATTCTACGGGATTCGAAGTGCAGGAAGACAGTCACCGTCCATCCTGCAAGATCAACTATTTAAGAGGGGGCTCCTGCGGCCCCCAGATGTATGCACACTAGTCCATATCAAGTGAGATCCCTTCCTCCCCATAAATTTTCCTCCTCTCCCCCGATGTTAACTTAAACATCGAAGGATTTTCTATAGGAAAGAATCTCGAGGCCCCCTGATTTGTGTCTTCCTCCGGTGGAAGTTCTTTGACTAGAGTGAAATCTCACCATTCCCTATGACAAAATCATCGACCATCCAACGGTTTGGGAAGCTTGCGAATTCTACGCCGCTAAATATCCTTATTTAATATCTTAATATAATTAAAATAATAACACACATACCCCTAAGATAGTTCATATCCTCTTGTTCCTCTTTAAAAATCTTATATATTATAAATTCGACGGAATATTCGGTTAACTCTGTTGGTAATAGAGTCGAGAGATATAATTATATTATTATATGGAGATATATATAATAATATATATAATACAAGATATAAAGTAAAACATACAAGATTCTAAGATTATATATCCCAAAATTTAATTGAGGAGGGAGCATGTGCCTCTCGCCCCCCACCCAAAAAAAAGGAGTGAGCATTTGATTTGTAAAATTGTTTATGTACTTTTTTACATGCAGTGAACATTCACTTCCGATGTAATATGCATCAAAATACCATTTTTTCCATTTATCAATTTTAAATTAATGAAAACAAAATTATTGGTTTTACAATTAGCAATTAAAAAAATCACAAATTTCATTTTTCACTCCCAAAAAAAATCAGATAAAAGAAGTCACATATGGATTAGTCAGTTTTGAAACCCAACAATTTACGAGATTCATAAAATAATTTACATACTCTAAATGTAATAAATAGATAATATTTTACATCATTTTATTACATGACCACTAATAAAAAATTTAAAGTAAAATTGTTAGATAAAATTAAATTTATTATTATAGAATGAACTCGTTATTATTTAATAAAATAAATAAGATTACATTTGCATCCGATGAATTTAATATTAAAACAAAAGATAAAATCATGTTACGCCCAATTAAAAGTTGGCGTTGGTTGGGGGAATGTCGATGAGTTTATTTTCATATATCACTCCCGACACTCGGTGTCTCCCACACGTGTTTCCCCTGTCACGAATTAGGGTGGCCCCGTAGATCGAATCAGAAGTAGAGTTATCAATGGGTCGGGTCTGGATTGAGTTTAGGTTGACTCGGCTCGAGTCCGACTCCTCAAAATTAAAGTCTGACTCGGCCCAGACCCGAGTAATGTCAGGCCGGATCGGGCCGGAAACAAAAGATAAAATCATGTTACGCCCAATTAAAAGTTGGCGTTGGTTGGGGGAATGTCGGTGAGTTTATTTCGTATGTCACTCCCGACGCTCGGTGCCTCCCACACGTGTTTCCCATGTCACGAATTAGGGTGGCCCCGTAGATCGAATCAGAAGTAGGGTTATCAATGGGTCGGGTCTGGATTAAGTTTAGGTTGACTCGGCTCGAGTCCGACTCCTCAAAATTAAAGTCTGACTTGGCCCAGACCAGAGTAATGTCAGGCCGGGTCGGGCCGGACCTGACACTATTAAGAAATTATAGACTCTAACTAAAGTTCGGCTCGGTTCGAAATTTAAATAAATAATAAATAATATATTTAATAATATAATTATATAATATCATTCCTCCCACACGTGTTTCCCCTGTCACGAATTAGGGTGGCCCCGTAGATCGAATCAGAAGTAGGGTTATCAATGGGTCGGGTCTAGATTGAGTTTAGGTTGACTCGGCTCGAGTCCGACTCCTCAAAATTAAAGTCTGACTCGGCCCAGACCCGAGTAATGTCAGGCTGGGTCGGGCCGGACCCGACACTATTAAGAAATTATAGAGTCTAACTAAAGTTTGGCTCGGTTCAGAAATTTAAATAAATAATAAATAATATATTTAATAATGTAATTATATAATATCATATTAGAATTCGATATTAATTAATTAATTTGGTAGAAAAAAGTGTTTTTAATTTTTTAATTAATTAAATAACATAAGTTTAATTAAGTGTTTTTTAAACTTTAAAAGAAAAAAAAAGAGAATGAGTCGGATTGGTATGCGAGTCAAACTCAAAGCTCGAGTCCGACCCCGACGTCGACCCCAACCCTGACCCCAACCTGTATGTCAAATCAGACCCGACTAAAAATTCACGGGTTAAAAATAGGGCTATCAATGGGCCGGACCCGCGCCGGGCTTAGGTCGGCCCGACCCGGGCCCGACTTACAAATATTAAGGCCCGAGCCCGGCCCGGGCACGAGCTATGTCGAGCCGGGCCGGGCTTGAAATTATTAAAAAATTGTAAAGTCCGACTAAGGCCCGGCTCGGCCCGACAACTTAAATAAAAAATAAAAATTAAAGAAAACTAATATATTTAATAATATAAATTTTATAATCGCACTAAATTAATTAAAATTTTGATATTAATTACATATTTTATATGAAAATAGAGTTTTAAAATTTATAATTAAGTAAAATAATATAATTTTAACTTAGTAATTTTTAAAATTTAAAAGAAAAAAAAAAGAGAACGGGCTGGGCTGACCCGTGGGCCAAACTTAAAGCCCGTGTCCGGCCCGTGGATCTAGTCGGGTCGAATTTTTAGGCCTGACTAAGAATCCACGGGCCGAAAAAGACCTTATAATTCGACTCAAAATTAGGCCAGGCCCGCGGGCCCATCGAGTGACCCGTTGACAGCCCCAGTTAAAAACAACCTTCACACCCGACCCAAAACCGAGTACCCATAGAGCCGACCCGACCATTGACGGCGCTAACCAGAAGGTTCACCGCTCCACCCCCACCGACTCAAAAGCATCAATACCTTTAATCTTACACCCGTCCTCCTTCCATTTATTAGGAAGGAGATAGTGGTCTCGCCTCTGATCTCTTCTCCGTCGTCGAAGCAGCGAGCTGCGGCGGCAACAGAGGGAGCCGGAGAAGCGGGGTGGGGGGGGAGGGCACCGAAGATGCCGAAGAAGATGGGCGTCAACTCCAAGGCGGAGGCCGCCAGGACGCGTAAGAGCGCGGTGGAGGCCGACCGCAAGGAGAAGGACGCCCGCGACAAGGAGGAGCGTTACTGGCAGGAGGCCGAGGGCTCCAAGTCCCGCGCCGCCAAGAAGCGCGAGGACGAGGCCGATAAGCGCGCCGAGCTCGCCGCCCGCAAGGCCGAGATCCGCAGGCTCGCCGAGGTGGAGCAGCAGGAGATCGAGAAGGCGATGCGGAAGCCCGACAAGAAGGCCAGCCGCGTCTCGATACCGGTGCCGAAGGTGACTGAGGCCGATCTGGAGCGCCGCCGGGAGGAGGAGCGGCTCCGCCTCGAGCGGGAGGCGGAAGCTGCCAAGAAGAGGCAGAGCCGGATGACGGCGGAGGAGGAGTACGAGAGGATGGTGCTGGTGAGCAACACGAACCGGGACGACTCGTTGATCGAGGCCCACACGGTGGAGGAGGCCATCGCGCAGATGTCTGTGGCGGAGCCGGGGCTGCCGCCTGACCGGCACCCAGAGAGGAGACTGAAGGCGTCCTTTAAGGTAACCGAGGGACTACAAGTATCCGTTGGCACTTGACATATGATGTGCTTTTTCCAAGCTGGTACACAATCGGAACAAAAGATGGACTGATAATCTCGCCTTTCTTTGTCATATCCATCGTCGTTTAGGGATTTATTTACTTCCGCATAAGCTTTTTGGTTTTTGCGTCTGCTTCTTTAATTGATGCACTTCATCTCGTCCTTTGACAACGGTCGCGTTTCTCGATGATGATTTTCATGTTTGACTATCGAAAACGATGTAAATGGGCCGGAGTTCTCAAGGCCGCAGAGTTTATCGGAGTACCTGTGGAGTGTGGAGGTTGGGAAAGGCTGGAACAATAGATTTTAGGTGGATGCCTTGGGCTGCAGGTGGCATTTGTGCATCGTTGTAACTGAAGTTGGCAGGGATGTATTAGTTGTGGATTATGTTGATAAGACTTTCATGGTAGGTGAGAGGTTTCCTGTTTTAGGTGAGCACACTCTTGTATAGGAAGATGGAGCAGTTCTGACAAGGAGGACCCAAACCGATAAAGATGGGCAAGGGGAGCATGTTCTTATAGTTGGAATAGCTGAGAAGCATTTAGGCACAAACTCAGTTTGATTTTATGCCAAGAGGATCTTCTATAAAAGTTGTTTTCCTATTAAGGCTTAAGGCAGTTGATGGAGATGTATATAGAGATATGGAAATAGCCAAGTTCTAAGGGAGCAGATTTGGTGGATGACGGACAATAAAGGGGTCTTCAAAGGATATATTGATGTAGTCTAGTGCATTTACTCATATGAGAACTGTCACTGGAGGGTTTTGTGTCTGTAGATGAAGATGAAGTGACAGAAAATTTACACCATGATATCTTTTCATACGTCTTATTTTCAGATGCTATGTTTTAATCAATGGGACTATAGAGAGGTCAGATTTAAGTTAGAATGTTAAGGTGCTGATGTAGAATTTAGATGCTCTAGGATTGGTGGAACTAAGTTAGGTTTCATGAAAGAGTAATGAATTTGGATTTGTTTGATGGACAACATAATCTTAGAAGCGATAAGTTCCTTTAGGATAATGGGGATATCTAAGATGATGTTGCACATAGGGTTAAAGCAGATTGGATGAAGTGGGAAAGGACATCTAGATTCCTATTTGATCATCGGGTACCACTAAAGGTGGAAGGAAAGTTCTACGGTCTCACTTATGAGACATTCTACGTTTTATGGCACTGAGTGTTGGGTGATGTGGAAAGAAATACATTAAAAAAGTGTCTGACAAAGATGAGGATGTTGAAATGGATTCTTGGAGACTAAAAAAGATAAGATTCAGAATGAAAGTATATGTGAGGGTGTGGGAGTAGCTCCAATTGACAGAGGGTTAAGGGAAAATAGGTTTAATATCTATGTTTGCCACTAGTTAGAAGGTGCAATCAAAATTTTGTTGGAGTGTTGTAAAAGAATTTGAGGAAGGTCTAAAATGAGATGGTTCAGCATAGCAAGAAATGGTTTGGCTTTTCTAGATTTATCTATAGATGTGCCATTTGATTGAATAAATTGGTGGGATAGGATTCACGCGGTGATTGAGTGATTCCAAATAAACAGGATATGGTTTTGATGATGATGATAGGTAATGATGATGAGATAGTGGCTACTGTAACTGGGGTTTGTGTTTTTCTTTTTTTTGGGGGGGTGGTGGTGGTGGTGGTGGTAGTGTGGTAATGCACATTGTAAGTGGGTTTTTTTTTTGGGGGGGGGGGTGTGCGCTAATGCGCATTGTAATGGAGTGAAGGGACCAATTCTCATCTTCCTACTGGTTTGTGTGCTCTTGCCGTGATCTGTGTATAGCCTTTTGCAATATCTCATCTTTGGTTTTTGTAAGGTGAAGCTATAGTTATATACTTATATGTATATGCTCTTTACAATGCCAACCATTTTCTAGAAAGTAAAGGTTATTTAATGTTTCAATTTCTCTCTTGTTCTGATTGAAACATTTTATATCATGCCGCTACTATTGTTTCTTTATACAAATGTCCTTCTATAATGTTTTCTGAATTCCAAGATTTAATTTAGTAGATTTCCCTTATCAATAAAGGGCAACCTCAAGAAGGTTCAAGTGAACGTAGATACATAGACAATATGCTTCAAAAAATGTCTTGCCACTATGTGCTCTGGGTTGGTACGTGTTTTCTTTCTTATATCACTCAGGGATTCACTATGTAAGTTACGCTAATTTTATTTGTTGAATAGCTCAAAGCACTCCATTACTAAGGAAATCTTAAGACAAAGATCAACTCTGTTTATCCCTTTCCCAATTTTATGTCAACTCAAGAGCCCTACTATACATGCACAAATTTTCTCGTATTGAGTTCTCAAACATGCCCATATGTTTCACACCAGCTAATGTATGGAGCAGGAGAGAATGATGTATCAGATGCTATTCATTTCTCTAGACTTTGGGGGGATACTTTGTTTTTTTCCTCTTCCGTTGGTATAGTTGCCTGGAGGGATTTTTGTATGCATGAGTGCATATTTTTCCTTTTGTTATTGCTCTTTGTGATTTTGATGTTTTTGACATTTATATCTGATACTCATGTTTCTAGTGTCTAGAATGTCAATATTGTAATTGGTATAGGAGGAGAAATGTGGGGGCTGGCAACTGAAGAAAGAGAGAGTGGGGGAATAAAAAGAGAAAAGAAAAAACAACCAGTGGGGGGTGGGGTAATGAACCTCAGCTCAGATTGTGGCCATTTTGGTATGGGTTCAAAGGTCAAACCTGTGTTAATTTGTTATTACAGTAGATTCATCTAAAACAGTGATATCAAAAAGTCGATACAGTATAACCAAGCACCCATTGACAGCTTTTTGAAAAACAATGTGGTTTGCACCACCAATTTTATTGGAAGAGGTGGTACAACCCAGTACGTGTAAAGGAGAGATTCCTCTACTACCTTAAAACAACTGCTACGGGGATGATTACAAATGGCTAATTATGCCCTTCCAAGATTCCAAACTAACATGAAGATGAAATCTGGGGCTAGAATAAAGAAAATGTAAAGATTGCTACTGATAAGGTATTTAGCAGTAATCAAATGTAAGATTTATATCCCATTAAGATTTGTGGCCCATAATGACATTGATAAAAGTTAAGGGTTAATAAACAAAAATGCTAAATCCTATTGGGTTATGAAAAGTTGGGTGGTTTCTTACGAAGCATCTCTTGATAGAAGGGAACACCTCTCTCATAAAAGGAAATCGGTCCTTTCTCTCACCAAGGATGTGTGCATCTTCTCCATCACAAGGTGTGCAGAAAGGAAGGGGTTTGGAGAGAGAAACACAGTTTTTCATCTTCTTGATCTCTTCTATGTTTTGACCTTTTGAGGATTCTACAATGGAGTAATGTACGCTTCATTATCATTCGTATGTTGTGTGAAAATCAAAAAATTCTAAGATCTTGAGATTAGAGTTCATGCTCGAATTGTTGATTGCATGAAATTAAAGAAATTTTACATGTGGTATCAAAGCATAAGGAATACTTTCTATTTTTTGCTTTTCAATTCATTCTTTGGACATTGCATAAGGCTGAATTTGTCTCATTTCTGAATTGGAGCTACACTTGCTGATCATTTTTCCATCTTGAATCTCTGTAGAACTTTATTGAGATATTTTTTCTGAGTTAACCCTAACATTTCTTGTGATATGTTTCGGAATATTTCAATTCCAATCACATAAGTTCTCTCTCCCATATCTTTCATTTCAAAGTTCTTAGAGAGAAATTTCTTAATCTCATGTAATAGACCAAAATCATTAGTTGCAAGCAAGATATCATCAACGTACAAAATTAGAAATATAAACATGCTGTCACTGACTTTCATGTAAATACGTCGATCAACAGTATTTTCCTTAAATCCGAAGGTAGTAATGGTATCATTGAACTTAATATACCATTGCTGAGAAGTCTGTTTAAGTCCGTATATTGATTTCTTCAATTTACACATCATGTGTACGTTTCCTTCAATTGAAAAGTCCTCAGGTTGGTTCATATAAATATCTTCATTTAAATTTTCATTTAGAAATATGGTTTTCACATTCATTTGATGTAACTTTAAGTCATAATGAGTTACTAAAGTCATAATAATTCTAAATGAGTCTTTCTTAGGGGCTGGCGAGAAAGTCTCTTTGTAATCAATGATACCTTTCTGAGTGAAACTTTTAGCAACAAGTCTGACCTTATATCGTTCAACATCACCATTTGAGTCGTGTTTGGTCTTAAAGACTCATTTACACCCAACTCTTTTACAACCTTCAGGTAATGTAACGAGTTCCTAGACTTCATTATACTCCATAGAATTTAACTCTTCTTTTATAGCATCCACCTATTTAGAAAAATTAGGGCTCTCAATAACCTGTGAAAATGAAATTGGATCATCATCATTTCCTAAGTTAAATTCTGACGCTTGTAGATAAACTACATAATCATCAGAAATAACAGACCTTCTTTGCCTTTGAGATCTCCTTAATGCTATTTCTTGTGATTCATTTACCATAGATTCATTAGTAATACCATTATTATAGGATGCTTGACCATTCATTTATTGTCCTTGAAAATTGTCTAACTGTTCAACAATTATAAGAACAACAACTTTAGAAGAAATGGGTAAAGGAATGTGTATCCTGACTTTTTGAATTACCACATTGTGTGGTTTTACACTCTCACTAACTTCACTATTTTCAACGAACCTAGCATTTCTACTTTCAACAACTCTTGGATTATGGTTAGAACAATAAAATATATATCCTTTAGACTTTTCTGGATAATCAATGAGGAAACTACTTGTGGTTCTTGAATCCAATTTCTTTTCATGTGAATTATAAATCTTTGTTTCTGTCGGATAACTCCAAACATGTGCATGCATTAAACTAGGTTTTCTACCAGTCCGAGGTTCAAAAGGTGCCTTTGGAGTTGCCTTACTTGGAACCCTATTTAATAAATACACGGCGATTTTTAAAGCATACATCTACAATGATAAGGGTAAAGTCGAATTGCTTAACATGCTTCTAACCATATCTATTAAAGTACAGTTACACTTTTCTACTACACCATTCTGTTGTGGTATACCTGGTATTGTGTATTGAGTACATCTGTCATACCTTTCAAGAAATCTAGCAAATAGATCATGGCATTCACCAGTTTCATCATATTTTTCATAATATTTATCACCTCTATCAGATCTAATGATTTTCACTTTTATATCTTATTATCTTTCAATATCATTAATAAATATTTCTAGGGCATTTATAGATTGAGACTTTTCATGCAACAAATAGATATAAGTGTAACGTAAAAAATCATCAATAAAGATAAAATATTTTTCTCCACTAAAAGTTGGAACACCAAAAGGCCCACATATATCGATGTGTATGATTTCAAGAAGCTGTGTGCTTCTGTGACTCCTTTTTTTGTATGTTTGGTTTGCTTTCCTTTGATGCAATCTACACATACACCAAGATCAATAAAATCCAAATTTGGAAGTTTGTATGTTTGGTTTGCTTTCCTTTAATGCAATCTACACATACACCAAGATCAATAAAATTCAAATTTGAAAGTATTTCATTCTTTACTAATCTTTTTAGCCTTTCTTTAGATATGTGACCTAGATGCTTATGCCACAAGTAAACTGACATTTCATTCATTAAACCACGTTTAGTACCAACATTATGATGTAGGGTCAAAAACGTTTCCGCAAAAAAAGGAATCAAACTTTAATTTGTACAAATTATCACAAAGGATATCATATTCAAGAAAATGATTTTACTTAAACAAATTGAAACATCCATTACCAAACTTAAATGAATATTCAGAAGTATCAAGTTTAAAAAGTGATTCAAAGTTTTGGGAAATAGAAGGTACATAAAGAGCCTGAAACAGATCTAAGTGATGTCCAGTGTCTAAGAATAAATGGTAAGTTCCTATTGATTCAACTGGAGTTTTGACTCTATTTCCTATGAAGACAAACTTTTTATTTGGCTCTGTGGTTTGGATTGTAAGGAATCCCTGCATTGTATTAGAAATATGAGTGATACAAGTAGAATTAATCCACTAAGTATTATAAGGAACTTCTGTCAAATTTTATTCGAAACATACAAAAGCACTAGACTTACCTTTCTTATCGAACCATTCTTTACATTTAGGGCAATTTACCTTAAAATGCCTTTGTTGATGCCAGAAATGACACTCGTCATTCTTTTCTTCCTTGTGGATTTGAGCAGAAAACTCATTAACTTTCAGTGGTCTTCTCTTGCCTTTTCCTTTCTTTCCTTTAACCTTCTTTTTAGCTTCTGATGTCTTACAAGATAAATGGAATGATTTTTCATATTCTTAAGTCTTGTCTCCTCCTGCATAAATATACTGTGCAGTTCATTCACATTTCATTTATCCTTCATTGTATTGTAGTTCATTTGAAATGGACCACATTGAGGAGGCAAAGAATTAAGAATAAATTGTACAAGATAATTCTCATCCACATTCATCCTTAGTGACTTCAATCTTGCTGCAATGTTGGTCATTTCAATGACATGTTCATGCATGGTACAAGAACCATCTAACTTCATGGTGGTTAAAGTACTCATTAATGCCTCATCAAGTGATTTGTTAGTAGTTTGGGAATATTTTTTTCACAAATTTCATGAATTCTTTAGTATGTTCAATTTTGGGAAAAGTGGACTTGATGTTGTTTGCTATAGTCATTCGCATAAACATTAGTCTCATTGATCTTTTCCAAACTTTATGAAAAGATCTCTCTTCAGTACTGTTTGAGTCAGTAATAACAACATGTTTCTCATGTTGGAGTGCCAAATCAAGATCCAAGACATCTAAATGGAACTGGATTTGCTCACACCAATTAGAGAAATTCAACCTATTAAACTTTTCAATAGACGTAGCTTACGAATGAAGAGAAACAAGAATAGATGTTGCAAGTAAAAATACAATGCTTACACATTAATGCTTGGAGTTATTACTTTAAAATAAATCATAATTCAGATTCAGACAAAACAATTCCATGAGCCATAACTGTATATCAAAATTTTCCTTTGGGAAATACAAAGATATACAAAAATAAATTGTACTGATGTTAATGAAGAATGGTTGTAATTTAATAATTATATATACTCTAGTTAGATGTGATTGTTATCTTTGGATATGTTAAGCACAACTAACAAAAGATACTAATTACCAACCATTATATCATTTATCATAAAAACACAATCAACTTTTAGGTTGATTCTTGAGTGTTTTACAATAAATGAAATTCAATTATTTATACGTAAACTATTATGTCATTTCCGAGTAAGTGTCCACAAATAATGGATAATTGAATAAAATTATACAATTTAAAAATTCATTTTGTTTGTCTGATTTGGCCACTTTGGTGACGAACAAATCATCTATAAGAGAATTTCAAATTGTATGATATAGCTATAATCATCGAAGTAAACCTTAATCTTTTCTCCCACTTTTGCAAATAATTCTAAAGTTAAATCATTAAAGAGTCGTTAAATATATAAACTTTGATGTCTTCCAACCTTCTTGTGCAATTTCTTAAGTGGGAAGATTAAAATTATTCAATTTACAACTCTTTTATACCATTAAGATCAGGAAAAATTTTAACTTTAAAAGGAAAGAGTATATCTATAATTCTAATAACTTTAAGATTATTCTGTAATATCTTTCCTCCCACTGACAATAAAGACCTTACCTGGGTCAGGGGTCAAAACGTCCATTTATCACTCAAACTTTCATGAATATAACACATGCACATTATACTCTGGTTAAATAAAAGATATAAACACAATAATAAAAACTTTTAGCCAGAATAATAAATATTGTTCATCTTCTTTCGGACGGCTTTCCCAAAACCCCTTTCTCGTGCTTTCTCGTGCTTAAACAGCTGTTCCCATTTTTTTTTTCACAATAGAATCGTCAGTGAACAATAGTGAACATTAAACCTTCACAGGTGAACAGTAAATCACCTAATAATAATCCTAAATTCACATTATTATTATTATTATTTAAACTCTATTATCATATTAAGTGTTTTATGCGTGAACATTGTTGAACAATGTTACTATAGTAATCGCATGAACATTTCATCGTGTGAACAGGTGATTTCCATGCGTGAACATTGTGCGAACACAGTTACTGCAGTAATCACGAGCGGTGTCGATGAACATTGATTCATATGGAATGATTTCTGTGCGCGAACAGTACTTTTTCCCCTGATGAACAGTAATCATGCAGGAACAACACAGACAATATTTTTTTAAAACAAGGGAAAACCAGAAATTCTAAACGCAGGCTCTGATATCAAAGTAACCCAGAATTAGATAGATGTATGCTCAGACTTGCACCAGGTCAGATATCAACTTTGCTGTGAGAATGTTGGGTAGATATCAAAGTAATCCAGGACTGGATCATTGAAAGGTCGCAAAGAAAATGTCAAGATATTTGTGGGGGACAAAAGATCACATACTTATAGAAGGTCCAGTCATCTGGAGGTGGTTGGATATTCAGATTCAGAATTTGCAGGATGTTTGGATTCTAAAAAATTCACATTCGGTTATTTGTTCCTTTTAGTCGGAGGAGCAATATCAGGGAAACGTGCGAAGTAATCTGTCATTGTTGCTTTCACTATGGAAGCTGAGTTTGTGACGTGCTTTGAGACCACAGTTCATGGAACTTTTTTCAGGACTTGACAATCTTCTTCTCTAAGAACGATAAGTATTTCAAGAGTGCTAAACATATGAAATTGGAATACTTTACTGTTAAAGAAGAAGTTTAGAAACAAAGAGTGTCAATTGAGCATATTAGTATCAATCTTATGATTGCGAATCCGTTGACAAAAGGGTTGCCACCAAAGACATTTAATGAGCATGTCGAACGAATGGGCATTGTCTTTTGTTCTCATTGATGTAAGGTTTTGCTTATTATGTATTTGACACTTCGAACTCACTTATGTATTGTTTCTGATATATACATGTCCTGTTTTTCTTTTATTAATGTGCACATGTATGGATGAATGTTGGCAGAATTTGTTTTTGATAAAGACATTAAAGTTGGACCATTATGTTGTTTCTCAATTACAGGTTATATATTAAGTAGGATTAATGTTGTGGTACATGGAAGGGACTATGTCGATACTATGATATAGAACTGCCATGGCTCACAGTAGTTCTTATCTAATGATGACATTTAAAGTTATCAATGTACGAAGGATTTTAACTTTATATTTTACGAATTATGTTTGCTTATTAATCCATAGAAAGTGATAGTCACTTGGGGCAAGTGGGAGAATGTAAGATTTATATCCCATTAAGATTTATGGCCCATAATAACAATAATAAAAGTTAAGGGTTAATAAAAAATGTTAAATCCTATTGGGTTGTTATGAAAAGTTGGGTGGTTTCTCACGAAGCATCCTTTGATGGAAGGGAACACCTCTCTCATAGAAGGAAACCGGTCCTCTCTCTCCCCAAGGATGTGTGCATCGTCTCCATCACAAGGTGTGCAGAAAGGAAGGAGTTTGGAGAGAGAAACAAGGTTTTCATCTTCTTTTTATCTCTTCTACGTTTTTATCTTTTGAGAATTCTACAATGGAGCAAGGTACGTTTCCTTATCATCTGTTGTGTGAAAATCATGAAAATGTAAGATCTTGAGATTAGAGTTCATGCTCGAATTGTTGATTGTATGAAATTAAAGAAATTTTACATCAAACACCTCATCAATTTTGCTTGTAAGAGTGGTTTAGTCCATGTGATCCATGAAGTCTCCTCATTTGATTATTACATGCGGCTCTAGATTTACATGGAACTTTTGTCAGCCTACTGAAAACACTGCTATTGTCCTTATTCGACCACCTTCGATGAAGGGTGTTCTCTTTTTTTTTTCAGATTGTCTGTTGGATGATTACTTTTAATTAGCCACTAGTATCTAACTCCATCACTTTTATGGTAGAAAGTGACTTCTACATGTTTTCGTGTATACCAGGATGTTATTTGTAGAAACCCATTTTTAATTTATTGTTATTATTCACTTAAAAAAACTTATTGCTATTATTTTACAATGCTCAATGTTTGATTCTTTCTCCCTCCATCGTTATGCTTATTTTGGTAATTGTTGTGAATTGTTTTTTTTGACCAATTAATAGCTGATTACTAGCCTTCCAAAAACGTAGTTGTTTACTAAAATTATTTTTAACTTAAAAATTATACGCAGGCTTTTGAAGAGGCAGAACTTCTCAAGCTAAAGGAAGAGAAACCTGGCCTTACTCTCACTCAGTACAAGGATATGATATGGAAACTATGGCAGAGATCTCCAGACAATCCTATGAATGCCCAGGTACTTTTTCAATGCTGCATCATCTGGTATCCTTGTATTTTCTGAAGTTTACTTGGTTTTTGAAGAATTTGTATTTTATCCATGACAATTATCTTATTTCAGTCTTGTTCTTTTATACACAATTTGGTCTTATTTTACCCTCGATCCTCTTTACTTTTGTTGTTGCTGGTACTTGTTTATCACCATTTTTTATGGGTGATTGGTCCCCCCCCAAAAAAAAAACAACACACCCCCTCCCCCAATTATACATGTGGATGGGTATCTGTTTGTATGTTTCATGGCATATTCTCATCTATTCATATATAAAAATATGTGAAAGCAGATGGAACTACAGATTTATTAAATAAGAACATGGAATTTGCAAATATGGTAAGGGTAAATCTCAAAAATCCCTCTATTCAAAAGCATACCAAGATGGTGTGTCCCACACTATCCCCGCCAAGATAACCAAAAAAGGTGATGAATCCCATGTATATTATGTAAAAGTTTGGTCCATTTTTTCACCTTGGAGCATATGAGAGAAGCTATGCTATCAGGCACTTGACCTCTCTCCTAAAAATCCTTGCATTTTTTCACCCTAAATTGCCCAGAAAATATCATGGAGAATCAGCCACCAGGTGGTATTTGGTGGCCTATGGGAAGGTGTGTTTGTAGTATTTAGTCACCTGTTAATAATCTTTATTGTAGTGTAATATAAGTATATTGTTGAGAATGATGTCCCTCGGGGGTGGGAGAGTCGGATAAGTACTTCGAGGATGACTATGAGGTCGTGGTATCAACTCCCACTGTGGACAAAAATGCAGGGCAGGTACTAACCTGGGGTTAACATGGGTTCTGACCTCATGGACTTTGCCGGCAGTTTTTTTTTTCTTGTGTGTGTGGGGGGGGGGGGCGCTGTCCAAGAGACATTTGGCTTGTCCACAGCTCGGGCTACCAGTGATTTGGACTTCATCCTGGGTGGGTGGGTGTGTTTACTCTTGGCATTCAACAAAACATAATGATGTAGAGAATGATGGTGGCCAATTAAAGTCAGAAAATTTTAATGCAAGCCCAGAATTACTGGTTCAACATACCCAGTCCTTTGGCATGCACTGTTGGTCAACCTATTTTACTTTCCATCGTCTGCCTGTCCTTCTTTGATACCCTAAAAAATGTGATGAAGGAAGGTTGTGTTGTAAAAATGCAACAAAGGACTTGGACAGACCGCTAGAAACGGGACAAGATAGACCTTTGATGGGAAGGAGCAAAGGAGCAGCTCATCACATAATCTAGAGAGGCAAAGACAGTGTCTATATGAAATGCTATTGGATCTTTCAGAAAAAAAAATAGAAGGGGATAATTGGGAGAAAACTAAGAAGTGCGTCTGTCAAGAGTCATATTTGTGGGAAAATCGTATAGTAAGGATGGTATTATAAGAAACATCAGACTCTAGGGCATTGGATTGGAGCAGTCAACTGGAGAGATGAGGAACTCCATATTTAAATCTCTGGGATGGACATGGGAAGATAGAGAATCTCACTTGAATGGTAGGTGGAACGTAAGGAATGTTTGTGTTGATATCCACTAAATTAAATATGATGGTGGGCTCCAGTGGATGATCCATGACCTAGAGTTTGTGGGATGGGTGTCTGCTGCCGACATTCATAAAGTTGGAGTCTGTGGCACATTGGAAAATCATGTATTTTCCTTTGAGTTCCCCTTGCATAAGCAGCTGAATTTAGCGGTGGTGCCATGCTACATTTGGAATATATTCTTGGATTTGCTGCAGCATACTTCTAATTTCGCCTAAGTTCTATTATTGGCCTCCAAAGTGATTATCCCCCAAAAGCTGCAGTTTTTCCCTAACGTGAGATTTACTTCCTTTCATGGCTTTTTGGTGTTGCTTGCATTTTTTTGTCATGGCTCCACATCATTGAATGTTCAATGATCCCCACTCTCCCCCAGCCAAACATAAAGGCATTTTTTAGTTGGTTGACATAGGTGGGCAAGTGATCTCTACCTCTGATATAGATTCTGGATTAGCTGTTGGTCTTCACCTTTGTAATATGACAGTGTTTCATCCTAAAGGAAGGCATGCCATGTAGGAAGTGCCACATCAGTCTCTCTTCAATGTTTCCAGTAGATCTGTTGAAACAAGTTATGCCGAAAACATCTTATTTCTCATTTTCCTGATGCCAAGGAGGTACATTGAGATCTCTAATGGAGGAGCCAACAATTTTGTTAATTATTTTCTGCAGAGTGAATCGCCAACTTTTTTTACATTTTTCTGTGGCATTCTAGATTTCAGATGAGCAGACCATTATAACCATATCTTATGGAAATATCTTCTGGCTATAATTAGTTGTTCAGAGGAAAGGTACACAGCATGGGGGAGAATTACAGATTGGCTGCATCCTGTCAAATCATAGTGGAAGGCATATCCAGCTTTCATTCTACTTGATTGAAAGTGAGTGTTTAGATTGTCTGATTAGAAAATTTCCAGTCAGTTGTCTTACTACAGGTAGGGCTGTACACTTGGATTTTCTCTGACTTTGATTTGCATCTGAGTTCAAATAGTTGGATAATTTAGTCGATTGTACTCGAATATCAACCGAAGTGAAAACAGAATGTAGATACCCATTCTGACTGGTAATGTACACAAATGTATCTCAATCTTCTTCCAAATTTCCCAATTTCCTTTTTTCGAAGTCCACTTTCCTCAACTCCTGCCTCTTTCCTCTCTTCCTCTCTTGTGCCTTCACACATGGCAGCTTTTCCCCTATGCCCCTCTCATCAGACCCTTAGCCACTGTTGTTGGGGGATGCGAAGGAGAAGATGGCACCATGGTGATGGCTGAAATCTGGTGCCAACGGTAAGTTCACACTCATGATGTCTGCAATTTGGTGGCATCTGTAATCCTCACCTGCAATCTGGCACTGCCACCGTCAACAGGGAACTGTGGTCCCCAGGGGGAGTAGAAACGTATGAGGGAGAAACAGAGGAAAGACAGCCTCTCTAGTGCAGTGAGCTTCTCCGACCATATGTTATCCCCACCTTGGTCTTTCCTATACTAGCCGAATTCATCCCTTAAGCATGCTAGTGGCTGCCCTTCCATTTCCAGTGTGCCCTTTTGTAGGCCTCCATATGACGAACTATCTGCATTCAATCTCTGTTCGACAGGCTGAACAATCGTTGACCACATTTGATATCATCAAATATTATTTGGATATAAGTATCCAAGTTAGGTCAGGTGATATTTGTGTATCAACTCCATATCTGCTTCATTTTGTGGTACTACTTGTAGGTATATGACATGGCAAATATTAGCAGTTTGGTTTGGATGAATGATGATATTTCTTCACTAAATGCGAATTTAGCTTAAGCACACGTTAGCCAAACTCAGCTCAGATTCAAAACACTGTACGTGGACTGGCAAGTCACCCCCAGTGGTGAGTCAGAGACTCAGTTCATGGCAAAACACTGTAAGAAGCATGACTATGGCTAACTATTATTGCAGTTTTTTAGTTTATATAGTCTACAAGTCATTAATGCTTCATGAAGTTGGGCCAATGGGCTTGGACTGTGCTGGGGTCAGGCGAAATGAACTCTAGTTTTAATTCAAACTGGAGTTCTCTGGTCCACATTCATCCCAGTACTAATAAAGATTAGGCTATTTCCCTGTTGGTGTTTTTTTTTGGGGGGGGGGGGGAGAAGACAGGGTGGGAGTGGAGTGGCGTGCGTGCGGGGACAATTCATGATGACACCTGGAGAATAATCAGTCCTTTCATGGGTCAGCTTGGGTGACTTTTGTGCACAGGGGAGAAGTAGAGATGATAAGATTTGCATTACGAGGGAAGGTTTTGTTGATGGGAAGAGGGCACATTCGTGATGACATCTGGAGAATTATTTGTCTTTTCATGGATGAGTTTGGTTTGCTTTTGTGTGCGTTGAGGTGATAAGAATCAAGTTTCCGTTGGATTGGATGTGGTTTGATTTGCAGGTTTTCTTGGTGTCTTAAGAATGGCACCGTGGTTGTCAAGATGTCTAAGGTGACCAAGGTGGTGGCACCTAGGCGAAGCCTAGCTTATAAACCTAATTACATTTGAAGAGAACTACTATTATTCATTTTCTACATATAGGTTCTATCTTTATTTAATAGAAAATTTGGTATTCACAAATCTTCGACATGTACCTATATTTAAGTGACAAATAATAACAAATATATAAGGAGAAAGCCAATAAGAATTCGTGTAGACCTATCAATCAATATGAAAATTTTAATCCAAAATTTGGTGTTCAAATAGTTATGTTGTATTTTAAAAGGAAACATAAATATGACACATTTCTAGGTAAATTATGAGCACACCAACATAATAATTTCATCCACTTGTCAATTGTCAAAAACAGCCACAAAATTGATATTAGCTTTTTCAAGTGCATCATGCAACTCTTTTCCCTGCAGAGCGAAGGACGTTGTTGTTTCTTTTGTTTGTAATATAGTGAGGGAATGGGCTGAGCTCTTTTGTAATGTGAATTCTCAATACTCTTCTCTTTTTATTTTATTGGGGGATTAAAGTGCTACACACTGACTTGGTGTGGCCTCCTTTTGTAGAGGGCCATTTTTGCTCTTTTGGTCTATACTTGTACATCCCCATTTTTTCTTTAATTCATTAGTGGTGGTACCACTCCCTTTCCATTTTTTTTCTTGCAGAGGATGAGCATTAGCTTTATGTGGCTAGGTTACTGTTAAAGTTGCCGAAGGAGGTTAGTGGTCTCAAGGTCAACTTTCAAAAGAGCCTACTGGTAGGAGTAAATATGGAGGATAGGGCTTTTTAAAGGGCAGCATGCATTCTACGATGCCAGGTAGGAGCCTTCCCTATCTCTTATTTGGGCCTTCCACTGTCCCCGGGTGCCTTACATTGCGTAGATTGGCAGCATATCGTGCAGATATATGAATCCAGACTAGCAGGGTGGATGGCAAGGTTACTGTCCTATGGGGGAAGATTGGTTTTATGTAAATCAGTGCTAGACAATTTGCATGTTTACTTTGTCTCTATGTTTCGGGTCCCAAAGATGGTGGCGAAGAAGGTAGAGTCTATCCAGAGAAAATTCTTTTGGCATGACAGTGGGGGAAGGTGCCGGGGCTGACATGATGTCTCTTTGGGTAGAGTGGCCATAAGTAAGGAAGGGGGAGATGTTGGTATCAAGAATATCAGAGATTTCAACTTAGTTCTTCTGTATGAGTGTCTATGGAGGTTGGGGGTAGGAGAGCTTGGTCTGTGGACGCAAGTGATCAGGCAAAGGTACTACAATAGAGGCAGGGTTTGGGATTTGGCACTAGCAGTATAGCATCACGTCTTTCCTCTCATTTTATAGGGGAAGACTGGTTTTATGTAAACATGGAGCATAGGGGAATTTGTAGGGGCATTATCACCTCCAGCACCTAGGCCCATTTGGGAAAATGTGATAGATGTCTTATCTGGAAGGACAGATAGTGTGACGACTTCACCTTGGAGGTCTCCTTCCCGAGACATTTTGTAGTTGCAGCAGCTCCACATGGGTCAGTCTTGTAGGCTTTTGACTTCCATCTCTCAGGTGGCATCTGGGCACCGAGGTTCAGGTCGAATCTCAAGATCGACGAGGTGGAGTAGTTGGAGGCCGTCCTTTGCTCCAGATAGACAGAGGACAAGTGGATGCGGAGATGGGGAAGGATGGTGTCTTCTTAGTGAGGTCATCTTACACCTTTATCTTCGATGGAGAGGTATGTCACTATCTTCCCCCCCCCCACATATGGCGACTTAGGAGTCCGATGAAGGTGAAGTTTCTTACCTAGAGGATCTCCCATGGGAGGCTACCCACTCGGGATAGATTGTTTTCATTCCTTTAAGGCATTCTCACTTCGTGCTGCCTATGCGGAGTCGTGGATGAGACTTTGGGCAACATGTTTGTAGGTTGCACCTACTCTTAGGGGCTGTAGGAGGAGCTTGCTAGGTGGACTCAGTGCACTCTTGTTCCCTAGAGTGAGGTACACCATTTTATTGGGAGATGGGGCAGAAGCTGGATCCTTAAAGGCGACGGAATCATATGCTGGATGATCCTACATGTCGCTCTTTGGGTCTTATGGGGAGAGAGGAACAACATGATCTTCAGAAGGGAAGTTAAGAGTAGTGGAGAGTGGTTTTGTTTATTTGTGACAAGTGAGAAGTGGGCAAAACGCTCTTGTAATGTGAACCCACATAACGCCTCACTTTTTGTATTATTGGGAGATTAGTGTGGGTCTCTCGGGCTTTATTTGGGCTGTCGTATAGGGAGTTTTTGGGGATCTTCCAACTATATTTGTACATCCTTTTTCTTATATTTAATACAATAGTGGTACCACCCACTTTCAAAAAAAAAAGAAAAAAAAACTATGAATCAATGTATACAAGATGAGGGAAGAGGAACCGACAGGTAGAAGAATCCAAGAGAAAGGAGAGAGGGAATAGAAGTCCTACCTTCTCTTTTCACTCTTGACATATCAATATATCATTTGTCAATTTTTTCAAAATTGTCCCTGAACTTTTATCCAAATATTAAAACAGACCCCAAAACGAGGAGGTGAATGTCCTTGCCAAGGTAGGTTAGGTGGGTCTGAGGTGGCCTATGTGCACCAAGGCAGCCAGGAGAGTGTCTTGTTGCCTTGGGCATCATCTAGTGCCTTGTTGCCTAGGCGGTGTCTTGAAAACAATGAAAGGGCACATGGAATGCCCATCCATCTATGCTTGCATTTACATTTCTGATTGCGGCGTTTCAGCAGTGAAGGTGATTGACTTTAGTGCCTTCTAATATCAAGTTTTAATAACAAGGCTAATGTTCTGTTGTTTGCTCTGGTGGGGACAGATGTATATAAATCTGCTAATGGGATCAAATAGAGTGGAGAAAAAGCTTTTCCAGAAAAAAGAATGGAGGGAGAAAAAGAGAACTGTGGGTGGAGCAGAGCAGTAGTTTACCAATCCAAGTATTTAATGGAGAAATGACTAGGCATTTTGGCCTGGCAAGTCAATGTGGGGAAGAGTCGATTACAGGGGGGAGGTGACATAACTGGGGGGGAGGAAGGTGGGGGAATGTGATTAAGGATCTGGGTTATTGAGAGAACACGTTGATGGAGTAGCGGTGCCATATGTGCCTCGGCTTTTTTGTTTTCCCCATTTCCCCTTTGACTTGCGGTCGCGTGTCAATTGTGCAAAGTCATAACTGGTTGCGTCCCATCAAGTGTTAGTCCATAAAATACGCATAAGCACTGGCGTTCTGCTTTTTTTTTTTTAATTTTTGTGGATTCGTTGTTGTTCTCTCCACTTTGTCGCGTAAATATTTGATGCGGATGCTTCCTTTTACAAACGTGGATGACATGTGGCTGCGTCTGCAGGCTGCCGAGTGATCTTCCAAAGAATACAACTTGGATCTGTGATCAGAGTGAAGCATATCTGTGGTTTTCCATGCAAGACCCCTCGCTAATTGTCTTCATTAATATGAGCAGTGTATGTGAGGAGCTGCATTCGATTTTCATACCGTAATAATGTCTCTGTTTCGATCATGGTTAGCCAAAAAAGTTGAGGTGTTGCTGGACTTCTGTATATCAGCTTTGGTGTTGGCGCTGGTTTACGTGCGCCATTATGAGGGCATTTCTATCTTCACGACGAGTGCGTGTGAATGTGATGTTTCTGGCTTTCACACCCACTCTCAGATCTCGGCAAATCTCGGTGACACTTCTTCGGAGACGCGGGTTTTTATGGCTGTAACATCGCGTCCCCGCCTTGTCGGCTTGATTGTCGATATTATTGCAGGGGACTCGGTGGGGGCAGTGGGGAGGTGTTCATGTGATCCATCGTAGCAACGCAAAGGTCTTTTGTATTAAGAAGAAAGCAATGTTATGCTGTCAACACTATTGTTTTCTCGTTTGTCATTCTCATTTCAACCTATCAATCTTGAGTGTGTCAAGATGAGATAATCCTCTTCCCCCCCCTTTTTCTTGTAGTCGGGAGGGTAAGGCCCGAACTCTTGGGGCAAGGGGTGGGGCGGTGTCATTCTCATTTGTCATTCTCATTTCAACCTATCAATCTTGAGAGTGTCAAGATGAGATAATCCTCTTTTTCCCCCTTTTTCTTGTAGTCGGGAGGGTAAGGCCCGAACTCTTGGGGCAGGGGGGGGGGGCGGTGCCGATAGATGACCTCCAGTGTGCCTTTGACAGGTGTACACGTGCACCAATATCGCGTGGAAGAGGGCACCCCCAAACGATCCACTCTCACTAGGCCAGTCAGCATTGGACTCTCCTGCGAGGGATGCCCAGGATCGAATCTGGGGCCTCTCCCTTGGGGAGGGGTGTCCGCTGCTGGAAGCTGAAAACGGACTATGACAATCCTCGTTTTTTTAATCTTGTGGGTGATGAAAGTTAGAAACATCCATCTACACGCATTCGTCACGAAGTACCTCTCCCGCCATATCACGTTGAAAGAGAGCTCTTATCTGACGACAAGAATTCAACCCATGTGGACACATGATTGAAGGTCGTTTGTCACAATGACGATTGTAACCATGAACATCGGCTACGGTGGACACACAGAAAACCCTCTACTCACAGTTTTCTCATCAGCGATAGACTAGCACAGAGGATGCCACCGTTGAAGATGGGAGGTGATCGCAGTGGAATGCCTCTCATGGAAACCGTCTTGACTAATTTTTCACTCGGTTACTAATGATGGTGTGCGAACCATGAGTTTATTTGTGACGTGCTGACAAGGGCTCCCCACAAAGAAGTGCAACGGATAACATACGAAGAGTAGAGGTTCTACAAGTCTTCTTGTTACATGGGGGATTGTTGGCTGGCTACGTGTCCCAGAATTGCGCGAGCAGATTCTTGAGCGAAGTACTTCTGCCGGAGCTGTACATATGGGTACCCTATTGTTGAGAGTATATGTGCAGGTTTAGAGAAGGAGAAGATCTCATAGTAGACCTGGTCATTCTGGTCCCACTCAACTGAGAACCGCTCTTCTCCGGCCTGCATCAATAATGCCGAAAACGATCATGGTATGATGAAGCACAAAAAAAAAAAAAGGAAAAAGAAAGAGCATAGTAGGGAAGCATAATGCACTAATCGTGTATATACACGGCTGGGAGGTAAAACAAGGATAGTATATCTTGATCAGTAAGAAAAAAAAAGAGATCTTGATTTGCAAAGGAGATGAATTTAATCTAATGTTAGCTTAGATACTTGAACCTTGTGTGGTTTTGTAAAACCACGTACCCAAAAGATAGTAATCGTCGTCCCTTGAGGGATGGCCAACAAACAAGGTACACGAAACTGCACTGTTAACTCTTAAATAGTTGCTTGAAATACCACGGACTGCATCCATTACCATCATCAGCTGGACGGTAAAAACATGTTACCCCTTCTTTCCACATTCAAGGCCGGTTCTGACATGTTATGGTTCATCTTTAGATTTACAACATGTTATGGGTGAACTGTTTAGGGCCGGTTTGGTTCATGTAGGGCCGGTTTGTTTCGCGGTTAGGATAGATTGACCGATGAGAGAGAGCGGTGTGGGCCCCACCGCTCTCTCACACACAAAGGCACTAATCGGGGTCGGTTAGCGCACTCGACCCCCTGGGGTGGGTTGTGCTAACCCCACCCGTTTAGCAAACAGGCCCTTAATGTCCAAGGAGGGAATTGATCTACGGTGAACGGTTACAGATCTAGGCAACAATTGGGAGCATGCTCCTAAGATACAATCCTTAAACCCCTCCTGTCCACGAGTGTATGCACCAACTGATTCATACAGAAAAAGGTGAGAAAATGAATTATACTTGAAAAAGTCTACTCTTGAGGATGTCAATAAAGTTTCCTACATAAGATTCTCAGGGTAAGAACAATTTGATAGACGAGTCTTCATGGACTCCGCCCAAAAGTTTGCATGCAAACAAGATGCTCAAGGTGATGACAGTAACCTATAGAAAATTTTGAACTTGAGCACGACTTTTAGAATTCCAATTGGTTAGCTCCATTTTCTTCCAATTTATTATTATTTTGAATAATGCTCCCCAAACTTTAAATGGAAAAGAAAGCTATTCTTCTCCCCATTATTTATATGTACATTTGATTTTCATCTATTTTCCATAAAACTTTTCATCCCATATCCTCCAGATATTTTCAGCAAAACATAAATTTCACTGTTACCATAGCGGGGACAAAGTTCGGAATATCTCATACAGCAATAAAATGGTGATTAGATTCTCTTGCATTGTTTCATTCTCTACCAATCCAGGTAGACAAATGGGTTATATTCTGTGGTAAACTACAACACAGAAACATCTTAACTCAAGTATCCCTTTTTGCACGTTTTAAAGCGTCCTGTTTCCCAGTAATCTGCATCTTAGAAATGTCTGTTTCAATGAACCTCTCTTTGAGACAGTGCCTAAATCCTTATGACTCCTGTACAAATTAGATATTACTGATGGGGAATTTTCCTCCGTGGGATTGTCATAGACATGTAGTTACAAATTACAACTCGAGCTTTAGTTGCTGGTACATGTTGTTGGGCTACAGTCCTTGACCTTCCTGCTCTGGGCACATGTCAGGCCCACATATGATCTTATGGTTCTGCAAAGACCTCTATTTTTGTTAAATATTTGCAACCTCGAACATTATATAATAGAAACTAAACAAAGAAGATACGCATGACCACACAAGGGTTTGCTTTGAAGAGAAAGGATGTGACTGTCCCACCAATACATTCTGAAAGGATGGGATGATGGGGGTGATCACGAATGATTCATAATCCATAGGATTTCAACATCTCCAGAAAAGAAGAAGGTCCTTACCATGGTTTGCCATATCGGATCTCGACTTCGTCTCGGAGGGGTTGGAGAGAAGAGATCTCGGAGAGATCTCGAAAAAATCTCGGGAGATCGGATTCGGGGATTGCGGAACATTTTTTCATATATATAGCCTATTTCTAAGAAAATCTTAATTATTTTATACTAACCACTCAATTTCACAAACATATTTTTGTAATTGACAACTCAATTTTATCAAATAAAGAGTAATGATAACAATAAGAAATCCATTCACATGCACTAATATGTCAAAACCATGGTACGCTCTAGCCGCCTCTGGTGTGCAGGTCTCATGGTCTCCCTGCAGCGACCTCCTCGCTTGACAGCGACCATGTCACCCTGCAGTGATCTTCTTGCCATGCTTGCACCAAACTGCCCTTCCTTGCCGTGCTCACCTACGACCTCCACACCCAGGCCACCTCTGGCCTCCGCCCAGGTCATCCTGCACCCCGGCTCCTCCAAGCATGCCCAAGTCGACTCCGCCCGAGCTACCTCCGGCGACCCTGCTTGCCTTCTTCCTTCTAGCCTATTCCAGTCCGTCTGGCTCACCTCCGGCGACCGCGCTTGCTCGCAGGTACACTTTGGCTCCCTCATGCCAAGTCACCTGCAGCACTGCTGTCTCTGCCTCCCTTGGCCCAGGCTGCCTCCGGCTTCGTCACGCCAAGTTTGTCTCTAACCTTAGGCCCAGGTTGCCTACATCACCGCCGCACCTGGCTCCCTCGGCCCAGGCTGCCTCCAGACTTAACACTCAGGCCGCTCTCCGGTCTCCACACCAGGGCAGCCCTCTAGCTGCTCCGAACTTACCACAACCGCCTTCGGCCTCTGCACCCAGACAGCCCTCCGGTTGCTTTCAGCTCACCAAGGCAGCCTCCCGGCTACTACTCGCTCGCCTGGTGGCCCTCCGTCCTGCTGTTCATTGGAGGCTCTCCGCCTGGTGGGGACACCGGGTCCATTACCGGGCCCACTACTCGGAGCCGACGCCGCACCGCCCCGACTGCACCGAGCTTATGGCTCGACGACTCGCTCGAAGACTCGGCGTCCTGAATACGTATCCGTACGTATGTGTATGTATTTTACTATGGTGATATTTGTGTTTTAACCACCAATATATTTTATTTTTATTGAGTCAAAGTATTGTATTTTAAACCCACAAGTCAAAGTTAGGTGGGTGGGTTTTATTTTATTAGGCTAAGGTATAACCACAATTAGTGAAAGTTGGAGGGTATTGTTGTTATGACCTTCCCTCCCTATAAATAGGGGGCTAAGGGTGTTACGTATGAATCATATGAATGAGAAAAAAAGCTTGAAACCTAAGGTGTTTGCCTTGTGTTCTTCCCTTCTCTCTTTTCTCTTTTTTGAGGATTGAGCGTCGCCCGGTGTGAGACCGTCCGGCGTGAGACCGAGCTGCGTGAGGTAGCAAGTTATCCGTTCCCGTCCGTGCCGTCAGGAGTTGCCGTCGATCCGTTCTCCGACGCCGTCCGCGTCAGATTTAGTATCAGAGCCCAACACGGCGCCTCCGCGACCCCGACGTCTCCGTCGTCGGTCTTTCTCTCTCTAGATTGCTAGAAGTGAAAAAAAAAGAAACAAAAAAAAGAGAAGAGTAGTAGAAAGATCTTGAGAGAAAGAAAAAAAAATATAGAGAAAATTTTTTTTCCCCTCCTGCGTTCCTTCTTTCTCTCTGTTTCTCTTTCGCTCTCTGTTTCCCTTTCTCTCTCTCTTTGTTTCTCTCTCCCGCCCAGCGCGTCGAGAAAAAAAAACATTAGAAAAGAAAAAAAGAAAGTACAGAGAAGCGGTTTAGAAAAAATAGAGAAAAGATAAAAGAAAAAAAAACTTCTTCTGTTCGCAGCGGCACGGGCCTCGTCGCCCGTGCCCATTTCAAAAATGCCAGAGGCCGCAATGGCCAAGCCCGCCAGCGCCCGCCGTCGCGTCGCAGCTCGCTCGCCGCCGCAGCAGTGCGTCTGCCAACGCCGCAGCGCGCCCACCCGCGTCTGCACCCGGCCGCCCCGCGCCCGGCCCACGCCCGGCCGCACCAGCCCGCGCCCGCCTGCGACCTCGTCGGCCGCGCCCGCCCTGCCGCGTGTCACCAGCGCGTGCGCCCGCCCTGCCGCGTGTCGCCAGCGCGTGCGCCCGCCCGCCGCGGTGTTGACCCGCCAGTCGCGTAAGGCACGCGTGGCAGGTTTGAAACAAATAAAATCGAGTGAAAAGGTTAAAAAGGGTAGGTAAAGTTTGAAAAAAAGTGTCCGAAGAAAAAAAAAGGGGTTTGAAAAAGAGTAAAAAAAATAGAAAAGTCAAAAAAAAAAGAAGGTTGTAGTTTGTTGACACACACACACACACACACATATATATATATATATATACGGATATATTTTTAATAGTTATCTATTATATATATGGTGGGGACACCGGGTCCACTACCGGACGTCGCACCCCCGCACCGAGCTTGTGGCTCGGAGATTCAGCTACCTGAAGACTCGGCGTCCTGAGTATAATATTTATTTGTGTGTATTTGTATTGTACGTATTTGTGTAACATACATGTACTGGTACATGTATTTTTTACTTTCGTCTTATTAGGCTAAGTCATAGTCAATAAACATGTGTGTTTTGTGTATTTTATTTGGTTAAAACCCCCAAGTCAAAAGTTAGGTAAGTAAGCTTGTTTTATTAGGCTAAGGACATATGTGCTATTTGTAAAGTTTGAAAGGTGTGGTTGCTATAGCCTCCTCCTATATAAAGGAAGGCCAAGAGTGTTACGAGATATGAATGATGAATTGAAAAGAAAGTTTGTTGTACGTGAGAGAGCTCCTCTCTTGTGTTATTCCCTTCCCTCCTTCTCTTTGTGAGAATCGAGAGTCGCTCGGTGTGAGACCGTCCGGCGTGAGGCCGAGCTGTGTGAGATAGTAGTTATCCGTTCCCGTCCTGTTCGCGTCCCGGAGTGCCGTCGATCCATTCCCACGTCGCCGCCGCGTCATATTTGGTATCAGAGCCCAACAACGGCGTCTCCGACGACCCGACGTCGTCTCTCTTTCTCTCTCTAGGTTGTTAGAAGTGAAAAAAAAGAGAAACAAAAAAAGGAGAAGAATAGCAGAAAAGATATTGGTTGAGGAGGAAAAAAAAACAGAATTTTTTTTTTCAACCCCCCTCCCGTTCTCTCTCCATCTCTCTGCTTTCTCTCTCCCTCGTTCTCTCTCTCTCTCTCTCGTTAATCTCTCTCCCTCTCGTTCAGTGCATCAGAAGGAACCAAGGAAAAGAAGAATTTTTTTTTCCCCACCTCTCCCGTGATCTCTCTCTCCCGCACTCTCTTTCTCTCTCCCATATTCTCTCTCCCCCTGTATCTCTCTCTCACGAACGCCCCCCCTGCGACTTCTCCCCTCCGGCTACGGCGAGCCACCCGCCCATCCCCAACGGCGCCCTCGGCCTGCGACCGCTGCCGGCCGTCGTCACCACCGCCGCGTGCGTCGCCGTCGCGACTGCGCGCCCCGCCGACGTACGCGCCCGCCCACCGTCGCCCGGCGCCGGCTGCCTCGCCGCGCCCGAGCGCTCGCCCCGCCTGGGAGCTCCGCTCCCCCCCGCCGTGCCCGCCCGCGTGCCGCAGCGCCCCGCGGCCACCGTGCGCCCGGCCCCGCGCCCTGCGCGTCCGACCACCGCCAGTCCGGCCACCAGCGCCTGGCTGCCAAGCCCTCCCGTGCCCAGGCGCGCCCACTGCCTCGCCAGCTGCGCCCGAGCGCCCGTGCGCGCCCGAGCGCCCGCCTGCGTGGCCGCCCACCCAGCAGCGCCCGAGCCCGCTGCTGTCCGGCCGCTTGTGCGCCCTCGCACGGCCCGCCTGCGCGCCCTTCCACGCCCTGTGCCCACCCGGTCGCTCCTGAGTCGCACCGCGCCTGCCAGCGCCCAGCACCGACCCAGCGTGCGCCCGGTCGCGCCCGCCGACCTTCGCCCGCGTGCCAAGTCAACCTCGGCGCCCACCCACCGCATAAGAAACAGAAGGTGTGAAAAAAAAAGGAGATTAAAGTTTGACAAAAAAAAAGGAGTAGGTAGAGTTTGAAAGAAAAGTTTGAAAAGAAGATTAGGTGAGATTTGAAAAAAAAACGTGTAAAAAAAAGAAAGAAAGGAGTGTGTGTGAGAAGTCAAAGGAAAGTAGTTGAAGTTTGAAAAAAAAAGTCAAAAAAAGAGTAGGTGAAGGTTTGAAAAGAAAAAGAGAAAGTTTGACAAAAAAAAAAGAAAGGGTTGAAAGTCTATATATATATTATTATATATCTGTTTAGCTTATTTTTTTTTGTGGCACCCGAGTCCACTATTACGGCTCGGCCCGTGTCTGAGTCGCCTGGATGTCGACAGAAGATCCGTAGATTACGGAACGTGCGCACACGAGAGTCTCCCTGCGCGGAGAATATTTGAGATTGATTTGTTCCCTTGCGCGGGAAATTTTGAGTGGTCTGTAATAATTAAATCCTCCCTGCGTGGAGTGAATTCTTTGTAACCGGTCAAGCTTCTTCGACGCCCTGCGGGCACGCACGTCCCCGCTCGCCCTCGTCTCCGATCGGAGTTAGACTTTTCAGTCTAACTAGGTACGTGCTTCCCTCACTTACTCATTTAGTATCTTTTCAATTGCCGCGCGAAGTGAGAGAGAGCCCGATCCATACAGCCCGTCTTCTGAGTACATCGCTGTGGACGGAAAGAGAGAGCTTGTATGCACCCATCCTTAGGGCCCTAGAACTGTCACATTAGGATACCCTAATTGTCAGGAGGTAATTCCACGACTACTTCGCCTGCGGGTGAGCAACTTTCTCTGACCAGTCCCTTCAAATTGACCCTTTGCATATCAGCCGGGTCCACACCTTGCTAATTATCGGTCCCACGACTGCATCATTTAGCTCCGAGGTCGTGCATGCCACGTTGGTCTAGAAATTCATCGGGCCGTCTAGAGCGCCCCTCAACGCTACCCATGGATCAAAAGAGCGTGACTGCTATGCTAGTCCAGCTCGAGCACAATCTCATGGCCCACTTTGAAGAATCCATAGGCCAACTACGAGCGGAACTAGATGAGAGGATCCGAGCCTTAGAGGATCGACTGAAGGGAGAGGAAGGACGAGTGAATGGCCACGGCAGTCCCGTAGCCAATCCTAGGGAGGATAGAGAGCAAGTCCGCCCGAATCAGGCTCCCCAAGGTAGAGAGCAAGAGGCTCGTACGTCTCGAGAGAGAGACCACGATGATGAGGATATTATCCTACGGAACGTCAAGATTGACGCTCCGAGTTTTGATGGGTCCCTCAACCCCGCTACATATCTTGATTGGGAGACCGGGATGGACCAATATTTTGATTGGCATCGCCGCATGACCCCTGCTACAAGGGTGAGGTTTGCCAAAATGAAACTCCTGGGTCAAGCCAAGACCTACTGGTGCAACATCGAGAATCTCCTAGCAAGGAGACGAGAGGAGTCTATAGGCACATGGGAAGAAATGAATGAGAAATTGAGGGAGAAGTATCTGCCACCTTCCTACCATCAGTGTCTTTTAGACCAATGGCAGAAACTCACCCAAGATGGAAAGTCCGTGGACGAGTACATCGCCAAATTTGATGACTTCTTCCTTCGGAGCCGAGTCATGGAGGATGCCTCTGTCACCCTCTCACAGTTTAGGGCTGACCTACACGAGAGTATTCAGCGGGAATTATTCTTGCGGGAGGTTAACACCCTCGAGCACGCCTACCAGGTTGCACGAGATGTTGAGCGGTTTCAAAGTGTGGTCCCACCTCGGGTTCCCATCTACCGCCAACCCGAACCCCGAAACCCCATAGTCCGCTATACTGAGAGAGCTGGCCCCTCCACCTCCTCCGTCCCTACTGCTACCCCACTTAGGGCCGTTGCCCCTACTGCTCCTTTCCCAAGGAACCCTTTACCTGCACCCGCTGCTGTGCCTAGACTGGAGTATACTCCACCAGTTGAGAGGAGAGATGACAAGGGAAAAGGGGTCTTCCCTAGCACCTCCCAACCAGCCCCTATCTCGGGAGTTTGATGCTTCAGGTGTCATAACCTAGGGCATATTGCCACCAATTGTCCCCCCCGAGCCTTGGTCATCACCGACCCCCAGTCCATGGAGCTTCCACCTCAGGAAGGAGAAACCCTTGAGAGATATGAGCCTGACCCTGATCTCGTTGCCCAGTTTGAGGAATTAGATGCAGGGTATGATGGAACGCATGTCGAGTACATGCAAGTGGGGGAAATTGCCGAAAGTTCAAACCAGGGAAGACTAGGTGTAGTTCGCTGCATCCTCGCACACCCACAGGAGGACGACTGGCGTCGAACCTCCATCTTCCAAACCTACATCATGGTCAAAACTCAACCCTGCAAGGTGATCTTTGACAACGGGAGCTGTATCAATGCAGTCTCTTCAGACTTTATATCCCGTCTAGGTCTACCTACCCATCCTCATCCGAGGCCATACAACGTGGCTTGGGTTGACGCCACGTCTATCGCAGTCACCACTACATGTGTCATTCCCATCCAGTTCCAGTCCTACCAAGGACAAATCCTATGCGATGTAGTGCCTATGAAGGTCGGGAGCATCATCCTAGGACGGCCATGGATCTACGATGTAGACCTTACTACATTCGGTCGGTCCAATGAGTGTTCCTTCTCCCACAAAGGGAAGAGGATTCAGTTGCTCCCAACACCCCCAAAGGTGGCCACGGGAAAGAGTCCTACCTCCACACCCGCTGCATCCCCCAAAATTCAGGAGAATGCCCCAACACCCACCAAAGGGAAGCTTCCCATTCTCTCCTCTCCTACACCTGTCATATCCATCCCTAAGGCCCCTAAGGTTGACCATGACCCGATTAGGCACCTGAACTTCATAGGTATTCGTGAGATGAATAGAGAGGTTGCCGAGGGTGCCCTTGTTTGGGCTGTTGTCGTCACCATTACCCCTGAGGAGTCCCAAGTCTCCATCCCACCTGAAGTCCAGGCAACCCTGCGAGACTTCCAAGATATCTTCCCGGAAGACTTGCCTTCAACACTCCCTCCCATGCGTGATGTTCAACACGCCATTGATCTTGTCCCTGGGTCCACCATACCCAACCTGGGTCCCCACTACAGGTTGAACCCCAAGGAGCATGCTGAGCTCCAAAGGATTGTCGAGGACCTTATCCACAAAGGTTTCCTCAAGGTGAGCAAGAGCCCATGTGCGGTCCCTGCCTTGCTTACACCCAAGAAGGATGGCACCTGGCGGATGTGTGTTGACAGCCGCGCCATCAATAAGATCACTGTCAAGTATAGGTTTCTCATTCCCCGTCTTGATGACATGCTTGACATGATGAGTGGAGCCACTATCTTTTCCAAGATTGACTTGAAAAGTGGCTACCACCAGGTCCGGATTCGACCAGGGGACGAGTGGAAGACAGCCTTCAAAATCAAAGAAGGTCTGTATGAGTGGCTCGTCATGCCGTTTAGGCTATCCAATGCCCCCAACACATTCATGCGGCTTATGACGGAAATCCTTCGACCTCTCGTTGGTCGCTTTGTTGTCGTCTACTTTGACGACATTCTCATCTATAGCCACAACCCTCAGGACCACATCCATCATTTGAGGGAAGTCTGCGAGACTTTGAGGAGAGAAACCCTGTTTGCCAATCTCAAGAAATGTGAATTCATGACAGACCGGGTCACTTTCCTTAGATTTGTGGTTTCTAGTAAAGGAGTGTCTGTGGACCCATCAAAGGTCCGAGCTATAGTAGACTGGCCGGAGCCCCAGAATGTCCATGACGTTCGTAGTTTTCACGGGCTAGCCACCTTCTGCAGACGTTTCATCCAGGGATTTAGCACTATTATGGCACCCATTACGGATTGCATCTGTAAAGGGAATTTTGAGTGAACCAAAGCCGCCTCCCAGACTTTTCTTGCCATAAAGGAGCTTATGACCAAAGCCCCTGTCCTCCGCCTACCAGACTTTTTCAAAGTCTTTGAGGTTTCATGTGATGCATCTGGCGTAGGAATAGGTGGAGTGCTTAGCCAGGAGAGCCACCCTGTGGCTTATTTCAGTGAGAAGCTTTCTGATGCAAAGCTTCGATACTCCACATATGATAAGGAGTTTTATGCCGTGGTCCAAGCCCTCAAACACTGGAGACACTATCTCTTACCACAAGAGTTTATCTTATACTCGGATCACGAGGCTTTGAAATTTCTTAGCTCTCAGAAGAGTTTAAACCCTAGGCATGGTCGGTGGGTAGAATTCCTCTAGTCTTTCACATTTGTCCTAAGGCATAAGGCTGGAAAGGACAATAAGGTGGCCGACGCCTTGAGTCGAAGGGTCCCCTTCTTTCCATTGTTCGGGTAGAGGTCATAGGATTTGACCGCATGAAGGAACTCTATGGAGAGTGTCCTGATTTTGGCCCTACCTACTCTGCTCTGTCTGCTGGACCCTCGATAGCCTTTTCCGACTATCTACTCCAGGATGGTTTTTTATTTCGAGGGCAGCAACTTTGTGTCCCGAGGACTTCTGTTCGGGACTTCCTGATTTGGGAAATGCATGCTGGAGGTCTTGCTGGTCACTTGACCGCAACAAGACCATCCATTCTGTGGAGGAGCACTTCTATTGGCCTGGCCTGAAAAGAGATGTGGCCAAGATTGTAGCCCAGTGTAGGACATGCACGATGGCCAAACAGGTCAAACAGAACACTGGTCTCTACACTCCTCTCCCCGTTCCTGATCGACCATGGGTTGATGTGAGCATGGATTTTATCCTTGGCTTACCTCGCACTGCTCATAAGCATGATTCCATCTTTGTTGTCGTTGATAGGTTCTCTAAGATGGCCCACTTCATTGCATGTTCCAAAACATCTGATGCATCTAGAGTAGCCCATTTGTTCTTTGATGAAGTCGTGCGTCTGCATGGTCTCCCCCAAACCATCGTGTCTGACCGGGATGTCCGGTTCACTAGCTATTTTTGGAAGACACTTTGGCACCTAGTCGGCACCAAACTGAAGTTTTCCACCGCCTATCACCCCCAAACTGATGGGCAAACTGAGGTCGTCAATAGGAGTTTATGGAATCTGTTGAGGTGTCTCGTAGGGGAACATTCCGACACTTGGAATCTTCTTTTACCCAGAGCCGAATTTGCATACAACAGCTCCATCAATAGGTCCATCGGTATGAGTCCATTTGAGGTCGTGCATGGCTACAAACCTAGGAAACCTGTGGATCTCATTCCCCTTCCCCTCGAGTCTAGAACATCCAAGTCAGCTGAAGAGTTTGCACAGCATGTCAAGAGTCTACATGAGTCAATTAGCAAGCAAATCAACATCAGTAATGAGACTTATAAAAAATTAGCTGATTCGCATCGGCGTCACCATGAATTCCAAGAAGGTGACATGGTTATGGTACGGGTTCGACCCGAACGACTCCCTTCGGGAGCCTTTAAGAAGTTGCAAGCCCATAGTGATGGACCATTCCCAATTTTGCGGAAGATTGGCTCCAATGCGTATGTTGTGGACTTACCTCCCGAATATGAGATTATCTCGACTTTTAATGTGGCAGACCTAGTGGCCTACAAGGAACCCACAGCGATTCCTAGTGACCCTTTCGAGTCTTCTCCTCCCATTGAGAGTGAGCCCACCCCTGTGCGTCCCACAGCCTCGAGAGTACCGCGCGAGCACATTGAGAGGATACTGGATGAGCAGGTGACCACTACACGGAGCAGGGTGTACCAGCGCTACCTTATCCGCTGGCGGGACCGTCCACCATCAGATGATTCTTGGATCAGCCGGGAAGATCTCCAGCGCCTCGATCCAGATCTGCTGGAGCACTACCACAGCAGTGTCCCCCCTTACTCGACGGAGTCGAGTTCCAGCCGCCCCGGGAGGGTTGGTGGGGACACCGGGCCCACTACCAGACGTCGCACCCCCGCACCGAGCTTGTGGCTCGGAGATTCAGCTACCTGAAGACTCGGCGTCCTGAGCATAATATTTATTTGTGTGTATTTGTATTGTACGTATTTGTGTAACATACATGTACTAGTACATGTATTTTTTTACTTTCGTCTTATTAGGCTAAGTCATAGTCAATAAACATGTGTGTTTTGTGTATTTTATTTGGTTAAAACCCCCAAGTCAAAAGTTAGGTAAGTAAGCTTGTTTTATTAGGCTAAGGACATATGTGCTATTTGTAAAGTTTGAAAGGTGTGGTTGCTATAGCCTCCTCCTATATAAAGGAAGGCCAAGAGTGTTACGAGATATGAATGATGAATTGAAAAGAAAGTTTGTTGTACGTGAGAGAGCTCCTCTCTTGTGCTATTCCCTTCTCTCCTTCTCTTTGTGAGAATCGAGAGTCGCCCGGTGTGAGACCGTCCGGCGTGAGGCCGAGCTGTGTGAGATAGCAGTTATCCGTTCCCGTCCTGTTCGCGTCCCGGAGTGCCGTCGATCCATTCCCACGTCGCCACCGCGTCAATATATACCCTCGATTAGCTTATTATTTCTTGTGGCACTCGAGTCCACTACTACGGCTCGACTCGTGTCTGAGTCGCCCAGATGCCGACAGAAGATCCGTAAATTATGGAACGTATGTACCCGAGAGTCTCCCTGCGCGGAGAAAATTTTAGATTGATTTGTTCCCCTGCGCGGAAAATTTTAAGTGGTCTGTAATAATTAAACCTCACTGCGCGGAGTGAATTTTTTGTAACCGGTCAAGCTTCATCGACGTCGTGCGGGCTCGCACGTCCCCGCTTGCCTTCGTCTTCGGTCGGAGCTAGACTTCTCAGTCAGCTAGGTACGTGCTCCCATCTCTTGCTCATTTAGTATCCTTATCAGTTGCCGCGCGACGAAGTGAGAGAGAGCCCTATCCATGCAGCCAGTCTCCTGAGTGCATCGCTGTGGACGGTGAGAGAGAGCTTGCTTGTACCCATCCTTTAAGCCCTAGAACTGTCGCATTAGGGCACCCTAATTGTCGGGAGGTAGTTCCACAACTACTTCGCCTGCGGGCGAGCAACTTTCCCTGACCGGTCCCTTCAAGTTGACCCTTTGCCTATTAGCCAACAAAATTCAGGTCTATAGCTTGCTAATTATCGGTCCCAAGACTGCATCATTTAGGTCCAAGATCGTGCATGTCACGTTGGTCTAGGAATTCATCCGGGTGTCTAGAGCGCCCTTCAACTCTACAATCCCACATGGATCAGAAGAGCGTGAGTGCTATGTTGGCTCAGCTCGAGCATAATCTTATGACCCATTTTGAAGAATCCATAGGCCAACTACGAGCGGAACTAGATGAGAGGATCCGAGCCTTAGAGGATCGACTGAAGGGAGAGGAAGGACGAGTGAATGGCCACGGCGATCCCGTAGCCAATCCTAGGGAGGAAAGAGAGTAAGTCCGCCCGAATCAGGCTCCCCAAGGTAGAGAGCAAGAGGCCCATGCGCCTCGAGAGAGAGACCACGACGATGAGGATATCATCCTACGGAACGTCAAGATTGACGCTCCGAGTTTTGATGGGTCCCTCAACCCCGCTACATATCTTGATTGGGAGACCGAGATGGACCAATATTTTGATTGGCATCGCCGCATGACCCCTGCTACAAGGGTGAGGGTTGCCAAAATGAAACTCCTAGGTCAAGCCAAAATCTACTGGTGTAACGTTGAGAATCTCCTAGCAAGGAGACGAGAGGAACCCATAAGCACGTGGGAGGAAATGAAGGAGAAACTGAGGGAGAAGTATCTGCCACCTTCCTACCATCAGCGTCTTTTAGACCAATGGTAGAAACTCACCCAAGATGAAAAGTCCGCGGACGAGTACATCGTCAAATTTGATGACTTCTTCCTTCGGAGTCGAGTCACGGAGGATGCCTCCGTCACCCTCTCACTGCCTCTGTCACCCTCTCACGGTTTAGGGCTGACTTACACGAGAGCATACAGCGGGAGCTGTTCCTACGGGAAGTTAACACTCTCGAGCATGCCTATCAGGTTGCTCGGGACGTCGAGCGGTTTCAAAAGGTGGTCCCACCTCGGGTCCCCACCTACCGCCAACCCGAGTCCCGAAACCCCATGGTCCGCTACTCTGAGAGGCCTAGCCTCTCCACTTCTTATGTCTCTACTGCTACCCCACTCCGGGCCGTTGCCCCTACGGCTCCTTTCCCACGAAACCCCTTTACCTGCACCCGCTGTTGTGCCCAGGCTGGAGTACACTCCGCCAACTGATAGGAGAGATGACAAGGGAAAGGGAGTCATCCCTAGCACCTCCCAACCAGTCCCTATCTCGGGAGTTCGTTGCTTTAAGTGCCACAACCTAGGGCATATTGCCTCCAACTGTCACACCCGAGCCTTAGTCATCACCGACCCCCAGCCTGTGGAGTTTTCACCTCAAGAAGGAGAAGCCATTGAGAGGTATGAGGCCGATCCTGACCTCATCGCCCAGTTTGAGGAGATGGATGCGGGGTATGACGGAACGCATGTCGAGTACATGCAAGTGGGAGATATTGCCGAGAGTTCAAACCAGGGAAGACTGGGTGTAGTTCGCTGCATCCTAACACACACTCAGGAGGACGACTAGCGTCGAACCTCCATCTTCCAAACATACATTATGGTGAAATCCCAACCCTGCAAGGTGATTTTTGACAACGGGAGCTGTATCAATGCAGTCTCTTCAGACTTTGTCTCCCGTCTAGGTCTACCTACCCATCCTCATCCGAGGCCATACAACGTGACTTGGGTTGACGACACGTCTATCCCAGTCACCACTACATGTGTCATTCCCATCCAATTTCAGTCCTACCAAGGACAAATCTTATGCGTTGTAGTGCCAATGAAGGTCGGTAGCATCATCCTAGGACGACCGTGGATCTATGACGTGGACCTTACTACATTCGATCGGTCCAATCAGTGTTCCTTCTCACACAATGGGAAGAAGATACAGCTGTACCCGGCACCCCCAAAGGTGACCCCGAGAAAGAGTTCCACCTCCACCCCACTGGAACCCCAAAGGTTCAAGAGTCTTCGGACTCCCACTGAAGGGAAACTTCTCATTCCCTCTCCCCCTGCACCTATCACACCTATTCCCAAGGCCCCTAAGGTTGGTTATGACCCGGTTAGGCGCCTTAACTTCATAGGTGTCCGTGAGCTGAATAGGGAGGTTGCCGAAGGTGCCCCTGTTTGGACTGTTGTTGTCACCATCACCCCCGAGGAGTCCCGAATCTCTGTCCCTCCTGAAGTCCAGGCAATCCTGCAGGACTTCCAGGACATCTTCCCTGAGGACTTACCCTCACAATTCCCTCACATGCGTGATGTACAACACGCCATTGATCTTGTCCCTGGGTCCACCCTACCCAACCTTCCCCACTACATATTGAACCCCAAAGAGCATGCTAAGCTCCAAAGGATTGTCGAGGACCTTATCCAAAAGGATTTCCTCAGGGTGAGCAAGAGCCCATGTGCTGTCCCTGCCTTGCTCACACCCAAGAAAGATGGCACCTGGCGGATGTGTGTTGACAACCGCGCCATCAACAAAATCACTGTCAAGTATAGATTTCCAATTCCCCGTCTTGATGACATGCTTGACATGATGAGTGGAGCCACCATCTTTTCCAAGATTGACTTGAAAAGTGGCTATCACCAGGTCCAGATTCGACCAGGGCACGAGTGGAAGACAGTCTTCAAAATAAAAGGTCTGTATGAGTGGCTTGTCATGCCGTTTGGGTTATCCAACGCCCCCAGCACTTTCATGAGGCTTATGACAGAAGCCCTCCGTCCTCTCATTGGTCGTTTTGTTGTCGTCTACTTTGACGACATTCTCATCTATAGCCACAACCCTCAGGATCACATCCACCATTTGAGGGAAGTTTGCGAGACTTTGAGGAAAGAAACCCTGTTTGCCAACCTTACTAAATGTGAATTCATGACAGACCGGGTCACTTTTCTCGGATTTGTGGTTTCAAGTCATGGAGTGTATGTGGACCAATCCAAGGTCCGAGCCATAGTAGACTGGCCAGAGCCCCAGAATGTCCATGACGTTCGTAGTTTCCACGGGCTAGCCACTTCTACAGACGCTTCATTTAGGGCTTTAGTAGCATTATGGCATCCATTACGGATTGCATCTGCAAAGGGAATTTTGAGTGGACTAAAGCTACCTCCCAGGCTTTTCGTGCCATAAAGGAGCTCATGACCAAAGCACCTGTCCTCCGTCTGTCAGACTTTTCCAAAGTCTTCGAGATATCCTGTGATGCATCTGGCGTAGGAATAGGAGAAGTGCTCAGCCAGGAAAGCCATCTCGTGGCTTATTTCAGTGAGAAGCTTTCTGATGCAAAGCTTCGTTACTCCACCTACGATAAGGAATTCTATGCCGTGGTCCAAGCCCTCAAACACTGGAGACACTATCTCTTACCTCAAGAGTTTGTCTTATATTCGGACCACGAGGCTCTGAAATTCCTTAACTTTCAGAAGGGCTTAAACCCTAGGCATGGTCGGTGGGTAGAATTCCTCTAGTCTTTCACATTTGTCCTAAAACATAAGGCTGGAAAGGAAAATAAGGTGGCCGACGCCTTGAGTCGAAGGGTCTCCCTTCTTTCCACTGTTCGGGTAGAGGTCACCGGATTTGACCGCATGAAGGAACTCTATGGAGAGTGTCCTGATTTTGGCCCTGCCTACTCTGCTCTGTCTGCTGGACCCTCGATAGCCTTTTCTGACTATCTACTCCAGGATGGTTTTCTATTTCGAGGGCAGCAACTCTGTGTCCCGAGGACTTCTGTTCGGGACTTCCTGATTTGGGAAATGCATGTTGGAGGTCTTGCTGGTCACTTTGGCCGCAACAAGACCATCCATTCTGTGGAGGAGCACTTCTATTGGCCTGGCCTGAAGAGAGATGTGGCCAAGATTGTAACCCAGTGTAGGACATGCACAATGGCCAAATAGGTCAAACAGAACACTGGTCTCTACACTCCTCTCCCCGTTCCTGATCGACCATGGGTTGATGTGAGTATGGATTTTATCCTTGGTTTACCTCGCACTGCTCACAAGCATGGTTCCATCTTTGTTGTCGTTGATAGGTTCTCTAAGATGACCCACTTCATTGCATGTTCTAAAACATCTGATGCATCTAGAGTAGCCCATTTATTCTTTGATGAAGTCGTGCGTCTGTATGGTCTCCCCCAAACCATCGTGTCTGACCGAGATGTCCGGTTCACTAGTTACTTCTGGAAGACACTTTGGCACCTAGTTGGCACCAAACTTAAATTCTCCACTGCCTATCACCCACAAACCGATGGGCAAACAGAGGTCGTCAATAGGAGTTTAGGGAATCTCTTGAGGTGACTCGTAGGGGATCATTCGAGCACCTGGGATTTTCTCTTGCCCAAAGCCGAGTTTGCATACAACGGCTCTGTCAATAGGTCCATAGGTATGAGTCCATTTGAGGTCGTGCATGGATACAAACCTAGGAAACCTGTGGATCTCATTCCCCTTCCCCTCGAGTCCAGGACATCCAAGTCAGCTGAAGAATTTGCACAGCATGTCAAAAGTCTGCATGAGTCAATTAGCAAGCAAATAAACCTCAGTAATGAAACTTACAAGCGCTTGGCTGATTCGCATAGGCGTCACCATGAATTCTAAGAAGGCGACATAGTTATGATACGAGTTCGACCCGAACGACTCCCTTCGGGAGCCATTAAAAAGTTGCAAGCTCGTAGTGATAGTCCCTTCCCAATTCTGCGAAAGATTGGCTCCAATGCGTATGTTGTGGACTTACCTCCCGAATATGGGATTAGCTCGACCTTTAATGTGGCAGACCTAGTGGCCTACAAGGAACCCACAGCGATTCCTAGTGACCCTTTCGAGCCTTCTCCTCCCATTATGAGTGAGTCCACCCCTGTACGTCCCACAGCCTCGAGAGCACCGCGCGAGCAAATTGAGAGGATACTAGATGAGCAGGTGACAACTACACGGAGCAGGGTGTACCAACGCTACCTTGTCCGCTGGCGGGACCGTCCACCTTCTGATGATTCCTGGATCATCCGGGAAGATCTCCAGCGCCTCGATCCAGATCTGCTGGAGCACTACCAGAGCAGTGTCCCCCCTTACTCGACGAAGTCGAGTTCCAGTCGCCCCGGGAGGGTTGGTGGGGACACCGGGTCCATTACCGGGCCCACTACTCGGAGCCGACGTCGCACCGCCCCGACTGCACCGAGTTTATGGCTCGGCGACTCGCTTGAAGACTCGACGTCCTGAATACGTATCCGTACGTATGTGTATGTATTTTACTATGGTGGTATTTGTGTTTTAACCACCAATGTATTTTATTTTTATTGAGTCAAAGTATTATAGTTTAAACCCACAAGTCAAAGTTAGGTGGGTGGGTTTTGTTTTATTAGGCTGGGGTATAACCACAATTAGTGAAAGTTGGAGGGTATTGTTGTTATGGCCTTCCCTATAAATAGGGGGCTAAGGGTGTTACGTATGAATCATATGAATGAGAAAAAAAAGCTTGAAACCTAAGGTGTTTGCCTTGTGTTCTTCCCTTCTCTCTTTTCTCTTTTGTGAGGATTGAGCGTCGCCCGGTGTGAGACCGTCCGGCGTGAGGCCGAGCTGCGTGAGGTATCAAGTTATCCGTTCCTGTCCGTGCCGTCAGGAGTTGCCGTCGATCCGTTCTCCGATGCCGTCCGCGTCACCGCCCTACTCTCTCTTGCAGCCTCGCCGGCACTGTCATTGGTTCTGCTTAGTCTGCCCACGCCCTGCTCACCCCTGCAGCCTCGCAGGAAGTCGTTGATGCTCCTGCCGCCCGTTGCTCCTGCAGCTGCCATCGCCGTCGGCTGCCCAACGACCTCCTGCACCCTCAGCCTGCTGTTCCGCCACTAACACAGCTCTCTCTCTCTCTCTCCGACTCCGACGCCGTCACCCGCCTCACTACCTGTCGCTCTTGCAGTTGCCATCACCACCAGCTGCCTAGCAACGTCGCGTTCCCCTCGGCCCGCTGCCCTATCCATTACGCCCGGATCTTCAGTTACTGGCTATCGGTCCATTGTGCCAGCCACTGGACCATTGTCCCCCATCTTGCAGTGAGCTCATTTTCAGCATTATTATATATCCATCTTTGTCCCTTCCACACATTTCCTCCGCTGAACAACTTGCTGGTCTCTTCACAAAATCTCAAACGACTCCGCTCTTCAGAGAACTTATTTGCAAAGTCTTGGTGTATAATCTCCCATGATTTTAAGGGGGGGTGTTAAGAGAAGGACCCTCCAGATCATAGATGGCAGTTTCGGCCGAAACGTTTCGGTTTCGGACCGAAACGAAACGACACCAAAGGCCGAAACCGGGCCGAAACCAATGTAGGATTTTAAGAAAATAATAATTATTTAATTGGTTTCGGACTCGGCCGAAACCGATATCGAGTCCGAAACCGATACCAAAATCGGTACTACCATCCCTGCTCCAGATCCTATTAGCATTTCTTCCCTTGTATAGACTTTCCTTCTTTCTCCTTCCTCTACTGGGATTTCCTCCCTTGTATAGAGTTTCCTTCTTTCTCCTTCCTTTGTATCCTTCTAGGAATAGGACATTGGCCATTGGCCTTGCCCTCCTTTGGGGGTGTTATACCTGTATATATATTGCATATATGTCATGGGAGAGATAGGGATATCTTCAATTTCCCACATTGTGTAACACCCCCTGTGTAGTCAAAGGCGTGAGGAGACCAAGGTGACCAAGGGGTCGCCTCATGCCTCAAACGCCTGGGCGATGACCTAGGCCTTTGAGACGTTTGAGGCATTTTATTATATATATATATATATATATATATATATATACAATTCAAAAATATAAATATTTGTTTAAATATCACAAAAAATACATACATACAATCAAGATTTCAATAAAATTAACAACAATCAAGATTTGAGGTGAAAATACATGCATACAATCAAGATTCGAGGTGAAAATACATAAGGTAAGTCAATCAAGATCTCCTGGGACCAGCCCTCCTAAGGCGTTTGAGGTGAAAGCGAGATGGTTGGGGACCGCCTCGCCTCAAAAACCGCCGAGGCACGCTTTTGATAACGTAGGTTCACCCCTCTGCATGGATTTCAGTTTTACCCTATTTACAGCTGTAACTGAAGAATTCACCTGATTTCCATTTAATTTCTGCATAGCTATAAGAATTCACAAGGGAATATCAGAAATTAAACATCATAGTATTAACTACTATTCAATAATGTAAGAATGCTTCACCAGAGGTAGACCAATGATTTGTGGGGTTGCATTTCCTCGGAAGGAATTCTTAATCCTAAACATGCGTGTTTCTCCATAACTTTTGAATTTGCAGGAAATAAAACAAAGGGCAGTAAGTACGACTGATGAAATAATTTAGGAATATGTGTCCACGAACATGAAACAGAAGAGGTCTCTCTGCAAGCTCTATCTTGAAGAAGAAATTCATGCAAATTTGCCGGCCAAAAAGAGGAATGGAAGAGCAAAAAGAAAATATAGAGACCAATACCTAATTTCGAATATGCATTATAGACTATGTCGGTATGTCTGCATCTTAAAGTTAGGGTGGGTCTTTGTTTTATGTGGCAAGCCTGTCCTGTAGGACAAACATGCTTTTATCTCCAGCAGCTACTCCCTGGGGAAAATTTCGACAAAATGCTTCAGCCTTGATCTTGTATGATCCTCAGTTCCACGTCTTCAATGATCTGAATTCCAGTAGAGGAAAGATGGATCTATAGGTTGATCTGAATGTTTTACATAGAAAACTTGACATCGAAGGACTTTTATTTCAAAAGAACACCTTTGACTTTGCATACCCATGACCCAGTAGCTTCTGTACACCCTTTACATTACTTACCCCAGAATGTGTATATAATGTAGTCCAATCATAACTTTTTCTTTCAGATTCCAAGAAAAGAGTTGGTCTTTTGCACATGCTTATCATCAATTGATAGTGCATTAACGATGGTCTCATTGCATACAAGAGGACGTGATGTCGATGGTTTGACACAGGTCAAACATGCAGGCTGACATGAAGGGAGGAGGAAAAAAAAAGATAGACAAAAGAAGAAAAGCTTTGTGATGAGGGCATCCCTTGCCCCTCCACATTTTCTCCGAACTCGGATTGTTCGTCGACAAACGCCATTATGTTAGTCATGTATTTTTGAGTCTAGTCACGTAATCTTCACATTTTATTTGAGTCAATATCATGTAATTTTCCCTTTATTTGAGTCATGTACCTAGGTTAGTGAGTCATTTTCCTAAGTATTATGTCATTAGGTTGGTTTGTTAGGCTAGTGGGCCCAATTCATTGGGCTTGACCCAAGGGCACCCCTATCCCTTCGGTTATTTGTCATTGAGTCAAATGTCAGGGACTTTTGTAGAAATGTGGGTTGCCTATATATAGGACCCCATTCCCCTCATTTTGAAGTAATGAACAATTGAATGAAAATTGAAATCCACTTTTCAAATCCCACTAGATCTATCTCTCTCTCACTCTCTCTCTCTCTCTAAGGGGTCCCCCCCTCTCTCTCTCTCTCTCCCTCCACCCCAATTTTCGGAATTTTCTCTCTCCTCCCCATTCACCCCTCATTAAGACCTCTCCCCTTCCCCATACACCCATTTAACTCCCCCCCAACCCAAGGTGGCATCCTCCAATCCACACCCCACCTCCCAACCCCCAACTACCCAACACCACTTCCTAAGCACCCCTTCCTCTCCCCAAGGTTGAAGGGGCCCTAGGGCAGTGCCCTTCCATCTCCCCACCTCCCAAACCACCCAAAGTCGCAACCCCCCTTCCCCATACCAGCCAAGTTCACCCTCCACCTCTTACTCTCTTGGCCATCCCCTTCCCCACCCCCTCATCTTCTTCTCATTCAGCCTCTGTTTCAGGCAGCAGAGTTGCAGCGACTTGCAGAGGCAGCCACGACCGTCTCTCAAAGATTCAGGTGGCAAGGCCTACATTGCTGGAATCGTCATCGAGATAGCTTTCCAACGGTGGTGGTCTCGCCGGCTTCCGAGTTCGGAGCTGTCCGGAGGAGCGTCATCTTCAACGACTGCGCAATCTGTCCCAGACTGAAGACCAGAGCGATCTTGGAAACTATTCTGCGGTCAACCTTGGAGGAATTCGAGCACACTTCCTTCTACAAAATTCTTCTTCGTCTAGTCCTCCATCAGTAGCAGAACGAACGACGCCAATCGCCTGCCCGAGCTATTTGTTCTGAATTATTTCGTCGGAGTGTGCAGTCTGCCACCAGTGGACTCAGGTTTGACCTGTCTTCATTTATCTGGCCACCATTCTCATCTCCGACCTCGGATTGTGGCCCCGTCAACTTCTGCTCGAAGCTACTCCGACCACGATCGCGTCACCGCCAGTTTCGTTCAATTTGAAGTTCGGGAGCGACCGCAGCGCCTTCTGCAATCCACTGCATCAGTTCTACATCAGTCCGAAGCAGAGTGTTGCTGTCCTGCTCCAGTCGCCGGTCCGATCAGCCCCGAGGTCCAGAGCTTCCCAAAAAATTCAGGCATCATCCTTTGTCAGTTGGGAAACTTTTGGCGCAGGTTTCGTCAAGATCTGAGCTCTGTGGAATTTGTGGCAGTGACATCACCAGCCCCCTGTCCAACAATTCTGAAGGTTGGCAGAATCGGCGGGGATCGGCAAATCGGGTTTCCTTAGCATAAATCCCCACCCCGCTTGGCCGGCTGAAGGCCCCTCCCTGCGTGGAGGTAGTATTGGATGTAATAAGATTAATCCCCACCCCAAGATCACCCCTCCTGCGAGAGGTGTAGTGGTGTAATCTTTCCATTTCAGGTTGAAGCGACACCGACGCGGCGTGCGGGTGCATACCCTCGCCTCCCCGCTTGCCCCCGTCTCCGGCCGGAGTCGGCGTCTTCACGCCGGCTAGGTGAGCTCCTGAACATCTCTCATTGCTGTAATGGACTTGCTTAGCTTAGTATTGCTATAGTTACTCCGTCGGCGGTAAGAGAGTGTCCGATTTTAAATTGCTACCCAAATTGAGTGAACACCGCGAGCGAGTTGTGAGAGCATCCACTTAACCCACACCCTTGGTGTGTTGGCCGCCCATGATTTGGGCATCCTAGGCCCATTTGGGGTTCTCCCCAAGCTAGCCAACCATTGGAGCCTCAAGGTCCCGCCTCGGACCCTCTCCAACATCGCATAGTCGCCATCGGGCACTAGTGTGCGCCATACGGGTAAGCTCGCTAGTGTGAGTCCGCTGCTCAAACTTGAATGCTTGCAAAATAGGTCCATAGGTGGTGTCACATCAAGTGGTATCAGAGCAAGTTCACAACTTGTCTCTATCAAGTTGGTCCTAGGGCTTGTCTATGCATTTAGAGTCTTCAAGTGCATCACTCTTGTCCCCTAGTATGGCCACCTCATATCGACCTTACTAATCGGCCCACTCCATAAGTCCAAGCCACCAAGAGATGCCTACCACTAACACCCATAACTTCCCTGGCCATGTCAACTACTTCATGAAAGCCTTGACCTATGCCAATGAGCGGCTTGATAACATATCGGGCCGACTCAACCAACTTGGAGAAAATAGGCCCGCCCCAAGGACGGACGATAGGATGGTCCCTTTCCCACTTCCCACCTTTGATGGAACCTCTCCTAGAGAATATTTAGATTGGGAAGTTACAATGGATCAATACTTCACTTGGTATCCTATGTCCGAGGATGAAAAGGCATGGGTTGCCAAAATGCAACTTACCAAACGGGCAGAAACTTATTGGATGCAAATTGTCGGGCTAAAGGTACTTAGAAGGGAAACTCCCATCACCACTTGGAAGGACATGAAGGAGCAACTTAGGGCAAAATATATGTCCCCTTCCTACCCAGGTTACCAAAGCCCAAGGAGCACTCCCACTCCCTCAACCCCACCCGACCAAAACCTCACCCCTAAAACCCAAGTATCTAAGGCCTCCACCTCCTCACCCAACCCCATAAGGTCCCCCACACCCCAACCAAAATCCCCTCCCCTAACCTACACTAGTCAAGCCCCTTTAACCCCCACCTCCACCCCAAATGATCCCAAGGGCAAGAGACCCTTAACCGGCCTGATTCCCTCCATAAGGACCACCACTTATCCAACCCTCACCATTAAAAATCAAGTGGACACCGCGTCCACCCCTCCACCTAGGCCCATAATGGCCACCACCCCCAAACCCAAAACCCCTCACCAAACCCGTACCCTACAAGCCCCCTTGACCACCACCACAAACCCACCATCGTCCCCAAAAAGGGACACATCTCCCAAAACAAATCAACCCAAAACCCCTCACCCAACCCACCTCCCACTTCCTACACCAATCTTTCCCCAACCTAGGCCTCCTCTACTTCCCCTTCCTATCCCAACCCAAGCCCATGCTTGTTCACCACCCCGGGTGTGTCATACGCTAGCTATCACCAAACCACCCACCATAGATCCCCCTACTCCATTAGCAATAGAAGTTGCTACCCACACACCTACCCAAGTGGAGAAGGATGCCCATCCGAATCCACCTCCCAACATAGAGGAAATCCAAAGGCCAAACAACTCACACACCTCTAGCCTAGCTCCTCTAGAGACACCCAACCTCACCATAGATAAGTCCATACTCCAATGGCTCAAGAAAGGTCTCACCATTCCTAGTTCACAACCATGCCACCTACCCATGGGATATCAATCCCAAATCATTCCCATTCAGCCACATGTCACTTATCAAACTTCCTATTGTGTGGAAGATTTGGGAGACTTAGTGAACTACCTACATTGGCAAATTCACTTGACCAATATGCTAGCCATGAGACCGTCCGAAACTAACACCATTAGCCTAGCATATCCCACCATTGGCTCCATCACTTCCATCTACACTAATGGCCAAGTTACTAGTGAGATCATCCTCCTTCTTCCCATGGAGGAAGAACCTATCCTATTCCACTCCCCAACCATAGAGATCCCAAGTGCTTTGATCGGCCAACCCATTAGCAACTTTGGCCCAATTATTGAGGAGGAGGACTCACCATTCGAGGATCTTGAGGACATAGAGTACCCCTATCTAGGTGACCCTTACCATGATTCCTTCGACCCTTTCCTATGGGAACCTAGATCTCCATATGACCCACTTACCTTATTCACCACCCACCTTACCCTACCCCTTACCACCCATGATGAACCAAACCTCTCCCTTCCTAGACTCGGGTTACACCATGGGAGCCTTGACCTTCGGCAACATACACTTTAGGATTGATGAGTTGCCCCACTCCATGATTTTCCCCTTCTTAGATCCCTTTGATCCATACGAGTGGAAGCTCAAGGGCCACCCATACCCATGCACATAGAAGTCATCTCTAGGATAGGAGTGCATAAGTCTTGGCACCACACACCACTTGGCATGATTAGAAAGACGGGTCCATTCATTCACATCACCCACATGTCAAGTAGGAAGCATGAGTGGTCCCTATTTGGGTGTAACGGTCCTCCCCAATTCACCATTGGTCTTATGTATGCTAGGAGCCTACATGGGTGTCCAAGTCCTCCAACATTCATCACACTCACTTGTAAGAGGGACACCTATGGATGCCCCGGTCCTCCCAAATCCTTCAAAATCTTCATAACATCAATGCATGATAGGTCTATATGTGGTTGTCCTGGACCACCTTTTCATACCATACATTGTCAACTCACATTGCATCATAGTGCATGGCATATGCATTCAAGCAAGTATCAAGCAACAAGCGGTGGGATTCACAAGAAGCGAGCACAAACTCCTAAGCACCACTTTGAGTTCCAAGTTGATAACTTGGCGATGATGACTTTGGAGTGGCTCTACTTTAGGGTCACCTCCAATCTGAGGGCACGAGGACTTGGACCTTGCCAAGTTCCGAGTGGCTTTGGCAACCAAGCTTATGGGTTGAACTTTCAAAAGCGTTTTGGGATTCTCCCCATTTCTCATGTGGCGGATCCAGCACGCTCTAAGGGCACCGCGGTGGATCCTAGTGAGTGCCTCGAACTTACACCTACCCTTGTGAGAGACACCCTCGGAGTGCCACCACAAATAGCCTGAGAGCCCGACGTGAGCACACATCGGCAATACTAGGCAAGCAAGATCCCATCGCCAGCATGAGGGTATGACCAAGCCACTTTGTCGAGCTGAAGCGCCCTTCCCCGACTATGGTCGCGGGTTGAGTATGGAGATCGTGGATCACCCAGAGCCGCAGTTCGATGTACTACTTCCCTGGTGGACCCATACTCGACGGGGTCGAGTTTTCCCCACCCCGGGGGTATGATGAGGGCATCCCTTGCCCCTCCACATTTTCTCCGGACTCGGATTGTTCGTCGACAAGCGCCATTATGTTAGTCATGTATTTTTGAGTCTAGTCATGTAATCTTCACATTTTATTTGAGTCAATATCATGTAATTTTCCCTTTATTTGAGTCATGTACCTAGGTTAGTGAGTCATTTTCCTAAGTATTGTGTCATTAGGTTGGTTTGTTAGGCTAGTGGGCCCAATTCATTGGGCTTGGCCCAAGGGCACCCCTATCCCTTCGGTTATTTGTCATTGAGTCAAATGTCAGGGACTTTTGTAGAAATGTGGGTTGCCTATATATAGGACCCCATTCCCCTCATTTTGAAGTAATGAACAATTGAATGAAAATTGAAATCCACTTCCAAATCCCACTAGATCTCTCTCTCTCTCACTCTCTCTCTCTCTAAGGGGTCCCCCCCTCTCTCTCTCTCTCCCTCCACCCCAATTTTTGGAATTTTCTCTCTCCTCCCCATTCACCCCTCATTAAGACCTCTCCCCTTCCCCATACACCCATTTAACTCCCCCCCAACCCAAGGTGGCATCCTCCAATCCACACCCCACCTCCCAACCCCCAACTACCCAACACCACTTCCTAAACACCCCTTCCTCTCCCCAAGGTTGAAGGGGCTCTTCCCTAAGCCCAAATTCAAATTTCCCTCTCCCTAGGGCAGTGCCCTTCCATCTCCCCACCTCCCAAACCACCCAAAGTCGCATCCCCCCTTCCCCATACCAGCCAAGTTCACCCTCCACCTCTTACTCTCTTGGCCATCCCCTTCCCCACCCCCTCATCTTCTTCTCATTCAGCCTCTGTTTCAGGCAGCAGAGTTGCAGCGACTTGCAGAGGCAGCCACGACCGTCTCTCAAAGATTCAGGTGGCAAGGCCTACATTGCTAGAATCGTCATCGAGATAGCTTTCCAACGGTGGTGGTCTCGCCGGCTTCCGAGTTCGGAGCTGTCCGAAGGAGCGTCATCTTCAACGACTGCGTAATCTGTCCCAGACTGAAGACCAGAGCGATCTTGGAAGCTGTTCTGCGGTCAACCTTGGAGGAATTCGAGCACACTTCCTTCTACAAAATTCTTCTTCGTCTAGTCCTCCATCAGTAGCAGAAAGAATGACGCCAATCGCCTGCCCGAGCTATTTGTTCTGAATTATTTCGTCGGAGTGTGCAGTCTGCCACCAGTGGACTCAGGTTTGACCTGTCTTCATTTATCTGGCCACCATTCTCATCTCCGACCTCGGATTGTGGCCCCGTCAACTTCTGCTCGAAGCTACTCTGACCACGATCGCGTCACCGCCAGTTTCGTTCAATTTGAAGTTCGGGAGCGACCGCAGCGCCTTCTGCAATCCACTGCATCAGTTCTACATCAGTCCGAAGCAGAGTGTTGCTGTCCTGCTCCAGTCGCCGGTCCGATCAGCCCCGAGGTCCAGAGCTTCCCAAAAAATTCAGGCATCATCCTCTGTCAGTTGGAAAACTTTTGGCGCAGGTTTCGTCAAGATCTGAGCTCTGTGGAATTTGTGGCAGTGACATCACCGGCCCCCTGTCCAACAATTCTGAAGGTTGGCAGAACCGGCGGGGATCGGCAAATCGGGTTTCCTTAGCATAAATCCCCACCCCGCTTGGCCGGCTGAAGGCCCCTCCCTGCGTGGAGGTAGTATTGGATGTAATAAGATTAATCCCCACCCCAAGATCACCCCTCCTGCGAGAGGTGTAGTGGTGTAATCTTTCCATTTCAGGTTGAAGCGACACCGACGCGGCGTGCGGGTGCATACCCTCGCCTCCCCGCTCGCCCCCGTCTCCGGCCGGAGTCGGCGTCTTCACGCCGGCTAGATGAGCTCCTGAACATCTCTCATTGCTGTAATGGACTTGCTTAGCTTAGTATTGCTATAGTTACTCCGTCGGCGGTAAGAGAGTGTCCGATTTTAAATTGCTACCCAAATTGAGTGACCACCGCGAGCGAGTTGTGAGAGCATCCACTTAACCCACACCCTTGGTGTGTTGGCCGCCCATGATTTGGGCATCCTAGGCCCATTTGGGGTTCTCCCCAAGCTAGCCAACCATTGGAGCCTCAAGGTCCCGCCTCGGACCCTCTCCAACATCGCCTAGTCGCCATCGGCCACTAGTGTGCGCCATACGGGTGAGCTCGCTAGTGTGAGTCCGCTGCTCAAACTTGAATGCTTGCAAAATAGGTCCATAGGTGGTGTCACATCACTTTGGCTGTACTACTCTGGGATGTTCAAGTGGGCAAGCAACTCTCTTGAGCATGGTTGACACTTTTCTCATTTCTGTGGCACCGCCCCAACCAGTTCTTTTGTTAAGCTTATGCTTAATTGTGAGATGACTGCCAACCAAACATGCTTGCTTCTAAAGTTTCAAATTGTCTGGACTTTGTTTTATTCCCACTTTCTTCTTCGCCCATACTGCTTCAGGATGTGAGCATGGAAACACTGCACATGGCCGGCCCCCTTACCTCCGCAGTTGTTATTCATCCGATAACATTGTCAGTAACAGGGAGAAATTACTCTCCCCCCAGATTCCCAGAGTTTTCTTTAGTTTTGTTGGCCCATTGCGCCTCCGTAATCAGGACATGTTTCCCGAAAAAGATGTACACTACATGCTTCTAACCACTCAGTACTCACTTCCGATCTGTATCTTATTCTCAAGTGGATCTTCTTTGTAAAACATAACTACATAGTTGTACACTGCAAACTAACACTATTCCTAGTCTGTATCTCATGTCTAACACAAGTATGCAATTGTCTCAACTTTCAAACTTTATTTTGCGTCACCAAAAAGGGGTGAGCGAGCAAGACTAAATCTCAACGTCTCACTTGCAGTCCACAGAGAATTTGCTCGGGGAAAAGGGGCGCTAGAGGAGGAAACAAATACCAGCAAATGCCCGCGAAGGGTGCCGCTGCCAAAGCCAAAGCGAGCCTTCACGCCGCCGTCTGAGGGGGGGCATCCCGCTGGTCTACCGTCTGCACCCGAAAGCTCGCACCTGGCGGGCGTATCCGTGACGTAGGCGATCTGGAGTGGCATCGCAATCCATGGGAGGATCTCCTTCACGCAGACACAGAAGCCGGTGCCCTTCTCCACGGGCGTCCCCGGCTCCACGAAAGCCCAGCCCAGACGGAAATGCCTGCGGATTGGTGTCACACGTCAGCAGAGAAGTCACGTAAGGCAGAGATAAGCAGGAGAGAGGAGCAGGGACGAGATCACCGCCCCCACCTCCAATCGCGGAGGGCGGCCTTGGCGCGGCGGAAGGTGTCGGCGCCCGACCCCAGGAGGACGCGCGCCCGGTTCACGTGGAAGCCGCCCTTGGACAGAGCCACCTCCACCTGATCCGCCTCGTCCGCTGCTGGCCCTCCACCACGGCCCGAGGTGGCTCCCTGGTAAGCTGCGTCGTAGTTGAAGGCGCCGCCGCTGCTGTCGATGCAGGCCTTCTGCTGCTGCGGGGAAGGTCGCCTCCAGCTCAAGAAGAGCGTCATCCTCCACCGATCCCCGTCGCCCGCGCCGGCGCTGCTCCGCGCCGGAGTTGCTGATGCCGATGTAGTCTGCTACCGTGCACACCGCCGTCGGCTAGGTGGCGTGTACGCTTGGTGTCCGTTATATTGCGGTGTAAACGCGGAATTTGATACCGCATCGCGGCTGATAATATATATATATATATATATATATATATATATATATATATATATATATAGAGAGAGAGAGAGAGAGAGAGAGAGAGAGAGAGAGAGATGTTCTAATGGGCCGACCCAATAATAATTTGCCATGGAGTCAACATCTGAGTCTCCATCTCATGGAGCCGGCCCCATTGGAACATCTCCCTATATGACAAATTGTCACGGGGCCGACTCCATTGAAACATTTCCTATATATATATATATATATCTATATATGGTGGGGGGATGAGAGGAGGGCGGGCGGCGATATCAGGTGGTGTCGACACCACCTGATCGCCTCCATATATATATATATATGGTCGATGGAGATATTGGGAGCAATGTTTTAAAAGTCGACCCATATTTTGACCCGGTTAGATTAGTGAGTCACAGGTCAATGATTTAACCGTTCGAATTAATCCGTGATCCGTAATATTAAAACAGTAAATATCAATATTATTTAACATCATAAAATTTTAATATATATTTAGTTAAAAATATGAAAGATATATTTTAACATATATTATAAAAATAAAAAATTATTAAACAATCATTAATATAATCTAAAAAGGAATAAAAATATATTAAATAAATACTATATACGATGATTTAACGACTATAATTAACATCTCGTGAAATAAAATTTTTATTACGTGTACAATTAAATTTCTCCTTCGTCTAAATTTCCATATGTCAATCAACTTTCTTCTTATTTCAATCGCATAATTACGTATACGTGCTCTTTCAATCGCATAATTACGTATACGTGCTCTCGAGCATTCAACCGCATGCCCATCGGGCAGATGGGGGAGTACACATAATAAGACTCTCGAGCTGCCCAAGTGACCGTTTTTTTTAAGGAAAAAAAAGAGAAATTTGGGGTGACCGTTTTTTTTTTTTAAAAAAAAATCCCCCCCTCCCACTATCACATGAGAACCTCTGCAATTGATAACTTAAAAATTAACTTTTAACAAAAAAATTCATATGAATAATGATGAATGGGCTCTCTAGAAATAATAAGTCAATTTATTTTTCCTAATATCGCGGTGGGAGTGGAGGTAAATTTCTTCCTACCATTTAAAAAGTTATTAATTTCTTACTTTTCCCCCTTCGTTGTAAAATTGTAAAGAACAACGAGACTAGCCGTATAATTACATAATCAATATTCTTAGAAGATAAAAAACACATCATTTACAGCATATGCCTTGTTCATTCGTTAATTTTACTTTATAAATAGCATGAATCATGAGAAGATAAAGGAAATTAAGGCTGCCGGTTCAGACATGGTGGGCAATAAAATAATAGACGAGAATGACAAATGAATGATACCATAATCCCAAAAACAATATACTAAATTAAAAAGAGAGCTCAAAATAATAAAATATATAATACAAATAGGTGTTTACTATTTTTTTTTGTGGAGGGGGGCCACCTTACACGTTTTAAATGGTGACGGGGAGAGGCATACCCCCCCGCGCTTGCACCCGACAATTATCCATTCAAAATTCAAATTAAATTCAAATTCGTATTCATTTAATCGATAATTATACAAATAAATTATCTAAAGATAATTTAGTCAAATATCTAATTATTAATCGGATACAAGATATCTGTGTTAGATATTATCCGACTAAATATGAACCCTTAAATAAAAATCTAAAGATACACATATTCTATATATAATTAACTTAAAGCTTAATATATTATTTGATTATTTTTTTATCATATTTTATCTCAAAATATAATTTAAAAATGAAAAATCCACTTACACCCATTTGATAAACTATATCCTATTTTTTAAGACTAAGTCTAATCTTTTAATAACATCTTCTAAAATAAAAATAACTTCCACTTTTTCTTTTTTTTGAGAAAACAACATATGACGCTCTCACATGACTCACATGACTCACCTCTAAATAAGTCTAGTAATTATCTGTTTAAAATTTGAACCGAATTCGAATTCATATTTATCTGATAATTATCTGAATAAAATATCCGACGAATAATTTGATTATTAATCGGATACGAATTCGGATATCACACTATCCGCTCCGTATATGATCCGTTTACAGGTCTCCGTGCCAGACTGCAGATGGTGTGGCTTATAGGCATAAAGCAACACATATTCTCAAGAGTTCATTAAAAGAAATGGAGAAGGTTATTTTTGCAATAATGGAATACTAGGAGCAGCGATGCAATTGTTTAAGGAAAAATATAAACCCCTCCCCCCGCCCCCACCCACTCAAAGGAGAGAGAGAGAGAGAGAGCAAAACTGGAACCATTTGATGAAGACTGCAGATGGCTGATTCTAATATCCATGCTCCCAATCTCTGAATTCTTCATCACTCTCTGGCTTCAAAGGGGAAGAGAGAGCTTGCAGAGAATGAACAATGCAAGACCATGTCATTGGATCATGAATTTCATGCTTTGCCACTGAATTCACGATATGGACTTCATTCCCTCGTCAATCATAAAGAAATTCATTGAAAAGCTACTGTGTAGATATCAAGATGCCCATCAGTGATTCAATCAAAGCAGTCCATCTTCACATCTGTGACGTCAAGTTGCAATATCTCTGCTCTACAACCAAGAATGGTACCAATGCTGCAGACATTAACATCACCAGTGTCATGAAAGCAGAGAGGAATTCATTGCACAAAGATGAACACGAGTTGGAACAAAATCACGCATGAAACCACAGAATGCACTGGCCACATCACAATGTACTAATACAGATAGCCAATTTATTGCACAAAGATGAACACGAGTTGGAACAAAATCACGCATGGAACCACAGAATGCACTGGCCACATCACAATGTACTAATACAGATAGCCTGTTTGTTCAATTTGACAGAATAAAGGCCACTATCACGCGCTAACTAAAATTGGTCACTGCTGCCTGCCGACCGATTATACTTGTTGTGCAGTTTTTTTTTCTCTTTTACCTGTTCCCAGATTACTGGGTACAGCTTATGATTAACTGCCCGTTCAAGGGTGGAGTTGTCGCATCCATTTGAAGATACCCTACTCGATTTGCAAAGTTAGAGAATAGTGCAACAAGAGTCCCCGGAATAGTGCCACAGGTAGTGGTTGGATGGAGTACAGGAAGCAAAAAACGACAAGACAATACATGTTATTAACCCAAATCTATCATATTTTATTACTGAACATTGCAGGAAACACTACACAACAGGCAGCAGTCTTTCAAATGTTCAACATCCAAGTACACCCATCATCTAGAGCAGGACTTTTTCCTCTTTTCAAATACAGGTTGGCAATAACTTCATTTCACTGAAACAAAGAAAAATGTATAATACACTTTCATCTTAAGACCCACAATATCACATATTTGCTCCAACAAGGAGGTTGGAGTATTAGATATCCACCAAAATTACCGATATAACAACTTCATGTTACATCATCTAAGAAGATGTCTTCATGAATCAAGAAGATTCCCTTTGGCTACCTGGGTTATCTGCTGTAGACTAATTCTTGACCAGTTTGAACACTCATGACATTTTAAAGAAAGGATGAATAACCCTGATAAAGCTTTATTTATGTAAAAATTCTTCTTATAATCATAATATCATGAGTACTCTATTTGGGTGGGGGGATGCCATGATTACCCATTTTAATGTTGTCTGAGAGGTGACCTATTTTATTGTAAATGGTAATCCATGTTGGTGTTACTAGAAAGGACAATCGTGATCTTCTTCTACATAAGGAGGCATTCATTGTATTATGATCTTAAGAGGTATTTATATGAAAAAAATATTAACAGAGCTACTCATAAAAATCTCTGGAAAGTCCATAGTGCTCCTGGCCAGGGGTTATGTATTCCTTTCCCTCCAGAGTGTAACCGAAGAAAAGCCAGAGGTAACATATCCCAACAAACTCTTTCATTATTAATAGGGCATGACTTCCACCATTAATTCATCAGCTGATTTACATTAACCAGTTGTGGCCAAACCATCAACACACATTTACGTGTAATTTATAAAAGCTTCAGTTATTCCACGGTTAACAAAAACGTGGTCCACAAATTCCCCAAATACTATGCAAAATGGGCATGGAGATCATATCTATTGAACTTCTCCATCTTGCCTATAGTTGATAATATTTAAAGAACAATGAATACTCAACATCACCGTCAGAGTCTTATCTTATTTATTTAGGAGTGGCTATATGAATCTTATCCTGCCACCTTACTCCATCCAATGTCATATTTGTCATTAAACCTAGGAAGGTCAAACCGCATTATTTTATGTCTTCTCTGGGTCCTGCTATCACTTGAATTTGATCACATTTAATTTACGCCGACCTTGGATAATAGTGTCACATGATGAAACCAACTACCTTATTTTCCTAAGCTCGTGGTCAATTGGAGCCTTCTCTAATTTTCTACATGTATGTTCATTCAGAATCTTATCTTTTCTAGTCTTTCCACACATCCATCTTGACACCCTCATCTATGCCACGTGTTCCTACGACCCAATACTCGGTCCCATACAACATAGTAGATCACAGCAGTTCTATAATGTTTCCCTGTGAGCTTTACGGGCACATGCTGATCATAGACTCCAGATACATTTCTTCACTTCAATAATTAACCTGCCTTAATCTTATGCTTGGCATTCTTTTGGATCTCCATATTCTCTGATCAATTGGACATGGCAGATGCCTTGCCCCTATGTCCCAAGCCCTTTGCTTGCTTCGTCTCCGTCCCCTAGATAGACTTTATAATAGATCCTACATATCAAAAGCTACTAACCTGTCCATTGATCATAACCAAGTCCTCTTGGTCTACCCTCGTGTAACTAAAACTACATTTCATATACTTTAACTTAGTTCAACTTATCTTAAAACCTTTAGATAGCAAAACATTTTGATTTCATTCTACTAATCTTAAAGCCTATAGATTCCAAAGCACCATTTGATGATTCTAACTTATCATTTAAACCTTCTATATTCTTATCAACTAAAACAATATCATCTATAAATAACATACAACACCGGATTCTATCACGAAGACATTTTGTCACTTCATTTCTAACCAAAGAAGTCAGAATCGGGATCGGATCGGCCGGTCCCAAAACGATCTGGATCGGTGGGATCAGCCGATCCAGACCGATCCCGGCTGAGTCAGGTCAGTTGACTCGGCTAGAAATACAAATGTCTAAACAAATTCAAAAAAACTTCCAAAAAATCTGAAAAAAATAGAAAAATGGTTATAACATAGTTCTATATCAAATTTAATGTGAAATAGTTGACATATGCTCATTATTTCACGAAATAGGCGACATACTCAAATGATGCAATGATTCCATGAGATAGCTACCTTTCATTCATTGAAGGCGAACATTGAAAGAGTTTTCTACATATTGTACATAGTCATTCCATGACATATATGTGATATATATGAGTGGGGGTGATAAACAATATTAGGAGACCAAAAAATAATGAAAATAGAAAAAAAAAATCACTAAGCTTAATTCTGAGGAGAGAGAAAATAATTTAGATAGAGAAAAAGAGTCCTAGAGAGAGAGGAGACCATGGTGGGGTGATAAACAATGATAGGTGACCACAAAATAATGAAAATAGAAAAAAACCACCCCTAAAGATGTGAAGGAGAGGGGAGAGAGTGTGTATGTGTGTGTGTGAGAGAGAGATGTGAAGGAGACTTGGAGAGGAAGGAGCCTAGGAGAGTGAAAGAGAAGAGAAGAAAGTGAAAAGGTGTGTGTGAGAGAGTGAAATCCTGGTCAAAATGTCTCAAGGACCAGTGACCCTTGGTTGCATGGATGGCAATATCGTCGAAACGTATCAGTTTCAGACTTGCCCGATACGAAATAGGGCATGCTCACTGTAGCAGGTCCAAAACTTTAAAAAATTTAATTTTTTATTATTTCGAGCAAAACCGAATCCGGTTTCGCCCGATGTCAGGCGTTTCAACCTGATACCGCCCGAAATCGGGCGAAACCAGATGCGAACTCCCCTCTTAAGGGGGGTTAAATTCCGCCACATCCCTCAGATCTCAGATATGAGGGGTGTTGGCGCCAGGGGAGATGGAGGAGGGGTAGGGGGAACTTGGGAGGAACTTTTGCTGTCGGGAGGAGATCTTGCCGCCGCCACTGCCGCCATTTCTTGATGTTTAGAGTGCGTAACTGCCGCCGCCGTTTCTTGATGTTTAGAGTGCATAACTGCCGCCGCCGCCGCCGCCGTTCACATCATCCGTGCAAAGATTCCTCAAGGAGGATGTAAGTTTTCGTATTTTTTTCTTTCTTTGACAGGTCTTCTTGTTGTAGGTAAGGTTATGTTAGATTCTATTAGTTTTTATACATAAATTATGGTAAATCTCCAAATTAGGGCCTAATTAGCGATTTAAATTTGGGACTTTTGTCTAATTAGGTATGTTTAGCGTCAACTGAAGCTTAATTAGACTTCATTGAATGTTTTAGGGTGGGAGCATGCTGCGAATTGTATTACACGCCGAGTACTTTGGGTAAATCCCCAAACTAGGGCCTAATTAACCATTTAATTTTGGGACTTTTGTCTAATTAGGTAAATTTAGCATCAATTGAAGCTTAATTAAGCTTCATTGAATGCTTTAGGGCGGGAACATGCTATTAATTATATTACACGCCGGGTAATTATAAATTCCCAAATTAAGGCCTAATTAGCGATTTAAATTTAGGAGTTTTATCTATTTAGGTAAATTTAGTGTCAATTGAAACTCAATTAAGTTTCATCGAATACTTTAGGGTGGAAGCATGCTAATAATTGCATTTAATGAAGGGTAATTAAGCAAAATCTCCAAATTTAACCCTAATTAGCATTAACAATTGGGGCTTTGTCTAATTATCTCAATTCAGCATAATTTGAAACTCAATTATACTTCATTATAATTTTTCATTGTACTTACAACCATTTGCTTTTGACTGTCTTAATGCAGTATCATGGCTAGACGTGAACAAGGTCAGGAGTATCAAGGGCAGGATGATCCGGGGTGGGCCCACCTCACGTTAGTTGATGCTGTAAGAAGAAAAGTCAAATATAATTATTGTGGTAAGGAGATACATGACGGAATTACTAGAGGAAAGTAACATTTGGTAAAGATAAGAGGAGAGGTCAAGTAATGCAACAGATGTCCCCGACAGGCATGATTGGCAGTATCGGCCGAAACCGATATGTTTCGGTCGAAACGTATCGATTTCGGCAGGTACCGATCCGAAACCAGACCCTAACACTATAGCAGGTCCGAAACCTATTAAATAATAATTTTTTAATGATTTCGGACGAAACCATTAAAGGTTTCGACCGAAACTGACCTGTTTCGGTCCGAAACCGTCCAGTTTCGGCCGAAACCATAGAGAATTACTATTTTTTTTAATTTTTTGAATGGTTTCAACCGGTTTCGGCTGAAACCGAAACTGATACCGAAACCGGTACGTATCGGTTTCGGTACCGGCCGAAACCGGTACCGAAACTGATACTGCCATCCTTGCCGACAGGTGGCAGAGAAAATGTGCCAGTGCCTTCTGGGTAAAAAAAACAGGTTTCAATGAAGGGCATAAGATCAGGCTAAAATTGCTGAAGAGATTTCAGGCAGAGTAAACAGAAGGGAAAGAAGGGATGATGATGATGAGAAAAACACTGAGGATTCAGATCTAAAGCTGACCGAAGTAGTAGAGCATGAACAAGCGGCTCGAAGGAAGGGAAAAACACCGATAGGTTTAGGGACCTACTCCAATACAGCTCATGTAGCACGACATTCTGACACTGGTGCAGCCTCGCAGAGAGTAGGTCCTATGGACAACTATCTGCACAGAAGTCAAAGTGCTACATAGCCAAAAATCAAGCATTGGGGGGGTCAAAAAATTAGCTAAAGATGCAAGACATGCATTTAAAAATATTTACAAATAGTTTTTCCATGTAGGTGTGCCTGCACATGCAGCTGAATCAGAATACTGGCAGCCTATGCTTGATGCCATAGCAGATGCTGGCCCTAGCTTGAAGGCCCCGTCACGTCGAGACATATACAACTGTGGCCTTGAGGGAGAGGTTGAGAAACTTCATCAGTGGGTTGACAGCTTCAAGTATATCTGAATGGAGAGAGGATGCACCATTATGTGTGATGGCTGGATTGATACCACGAAGAAGTCCATGATCAATTTTCTGGTTTATTGCATCGAAGGTACAATATTTGTGAAATTAGATGCATCAAATTATGAAAAGAATGCAAATTATTTGTTTCATTTGATGCATGACATGGTAGAACAAATTAGAGAGGAACATATTGTGCAAGTAGTCACCGATAATGAAACCAGTTACAAGGCTATAGGGAGGAAGTCAATGCAGAAGCGCAAGGATTTATATTCATGTGCAACACATTGTCTGAACTTGATACTTGAAGACATTAGGAAGGAAACAAATGTGAAAAAGAAAATTGAGATGACACAGAAAATCACTCGATACATTTATGACCATCCTAAGATCTTGAACATATTCAGAGAGCATGCAAGTGAGGCCAAGATATCATCCTTGCAGGGCCAACAAGATTTGCTTCGAATTTCATTTCTTTGAAGTCCTTGCACAGGTATAAGAATGTGCTCAAGTCTTTCATGTACCACAATTCCATGCGGAATCATATAGACAAATCCAATGTTGATGCTCAGATGGATTATTTGGATGTGTGCCACATTGTGGAAGACAACAAATTTTGGAACAGGGTCTCACATTACATGAAAGTAGTCACACCTCTCGTGAAGGTCCTAAGAATGGTGAATGACGATGAGAAGAATGATATGGGATATCTATACGAGACCATGGATCGTGCCAATTTAGAGTTGCAGAAATCCCTTCCCAGAGAGTATGCGAAGTGGTGGAAAATTATTGACAGCAGATGGGACAACACATTACACCATGAATTACATGTAGCTGGTGAGTGATTAATTGTAATGATATAAAGTTCATTATTTTTTAGATTAATTTATATCTTACATTCAGTTAATTATATACAACTGCATATTATTTCCTCAACCCTCGATTTACGTACAATGCCAATGCAAACGTTGATGGCGAAGTGCTTCAAGGCACCTTAAAAGTCATTGGTCGTTTATCGAGGACACCAAAAAAGAGGCTTCAGGCCAAGCTACAGGTTGGCCTTTATTGATTTTATCAATAAGAGGAAAAGAATTTACTTAATTACTTATGTTAATTGTTACTTTATCCTTATAGATGGACGGTTATAGAACGAGGACTGGGACATATTCTGACTCACAATTACAATACACTGTGGGAAGCGTGAGCCCAAGTATACTAAATGTTTGTGCTTAAATTGAGTCAATATGTATTAGTACATTATGAAGAATTGATCTTCATTTACATCTTATATTTATTTGTTTATGGTTGGTAGAATAACTGCTTGGTGGATAATGGTGAACAATTGAGATTTGAGTAGTAATGCATTGGCTTACATTGTAATTAGGGTTCTGAGTCAAACAACATCAGCAAGTCAATGTGAAAGGAATTGGAGCACGTTCAGCCTTATACATGCAAAGATTCGCAATCGGCTAAAAGTTGAACGACTAGAAAAATTAGTTTACTGCCACTACAATATGAGGTTGAGAATAAAGAACATGAAGCTGAGACAACAACTGAGGGACAAACGCGTCGCAGATGATACAACTCCAAAAATTGATGTGGACGTATTATTTGATGATGACAATCCCTTGCAGCCTTGGGTTGAGGTACGAGCGCAGGTTGATGAGGCCATTTTTAATGATGATGACAGAACTAGAGAGAGGACCCAGCTTTGTTTGTTCACGACACTGAGCAGTAGCTTGAGATTGAGCCAGGTAGATACTTAGAATTAGATAGCAGGCCAATCACTCCCAGAATGGTCAAGCCACCTCCATCTTTAAGAAGAAGTGCATTAGTGCATGGGATGACTGAGAGGACTAGTGCTGCTATTCGAGAGGACCCGACAATTGAGCAGTTGAAGCAAGTTTATGTGAGACACACGCCACAGGGAAAAGGATTACTTTCAAAGATGAAGGATAAAGTCACACCAAAAGAAAAAACAACAGAGCCATAGGCTAGAAGGTGATAGGCTTCTTATGGTTCTGATGATGATGATAATGATGATGATGCACCAAGTGATGATCCCAGTACACCTGCAGGTACTACTATTGGCGGTGGCATGTATGCACCTACTTACTCCTTCCACGTTTATAATGTTTATTGTACTACTTGAACCTACTTCATGCTTAATATGTACTCAAGAATATTAGTTTAACATGTCCAATGTCTACTTCTAACATTTAATCCGATTTATTCACACTCAAATACATGTCCAATATTTTTATATTTTTTATAATTGTTCTGATTTTTTTAATTTTTTTTAAATTTTTCTGCATTTTTTTTGAATGTTTTGAACAAGTTTAGTTGAAACCGAAACCGAAACAGAGCCCGAAATCGATACTACTATCCTTGCTTGGTTGGCATTCCCCCCAGAATTTTTTTTTTTGAAATTCAAATGGAACCATGGGCGGGATCGCCCGAAATCGGTCGGGATCGGCCGATCCCTAGCCGATCCTGCCCGATCCCACTGTTGGATCGGTCCACTTTGACTCGGGATCGGGTCGGTTCGCCTGGAAACCGATCGGATCGGCCGGATCCAATCGGTTATTTTGTGGTCCCCTAACATTGTTTATCACCCCACCATGGTCCACCCTCTCTCTAGGACTCTTTCTCTCTCTAAACTTATTTTCTCTCTCCTCAAAATTAAGCTTAGTGATGGTTTTTTTCTTCTGTTTTCATTATTTTTTGGTCCCCTAACATTGTTTATCACCCCAACTCATGTATGCCACGTACATGTCATGGAATGACTATGTACAATACGTAGAAAACTCTTTCAATGTTCGCCTTCAATAAATGAAAGGTAGCTATCTCATGGAATCATTGCATCATTTGAGTATGCTACCTATTTCATGAAATGATGAGCATATGTCAACTATTTCACATTAATTTTGATATAGAACTATGCTATAATAGTTTTTCTATTTTTCAGATTTTTTGAATTTTTTATACATTTGTATCCCTAGTCGAGTCAGCTAGCCTGACTCGGCCGAGATCGGACCAGGATTGGCCGATCCTAATCATTTTGGGACCGGCTGATCCGGTCCCCGATTCCACCTTCCTTGGCTTAAGTAGCATGTGATAATATATTGAGTCCTCGGATCTTCTGCTTTATTGGATGCACTAATGAAAATCTAAAGAAATAGTTATCTATAGCTCGGGAGGCTCTGCATTATGTCCCTGCACGTCAGACTCAGAAATTGCATTTTGATCATTGTTCACTCAACTAGTCAACTTCCGGCCTCATTTTGGACAAGCACAGAGCAACGAGGTGGATTGACCCCTATACCAGGCTATGTTCTAACCATGGCACGAAAGGATGGATGACAAGCACTCGCCATTGTGTCTTGGTTTTCCCTATTGGTAACACTGTCGTGTTGGAGCTACACAGAGGGATGGATTGGTCATATCCAGAATTCCTTGCGAAGCGATGTGGGTAATGGAGCTCTAATATCAAAGTGTTACCCACACGGAAAACCAAGATGCCAGGGCAAGCGCTTGTCATCCATCCTTCCGTGCCATGGTAAAAACATAGCTCGATAGAGGGGTCAATCCACCTATTGCTCCATGCGTATCCCATCCAAAATGAGGTTGAAAGTTGAGCAAAGAACAATCAAAATGCAACATCCGAGTCTAATGTACAGGGATATAACCCAGAGCCTCTTGAGCTACAAATAATTTTTTTGTCTAGATTTCCCATACTGTCGAGTAGGGATTGCCGTGCCGCTCTGGCACGTTGCGTACCACACGTGCCAGACCGTGTCAACACAAAAGTAGCACACCGGGTCGGTGGGACGCACACGTCAGATCGCGCGACCCAGTGCATGCCGTGGCGGATTGCACAATCTGGGATGACACGCACCCGGTTCGTGCGATCTGATTGCCAGAACGTGCGGCTCGCCTTGAAAACGAGGTTTAGGCACCTTGTTCGGGGCATTCGAAAGAGGAGAGATTGGTGAGGGCGGAGAGGTTTTAGGTGGTTTTGTTGCACGTGACAGGTAGCGATGATGAGGAGCCGCGGACTCCAGAGCTTGGTGTGTTTGTCAAAGTGAACAACCCATATGGCAGAGAATACAAGAGGCAATACACCTGAGTAGAGAAGAGGCAAGACTAGCAGAGGGGACTGCAGTGCAAAGGTGTCATAATGTAGCGATTGGAGCATCGGGCAGTGGTACTTCATCCACTATTCGACATTCATGGGATAGGGGCATTAGGAGTTTCTTCACCGGTTAGTCAACAACGCAGAGAAAAAAGACACAGACAGTCAACATTGAAGATGTGGACTCACACACACTATCCTGAGAGCATGGCAAGTAAACAATGATCGATGGTGCCTATAGTAGTAAGGGGCCGAAATGGTAGCTAGTGAGGGCTGTTGCAAAATGGTGGCACCAATCCACCGTGTGGGATTGTCTTTTAATGCGGCCAACAACCCTTACTACAAGACGATGTTCTGAGAAGCACAATACCTTGGGCTACGCAACCACCTATCACGAAAGACTTGTCGGGCAAATACCTTAATGAGGAAGTTGCTGAGATCAAAAGTTATGTCGACTCCTTTAAGATGAAGTGGAGAAAATATGGAGTCACACTGATGTGTGATAGCTGGTCAAACACCACTAAAAGTAGCTTGATCAACCTCCTTATATATTGTGATAGACATGTGTTCTTTCACATGTCAATGGATGCTTCGAACTAGCTTTGCAACTACGAATACATTTTGTCCCTGATAGAGCAGGTGGTGACAAAAATTGGGGAGAATACAATGTTTAGGTAGCAACATATAATGGGTAGGCATATAAGAAGGCTGGAGAGTAGTTGATGTTGACCAGGCGACACCTTTTCTAGACCCCATGTGTAGCACACTGTGTGGACCTGATGTTGAAGGAGATGGGTCAACTTTCACTAGTCAAGTCTGTAGTAAAGGTGGCATAGAAGATCAGTAAATACATTTACAATCATATACTTGTGTTGGCATGATGAGAGAGTATTGTGGTGGTAAACTGCTGAGGTCTGCCATCACACGATTTGTTACCAACTACATCGCATTGTAGAGTCTTTTGAAACATAAGAAAAGGAGAGAGAGACTATGATCCCACATATGCTGCCTACCTTAGAGACGATGACGACCCTATGGTATCATGGATTCCAAAAGCAACAACTGAACATGGTGAGTTGGATCTTGATGAAGAGGTAGATGACCCAAGAGAACCACTATAGCCCAACACTTTCCTAGTAGCAACTATTCAGTAGGCAGTGGGTGAAGGAGATGATGCAGATGTGAGAGCGGTTGGACAGATTCCAATGCAGGTAGATGATCAAGAAGTCAACTTAGATGATGGCCTTGTTATTGGGGACACATCATATGCTCATGATAATGTAGCATGGGAGAGATTGACGTAGTCTAAAACCGTAGCAATCAGTATCCAAGGATCCTAGGAGTACAAGTACTTCATCTCAAGTGAAAGAACACATACCTATTGAATAACACCTTTGAGCAACCTTCAGAGGATATACTTATGTAGCATGGTGTGAGAGAATGATGCAGGACTATCCAACACCCTGACAGTCATCTCAGGTTGTTGCGCCTAAGCATTCAGTATCTAAAGATCCTAGGAGGACTAGTACTGCATAAGGATGCAGCGCTGCGGCAATCTATATCTAGGAGAAGTACTTCATTTAGAGAGGTAAAATTATACCTAATGACTAACACCTTACGCATAAGATGTATATGTCAATTTATACTTCATTACTAATGTAATCTATTTGCAAGAAAATTATGCAGCCTTCTGCAACACCCCGACAGTCATCTCAGACTGTTGCAGTACGACACACGTATCTAGGGATGCTAGAGGAACCAATTAGTTATCTCAAGTATATTCATACCTATAGACTTACGAAGCAAGTTTCAATTCTCATTGGACATGACCTCTTCATCTCAGTCATCTAGAGGGAGACAACGTACAACAGATAAAGCACTTGCTCCACAAAAGAAGAAATCATCATGGAGCACATTATTCAAGAGTAAAAAGGACAAGCAACCACCAATAAATCCTATAGATATTGCAGACTTGGAGACGTTGGATCTCAATACATATGACGAAACTCCCAACCCGTCTGGACCATCCCACGTAAGTGGGAGTCATGACTCCGATGACATTAGAGGTGCACCTTCCAGTTCTCATAGTGGCGGTGGTTCTCGTGGTTGTCAGAAAGTGATGTTGGGGGCCACGACAGTCGGTGCAGTGGTAATGGGGGTTACGACAATGGTGGTCAACACAGTGGTGTTGGGGGTCACGACAGTGGAGGTCACAGTGGTGCTGGCATGGTATTTACAGTGGAGCAAGACTTCACATAAGCCACACAGGATCTTGAGCATGGTGCTGAGAGCATAGTTACCAACACGGGAAACAAAAGCGAGAAACGAAATGTGAAATGAAAGCGAGAAACGAGGTTCTAAAATTTAGTGAGAAACGATATACATATGGGAAAAAAGGGGGATTTTAATCATTTTAAGAATGTTTAGCTCTTTAAGTGTATCTCCTGTATTTCTAAAATGATTAAAATACCCTTAAGTTACTAACATACCTTCCTAAAATGACTAAAATACCCATAAAATACATATGAGAAACAAGGGGACATAAAATACATATGGGAAATAGGGGGACTGTTGACCCCATAAAATATTTCCACAAAATTCAGATAATTAACAAAGGGCTCAAGAGAAATTGCTCATGAGCTCATCACTGAAAAACATGTATTCAATGGAGGTGCATGATCCGTTTGGAAATGGGCTGCTGGGTTAAGACCCTTTCAAAACCCTTAGGGGTTTCTCAGCAGGGGTTTCTCAACAATGCGCCTTCAGGCAGCACCATAACCAATCAGCTACATTCTCATGGAAAAACAATCTCCAAAAGATGTAACATTGTTAGTGGACAAGGATGAATCATCTAATGATGGAAATCATTTTGGAATATGAGGATTGCTTCCATGTGGCATGGAGAAAGACACCATTGGAATTTAGAATGTAAAGTCATATGTTGTTGCTGCAACTCAAGTGTTGTCCAGCTTCAGCAACAGCAAAAGCAAATTTAGCAACATCAACAACATATGTTGAAGAATGATGCACTGAGACAGTCCACTTTGGCATCAAATTTTGAAGGACAAATGACAAGTGATCAGAGAATGAATGCTTGTCCTGAACCTTTACCCACACAGGCACCTGAACAGTTTCGAGTTTCTGAATTTCAGAGTCAACACCAGCCAAATAGCACAGCTGAGGATCATTCCAAGGGAACTTTTATCCATTTTTCTGAGCCTCAGGGTTTTAACATGCCTTCTGCACAAGGATCACAACGAATGCACCAAATATTTCATCCACTGAATCAGGGTTCTGAGTCACAGAATGAGGTTAACTCTCTGTCTACTAGTTCACGGTCTGAACTTCTGCGGGGACAGTGGCATCCTTAAGCACTCCAGAAATCCCAGACACTTGATGTTTCATCATTTGAGCAGCATTTTCAGGAGGCCACGCACAGAAATGCAAGTAAACAGCATGTTTCCTACAAGTGGCTTAGTCTAAACTTTTCAGTGTCATTAAATGATGCAAAGAGGCTGCTTCAGGAGTTTGTTAGCAAGTATGGAAGTGATCTTGAAGTTGTTTATACATTGTCTGGATGGCTAAAGAAGGATCCCAAAATCTACAATGTAAGACTTGTACCTGGCAGTAAACTTGCATCCAGGTTTATAGCATCCAAACTTGCATCCCCAACGACCCTGCAGTTCTCTGGAGTTCTGAATTTGTACAGGCAGAAGAACTTTTTGACCAGCCCTCAACCACAGACAAATTGTTTGAAGGACAACAGGTTCTGTGGAGACTCAAATTCATTTGTGAAGCGTATTGTCAACGGGAAATCCATTGGTACTGATCCACCGAAGACCAAGATTGCTTCAGGAATTGCAGTGCCATCTAAAACAAATGGGGATTTTCTTCCTTTTCCCACACGTCAAAGTCAAGATGGAGCCCCGTTGAATGAGACAGTTGAAGAGGAAAGAGAAGAAATCAATTTTTTTAGTGTGTGGGTGGATGGCACGGTCCCTTTTATAGGGTCAAGGGGTCAAAGAAGCACCGGAGGGGCCCTTATGCTGGCTGACAGGCCGGAGGACCTTCCTCCGGACCTGCACAGGTCGGAGGAGAGGCCTCCGGTCCTGTCACAGGCCGGAGGGACTCCCTCCGCCCTGTCACAGGCCGGAGAGACCTCCTCCGCCCTGTGACACGCCGGAGGAAGCCCCTCCGCCCTGTCACAGGCCGGAGAGGCCTCCTCCGCCCATATGCTGTGCAGTTACCAAAAAAAAAAGAGAAAAAGAAAGAGAAAAGAAGAGAAAGGAAGAAATAAATGCTGGAAGGAGAAAAGACAGGAAGGAGGAAGGTGAAGGGTGTTACCTCTTGGAATTCCACTGGAGGAGAAAGCCAATGGAGTCCTCCGCCCTCTCTCTAAGCCACTATAAAAAAAGCTCCCACTAGGAGCCAAGGGGGGGACAAGAAGAAAAAGAGGAGAAAGGGAAAGAATACAAAGCCAGCAGCAAGTGGACAAGTGCAGCCACCAAGAGAGCAGGTCTCGGCCCTACTGTGGCTGTCCTTTTGTGTTTAAGAAAACCAGTCTTCATGGAAGACTATTCTTGAAAGTGATATGTGACTGAAATACCCTTAAGTTGCCTACGTTGTATATTGGAGTACAAAGACACTTTAAGAAATGAAAGATCATGTAAAGATTTGAAGTCTCATTTTTCATGTTCACAACTCTGAGAAAGTCCCCACATGGGCAGAAAGTTGCAATCTTACCCTCATGTTTTCTAAGATGGCAAATACGTCCTCCAAAGTGTACAAAAAATATCAAAGTTAGGCTGCAGCTTATCTAAGCATGATCAAAATTAAGGATCAAATTCCGAGATTCAAAATCACGGCTGTACCCCAAAGTTTATGAAATTGTATAAATCCTTTAGAAAGTTACATATAAACCCCTCCGACAACGATTATTGCAATTTGCCCTATGCTAGGGCAACAAAAACATGTCTTCCATTGAACTACTATTTTGACAAAAGGGCTAATATTATGAGGGCAAGAAAATGTCTTTAGTAGTTTTAATCAAGGGTGTTCGGATTTATCTGATGTAAATTAACGCCGACTCCGGTCGGTGGGGAAGAGTCCAGTACACAAACTCTTAAATCGTCTGATTAAACACGCGCACGAAAATTACAATATGCAAGCATTCAAAAACCCAAAACAAATATGCATGTGATTTCCTTTCGATAAATCGGAATTTATACATTTATATTTTTTCCGCGTGTAAACAGGGACGTTTCTCATGCGTTTCCCAAACACATCGAATTCATTTCTTGAACGTGTTTCCCACTTCCCCGAGCGTTCCCCTACAACTATGCTCCAGACGCTTGGGGCCAGGTAGGGAGAAGAGCTGTGGGGTGGATAGTATGGAAGTTCTGTGGTAGACAATAGCAGCTACTAGGGCATGTAGTCTGACTTTGAGAGATCAAGCATACATGACTTTCGGAGCTCTGACTATGAGTATGGACGTTCACGACAACAACATAGGCATGATGAGGATTCAGAGGACAACCATTATACATGCTAAGTGTACCCACACCTTACAGGAGGCTATGGTTATGGAACTCCATAGACATATGGCTATGCTTATAAAGCTCCACAAGCATATGGCTATGGGATGCTCAGGTTTCAGTTGAGCCGCTTGAGTCGAATGTATAGTCAGCGTTCCTGAGAGTATAAGCACTACGTACGATGTACTACATGTCCTATACGTCTTACATGTACGATGACTTCTTATCTCACATATTGCACGCATATAATGTCCGACTGTTTGGAGATGGGATGTACCTGGTCTTGATCCCATATGACGATCCTATCGAAAAATAGGTATATCTGGAGCACATTATTCGTATCTTACTTTCCATGTATTAATCATTTTACTCGTAATTTGGCTTTTTGCAGTTATTCTTCAATTAACTGCTCTATAACTATTAAACTTTGTAGGTCATCATGGACTGACATTGCCACCCCGCGTGGGAGCATGAGTACAGTATTGAGGGTGATCGCCACATGCATTGTAAGTATTACCTACATTGTGTCACCGACATACATAGATTTGCTAAGTATCTCGTGGGAGTGGGCCGAGATTGCCCTCCATGTCTTTCAATTCCACAGGATGTCCGAGATAACTTTTAGACAGCGTTACAAAATGGCTCTTTGTGACGGGAGATGTGAGGCTGCATCCTCCTCCAGGTCCAGGATTCCATCAACACTGGTGCAACCGCCAGTAGATGATAGGGATGCACTAGTGGATGTAGTGAGAGATTTCTTTAGACTATTTCATGTACCCTCTACCGTTGCACATGACCCATTGTTTCCAAAGCTGATTTAGAGATTGACGTTACAGATCATGAGCCATATATATATCTGATTCTATCTAGGAGGGCTTTGAGTCAGATGAATGACCTTGTATGTTTTGCTCTTCATTAACTGTATATGAATGATGTATTTGTTCTATTTAGGTTATCTATTTTTGTTTCTTTATATAATATTTATTTAGTGTAGCTAAACTAAGTATGCCATCCATGTATTAAATAAAATGAAATTTTCATTAAAAAATTCATTTTATTGCAAAAATACATTGTCTTTATGCGGTGTAATAGATGCCTCCCAGAGCGATGGTTAGTGACATTGGATGGCAGCACAAAGTTATGTTGGAGGGCAACTGATATTGGTGACATTGCAACTATTGTCGTAAAAAACACAAGGAAGGAGATGTCTCACGCTTGAAGAGGCATTTGGTGGGGAACCATATGCTCGATATTCGGACATCAACGGTTGTGCACAAGTGTCTATAGATATGAAAATGCAATGGCCAGACACTTGCTAGAAAAGAGGGCTGAGAAAATACAAAAGAGGATGGGCTTTGAGTTACATGAGTTTGAAGACAAAATAAATAACGTCTCATATGTTTGACCTTGTATGTTTTTATTAACCGAGTATCAATGATGTATCTGCTCTCTTGAGCTTATCTATTTTTGTTTCTTTACATAATATATTTAATTATGTGTAGCTAAAACATATAAAAGAAAGAATTAAATCCATTATTATTTAGTTTAAACTTATCTTTAAAAAAATAAGTTTTCATAAAAAAGGTGATTTGTAGCAAAAAAAAAAAACTTTTCCTTCTCTTAGACACGCCACGGCACGGTACCATACAGCACTATGCTAGATCATACGAGGCTAGAATTGGTATGGCCAGTGCAACCAGTATGGTAAACCTTGTTGTCGAGTCCATACACCTTGGAAGAAGCAACTCAACCCATGGACTGAGATAGTGTGTGGTCATGATTACCTTGCATTCCCTTGGAGGGTTGTACGCTAAAAGGACGCCCAAAAAATGATATATGTAGCTAAGGCAGCCGGAGCAATGGCCAATCTATTCTCGATGGCTAAGCAGCAAGCTAGGTAAATAATGCCTAGTCGTAAAAACCCCCTTCACTATGGGCCCCTTTGGTAACTGAATAGGGTAGTGGCGAAAACCCCATCCCACCTTAACTGGGGCGAATGGCTTGTTCGACTCCTCAAAATCAAATAAACCATTTACCCAAAACGTAGCAAAAGCCCACAAAAGGCACTGTGAGCCCCAGTTAAAGTGGAAGCCATCAAACTCGTTCATTGACGTAACCAACGAATAAGGCATGAAATCGGCTAAAACCCCCTCCCGCCCTATCCTATTTGGTTACCAAAGGGGCCCTATGAGAAAATAGAGAAGCTAGAAAGGCAATAAGCTAAGTAAGCAGCTAAGTGTGTGACGAGGCTGTTGGCCATGAAATTTTATATAAGAATATATAAATATATAAACACATGTTCTTTTTGAAAAGAAACATTCCCCTCTATATGTGGAGGTTTATTCCGTGGGTGCGCATAGTATCAGACGATTTGGGTTCGGGTGCTGGACCTCTCCTCACTGACCGCAGTTAGTGTTGATTTACATCGGCCTAACGTCCGAACATCTTTGTTTGACTGTCAAAAAAATTCCAAAGTCCCCTCTATAGGTTCGGATGTTGAGGGCAGACTCTTTTGGGTGACTCGCCGCGACCACTCATTTACCACCAACACACTGACTAGGCTTAGGGTTTCGTCAAAAGCTCCTAAAGTTCGAGCAAAACCCTAGAATTTAGGAGCATGAATGCAACTTTGCAAGGGCCATAGGCATTTTTGAAGTGGAGGGAAGTTTCCTGGACCCTGACGGTATTTTGGTAATTTCACCTTCTTAGGGATATTTTGGTAAATTTACCAGGCCAGGGGTATTCCTGAAATTTTTTGGACTGAAACGAAAGCAAAACCGAATTACTGACTTTCCTAGGCGCTGAGACCGTTTATGGAGGGTTTTAAGGGCGACTAGGCCATGACTAGGTCACATGGGTATTTTAGTAATTTTACCAAACCCTATATAAGCCTAGGTTTGAGGCGGCACCCAAGTGTCGGACGGGGTTGACAACGTCCTCGAGCTGAAGGAGTGACAAGGGCTTCATAGAAGGCTCATGTGTGCCAATTCTGCCAGAGGAGGGGTATATGTGCAATTCCCACAAGTCGAGGAGGTTTTCTTATAATTTTCCCCGATCGATGTACAGAGGAGATTTGTAGAATACACCAAATTTATTTATGGCCCAAGTGGGTACAAGGGTTGTCGGCAAGTTGTCGAATGTACATTACAAAGATCCGCACTAACGTGAGAAGTAGGGGCGTAGCCCCAATTACAAGAAATTGCAAGGTAGAATTGCAAATAACAGGACTTTTGATTCTCACGATCTCGAGGAGGACATTTCCATAATTGTCCCGTTATGAGGGCGGAACTACATAATTCAGTCACCCCGAGGCGTAGAAACTTACAAACATGGCCCACCGAGGGGCATAATTACAAAAATACCCCTTAGGGGCATAAATACAAGACCCAGGGACTTACCCTCACAGGTCAAGACAAACGAACAATCCGTGTCTCGTGGATGTTGGGTGCTCGATCGCAGGTGCTAGATGCTTCGTGTCCCCTTTTGGACCCTTGGGGGTCTATTTATAGAAGTGGGGGGGTTACCCGAAGGTGTTTGAACCCGTACGGGTTAAATGGGATGAAAATGACCCCGGAAAGGTCTCTTTTTTTTTTTGCTCCGAGAGAGAGAGGGCAGCGGGGTTGTTTGAACCCGTACGGGGTTAGACCGCCCCGGGGTTAATTGACCCCGGGCAGACCTGTCCGGGGTCATTCGACCCCAGATAGGTCTGCCCAGGGCCAACCGACCCCAGACAGGTCTATCCGTCTGATGTGGGCCCCCCTGACCCCTATTGGCCCATTCCCTACTACATATTAAGTGAGAGAGGGGGTGAGGATTGTCTTAAGATCACCAAAGGCTAAGGAGGTGACCGGAACCCCCGGGGGGGAGAGAAGTGGGGTGACCACACTCAAGTTGTTGTTCCACCCCGGGAAGGTCCACCCTCCTCCTGCTGGCAGCTGTTTCACCCCTGCTACTTTGGCTTCTCTGCTTCACCCCGGGGATGTTTGGGCCACCCCGGGCAGGTCTCAACTGCTCCTGTTTCACCCCGAGGAGGTCTGGCTGGGTGTTGGGTGCAGTCCACCCCGGACAGGTGGAAGTCAATGCAGTGCAGCCCACCGGGTGAGTTGTTGTTTCAGCCCGGGGAGGTCTCTGCTTCAGTGGGGAGGTCCTGTCTGCTACTTGGCAGATCTTCACTCCGGGCAGGTCTTCACCACCCCTGCTGGGCTGCTATTTCACCTGCTGTGGGGTTTCGCTGCTGCACCTGCTGGTGTCCCTGCTGCAGGGTTTCAACCTGGGGAGTTCATGGGCTGTTGCTGCTGGAGGGGTGAGGTTATGGGCTGCTGTCCCTACTGTGGGGTTTGCTGTCCCTGCTATAGGGTTTCACCCCGGGGAGGTCATGAGTTACTGCTGCTGAAGGTTTCACCCCGAGGATGTGTGGTGTATCACCCCGGACGGGTCTGCTGTTGCTCACCCCGGGGAGGTCCATCCGCTGTTGCTGCTGGAGGTTTCACCCCGAAGAGGTCATCTGCCTGGAGCAGTGTTGAGATGGATGGTCTAGTCACCCCCTTCAAAACCCTCCCGGAGAGTTCTGGTCACCCCTTTCTGCAGTGGTGAGCTTAAGCAATATCTCACCCCCACATATTGCGACTCCCTATGGGGGATTATCCCGGGCTAATTTGCCTTCTTCTTTTTTTTGTAGGCGAAAATTACTGCCAACAGAGGCTTAAACCTAAAAGGTTTCCATCCTCAATCCTAGCCTCAATGAACTTCTTTGATTGTGACAGCTTCTCTTACGGGATACAAGGCATGCCTTTCCAGGCGTTGCTGGGGTCAACAAAACAACCGTCATAACAAAGTGGCCCACCATAGAAATAACAAACCCATGATTTCAAATACACCCGGATAGTGTCGCGAGCTTGCTATGAAGAATTGTTGCCTTGTGTACCCCCATTAAAAGTCTCAACCAGTGCTAACTGCTAAGTGCCACCACATCTTCATCACGTTGCGAAAGCAGTGTGATAGAGTATATGTTCCTTGCCCATTAGTGCAACTTCTATGTAATTCCCCAGTACAGCTTCTTTATATGGCTCCCCAGTGATTGGAAGCCCAGATATGTGGTGAAGACTCCAGAGATCAAAAGTAATCTCACCGTCGCCAGTCACCACAATGTTCCACCATCGGTCCCACTGTTCAACAATGGCTTGATAAGGCATGCATAGCAAAGATACTAATATAGTCCACCTTGGACTCTAAAGGCTGCACCCCTCCTCTTTATCTCTTTCTAGTAGTTTCATAGAAATAATAAGCAAAAGGAAAATAAGAGAGGAGAAATAGCTCGATGGCTCTCTGTCTCCTCCTACTCTCTCTCTCTCTCTCTCTCTCATTCCTATTTTTTAGGAAACTCCCTAAAATATCAGGAATCTTTCTATAAAAAAAAAGATGCCCACCTGGTGAGATCTAAGTTATCTCCCTTTTCCTTTCCTAAATTTCAGAAAATTCACTAAATACCAGAGATCCTTTCAAAAAAAGTTATAGCTACCTGGTGAGATCTACAATATTTCCTTATTTATTTCCTGAATTTCAGGAAATTCATTGAAATATCAGGGACTTTTGAAATGAAAAAAGTCCATGCCTATCTGGTGGATTTCAGTCCTGAGAGAGGGGGTGCTGGTTTCTTCTTCCCAGATTGAGGCAAGGGGCTTTTATAAAAAAAAAGTCACCCTCATTTGTTGATTTTTATAACTCACTATCATCATCATCACATCAGAGCCTTATCCCAATTATTTGGGGTCGACTACATGAATCATGTTCCGCCAAAGATTTCTATCAAATGCTATATTCATATTTAAACCCAAGAAACTAATGTCCTTCCTAATAACATCGCACCATCTCATTTTAAGCCTTCCTCGAACTCTTTTACTAGCATCCACTAAGATTCGGTCACATCTTTTAACCGGCGCTGAGTTAGGGAGACGAAGCACATGTCCAAACCACCTGAGTCTATTTTCTCTCATTTTACTATCAATTAGGACTATCCCCAAGTCCTTACGAATGCACTCATTCCTAATCTTGACTTTCTTAGTCTTGCCACACATCCATCTCAGCATCCTCATCTCTGCTACACACATTTTATGAATGTGTTCCTTTCGTACTGCCCAACACTTGGTACCATATAACAAAGCAGGTCTCACAGCCGTTCTATAAAACCTCCATTTGAGTTTCACAGGCATACGACGATTGCAGAGGACTCCTGATGCGCTTCTCCATTTTAACCAGTCTGCCTTAATCATATGTGCAACATCGTCATAAATCTCCCCATTCTCTTATATGATAGACCCTAAGTACCGAAAGCTACTACTCTTCAGAATGTTATGTCCAACAATTAGAACCATATCTTCCTGTACCACTCTCCCATTATTAAAGTTACAATGCATAAACTCTAAGTTGCTCCTACTGATTTTAAAACCTTTAGAATCCAAGGCATGTCTCCAACGCTTTAACTTAGCATTTAAAGTATCAATACTCTCATCAATTAAGACAATATCACCTGCAAATAACATACACCAAGGGATATCATCATGCAATTGTTTTGTTACTTCATCCATAACTAAGGCAAAGAGATACGGACTTATTGCAGAACCTTGATGCAAATCTATAGAAACTGAAATTCACAAGTCTCTCCAACAATAGTTCGAACACTAGTAATAGTACCTTCGTACATATCCTTAACCAAATCAACATATCCTTGAGAAATTCATTTCTTTCTTAATGTCCACCAAATCAGTTCTCTCAGTACTCGATCATACACCTTCTCCAAATCAAGAAAAACTATATACAAATCTTTTCTCATCTCTCTATACTTCTCCATTAGCTGCCGTAGTAAGAAAATAACTTCTGTAGTAGATCTATTCGACATAAAACCAAACTGATTTTCCGATATAGTAGTCATATATCGAAGGCGTTTTTCGATTACTCTTTTCCAAAGTTTCATAGTATGACTCATAAGCTTCATTCCACGATAATTATTACAACTTTGAATATCTCCTTTATTTTTATAGAAATGAACTACAACACTTTTTCTCCAAATTTTTGGCATTCTCCATTCCTTTAAAATTTTATTGAAAAGTTTAATTAGCCACTAAAACTACAGTCAGGAAAAAAGTGTAGTGTTCAGTTCACGAGGGGTTTTCATGAAAGAATACCACCTCATCGGCCAACTTTTTGAACAATTCAATAGAAGGGCCATAAAACTTAACTTTCTCGAGGGTTTTATGAAATTCTCAACCCTTATCTAGGACATATGAGAGGGAAACCCCTCCCTCTAGCGTGTATAAATGGGACCCGTAAGGATCTCATTCTGGGGATGGAAGAGTCTCGCCAAGTTCTGGACTCTGAAGCTTTGAGAGTTCTCTCCCTCTTTCAGGTGAGAACTAAGGCTTACAAGAGCTCACTGGCCTCATGGCCCATATGGCTCAGTCCATATAAATTTAATGGTTCATATGATTCGGATCATATGACCACGTCAATTATAACTAGCCTAATTGATTGGACCACTTGAGTCCACTATGCCCAATCGGTCCACCATAGACCCAATTGGCTGGACCACGAAGTCCATTAACTTAATTGGCTATAAACCACTGAGCCTATTTTAAGTCCAATTGGTCCAATTGGCTAGAGTTTTTAGTCCAGTAAGTCCAATTGGCTCATCATGGTCCCAATTGGTTTAGCCCACTGAGCCCAAGTGGCCCAATTGACCTACATGGCTTGGATCATTGAATCCATTAGTCCAATTGACTGGCCCATTTAACATTTATGGGCTCAATCGTCAACCTAATCCATCGTATGTAATAGGCCAACCTTGCCCAATCATGACGTAATTTCCAATGATTGTGAATAAAAGTCTTTCAATTATTTGTGCATGTTTTATGCATACATGGATTATGTCTGGTGTTGGTCCCATGGGCGAAGTTACCCAAAGTATTCCTTTGACCCTTATCCAAATCCTAACCTTATCCCCAACTTGACCCAAGATTACCAAAACACCCCTAACATGATAAAAAATCAACAAAATAAGGAAAACTTCCTCAAAAATATAAAATCACCTACAGCATCCAAAATACCCCTGAAACCCTAGGAAGATGGCCAAAGTTACCAAAATACCCTATAACAACAAAGACTAATAAAAATCACCAAAATCCCCCAAAAATATAAAATCACCCGAGATGACTAGGATAGCCCCCAAACCCTAAAAAGTGGGTCAAAATTACCAAAATATCCCTAAGATGCCAAAAATTAACAAAAATCATGGAAAAGTCCAAGCAAATGTTAAATTCAAAATATGGACCGTCAAACCCTAAATTCCACCAAAATGTCCAAAATGGCATGCAAAAGTGTTCAAAATCACCTAAAAAAGAAACCTCCTATAACCGTTAAAATACACATTAAACCCTAAAATGACCCTCATACCCAAAAGATTTGTAAAATTATCAAAATACCATTATGACCATTAAACTGACTCAAATCATCCTAAATCCCCCCCTAAACTCCCCAAAGCGCATTATGGACCAGAGATGTGCTTGTGTGCCCATAGGTGAAACCTATATGTGCATGTTTAAAATTGTTATGGCATCTTGTGAGCAGTTAATCAAGAGTATCTGGCTGCCCAGCAGTTAAACTGTAAACCCTTAACACTAATTGAGGTCGATGGGGAAAAGATCCAACATACAAATCCATAAAATCTGATAAATATATGTAGTGTTCTAGGATTCACTCCAAATCCCAGAATATGGCAATGTGCAGTTCAACTACGCTCCATATCCAAATATAAATTTTGTTCTTTTTATAGTCTTCAAGATGGGATGTAAATTCCCATCTCCCACAATAACATGATAATTATTACTATTTTATATATAATCTTTATTTTCAAAGAGCAGTAGATATTGTTTTGTGGAATTATTAAACATGTCATATTACTAACAGCTATGCTCACCTTCCAAAAAAAAACAGCTATGCACATTGTACTCTGCTTTAGAAGTTGGATTAAGTAATATATGATGATAGAGACATCCTAGTTAAACAAAAAACTAGAATGCAAGCTTCCTGTAAAAGATGAATAAGAGTTGCTCTAAATTCTATTCTGGATTGACTTGCTAGCATCATAATGAATGAAAAGACTTGGACAGTTTCTCAAAAGGTGGGCAGTACCACCAATTTTATATAATTGTGAATCATTGTTGTCAAGACGGGGGCCTAGGAGTCGCCTAGGCGGCCAGGCGGTTTTGGAATGGCAAAGGCGCTGAACTGCCTTGTTCCCCATTGAAAAGGCGAACAAGGCGGGCACCTAGGCGGGCAAGGTGCCAAGGCACCCGCCTGGTCGCCCGGCTGACCCGCGACCTGCCCAGAGTAGGTCCGACCCAGTTTAAACAGTGCACGGATCCCCTTTAAAAACCTAGCGGAACCCCCCAACTCCCATTATCATTTCTCAACCCCCTATCCCCTTTCCCTCCACCATTAAGTTCCAGCCCCAGGGTTTGCCATGGCCGCCATCCTCCGTTGTCAGTTGCTGTCCTCCGACGTCGTCACTGGAGCCACCGTCATTCCTATCTTCCACTGCCAGAACATCCTCTTCCATGGCGACTGCCACGTCCGCCGGTTGTTCTCCATGCCAGAACATTCAACTCCGGCGTCGGTCCACCATCTCTAGTATGCCCCCCTCTCTCTCTCCCCCCACCCTCTCCCCCACAGTGCCACACGACTCCGCTATGGCCCACAATCCCGACTCTCTCTCTGTCCGAGACTCCAAGCCCTGACCGGGGGCTACAGTAGGGGCCGAGGGGCCCTCCTATCTCCTCACTATCCCCCCTTTGGTATGCCCCACGGCCCACAGTCACAGACTTCACCTCCTCCGCTTGGACAGAGCAGGGCCTCTCTCTCTCTCTCTCTCTCTCTCTCTCTCTCTCTCTCTCTCTCTCTCTCTGAGGCCCAACCGGGGGATGTAGTATTGTAGTGGGGGCCAAGGGTTTGGGGGATGTAGTATTGTAGTGGGGGCCAAGGGGCCCCTCCTGTCTCCCCTCCGGTATTAGTCACAGACCCCACCTCCTCTGCTCGGACAAAGCAGGGTCCCCACGCCTCTGTTCCTCTCTCTCTCTCTCTGTAACTGTGTGTGTGTCTGTTTGAGATCCCATACATCTTGTAGTATACATTAGTACTATTTGCTTCTTTTTCTTAGTGATGTGATTTGCAATTTGTTAACAGCTTCCTATGTTTGTTAGAATTTATTTTCCATGTTATATCTTTTAAGATGAAGCTAGCAAATTTTAACCCTCAGTTTTGTGCATTTAACTCTTTATTGTATGTAATTTTCTTGATACTATTGTGTTCTCTTGTAATTTTCTGAATGTCTTACATTTATTTCTGATTTTTTTATTTACTTCTAAATTTTATGTATTTTTATGCAATTTAATTTTCTATAATTTTCAAGCAATTGAATTACTACAATTTCTTCATGTAATTTAATTTCCTGTAATTTTCTTTATTTTTCATATATATTAATCTTGCTTTATATATTAGGGGATATGTATTTTGGATTTTTTTTAATTAATAGCCAAAGTGTCATCTAGGCGACGCCTAAGTGGGTGCCTTGTCGCCTAAGCGCTTAGGGATCCCGTGAAAACCTTGGGTCGCCTTGTCGCCTTGACAAGTATGTTGTGAATAAAAGTAGTACAATCAGGTGAGCAAGAGGAGCCTCCCAAATATACACACAATACAAAGCTCAGACTAAAAACATACTAAACTCAAATAAAGGAACTAACAACACAGTAGAAGAGCTTGAGCCAGAATACTCACTCATTCTACATACCCTTACCAAGAAGACTCTTGACTCCAAAAAATATCCCAATCAAAACCCAGAAAAGGAAAACAAAAGCTCTTCAATTAGTCTCCTAAAAGAAAGATGGTACAACCACGCCTCATGTGGTACACAATTCAAAATCATCTGACTCAAGCTCCAATAAAAATATGTGACAAAGAAAGGAGACATCTCATTGACGAGTTGTTCTGGATCCACCTCGAACTCCTGAAAATATGGCCGTCTTCTTCTCTGGAAGGATTTTGCAGAAATTTACTAGGACATCCTCAGGATGGAAGCCCCATAACTTCCTGAACTGTCCTGATTTTCCTTGGAGCCAGCTTTCTGTTGATCTTCTTACCTTGATTCTGAATCTGATAAAATTCTTTTAGTTGTTGACTTCCCATGACTGAGAGGCAGATTAGATGTATTTGTGCTTGTTAGTTCTTGCTATCTTGTCCCTCACTCCCATCTCCATGCCGACCACCACCTATCGAATTGGGAAGAGAGGACATTGGGACTAAACTTTGGAGGCTCGTCAAAGATCCCCTTGTCAAAGAGGCTCTCCTACATCAGCATTCTATTTTAAGGAAGAAGTTACATGGATCAATTGCTTTGGATGCTTGTTCCATTGCAGAAGCCTTGAGGATGAACCATAGGATTGGATTTGCTCCTTGTGATTTTCCCTTCTCGATGCAAACCTCCCACTAAGTGCCTTGAGCTCGCTGTGCTTAGGCCAGCAGTAAACTCAAAGGGGCATCTGGGCTTCCTTGGAAGCCCATTCAGGCCTTGATAGCTTAAGAGGTGAGATTTTTAATGCCTCTCCTCACTCTTCTGCAGATTGACCCAGATGCCCCTGGTCCTCTTCTTTCTCTGAGTCAACTTCAACGGTATCTAAAGGATGTATCTCTATCAGGCAGGTCTGGATTAAGGTGGTCTCGGAGGTTAGAACTATGCAGGTAAAACCATGTAGAAACCATTTGTATACCAAGATTCATGAAGCCATGTCCAATATCTGCTAAAAACTGTTCAAGAAGTATGGAGCTTTCTGCATTAACTTCGGTTATATGACCATCAGACTATCCCCTCCTACAATGCATGCAGCCCGCCCACCAGATTCTGATTCTACATTTTGCCATATGCCTTAGTAATTTATGGACAATAGAAACAGTCAACTTACAGTGGGTTTAGTGTCATGCACTAATATCTAGATGGGAAATCATCATCATCCACCAAATCTAAATTAACCAGGGTCACGACTTAGATGCATGTGACTAACTAGTGGGAAAAGTTTTAGATGCAGATGCAGATGCACTTGATGATGCCAAACTTCTCCTTTACTGGACCTGGGACAGGCAGTACCAGTAGTGAAGAATTAAAACCACAAACTGGTGGACGCTTGCAAAATGGAAATCACCATGTGATATTTAAGCCAAACAAAAGTAGATCTGGCAAGAACTCATGGGACATAGTTGTGGACTATCATGTAGAATAGGCTGCCTTTGTCATAATGTCACAACACAACAAGAGTGTGCCTCTTCAAAATATTAGCAACATTAAGGTTGTTTCCTTTTAACCTCAAATAAAGGTCACCATTGCTTCTTGTGCTTGCAATGCATTTGTCTAAGCATGTTCACGTCCAAAACTTGAAAGAAAAAGGAATACACTGGGCCTGATTAACTCACTTTGGACTCACCTACAATCCAGTGCTGTTAGATTTTCTGGTTAAAATCGGGTTAATCATAATCTGGTTTTCCCTTGATAACTCCAGCCATCAATGGAGATGCATGACTCCCCCCATCCCCACCTTCTCATTTTTTCCCCCGTCTGAGCAGCTCCATTTTTCGTGTTTTTTTTTTTTTTTTGGGGGGGGGGGGGGGGTGTTCTTAGTTAAATATTATTATGTCATATGTACGATTAGGACAAAATGAAAAGCCTGGAAGGCTGACAAAGAAATACATAGCATGATTCCATTCTAGTTTTTACTTTGTTATTAAATCTAATGTTTTTTACCTGCATAAATATGTAATACCTATGTGTGTCAGGTAAGAAAACATACTTTGCTAAATCATGATGCATAAACCAAACTTTTTGTACTTTACTAAAACATTGGACAACATTTATAACAAGAGATGTTAAAACTGAATAACTTTAAATGTACATGATTGGTGGAGTTTTGGCAAGATGGATGACATGCCATTCTTTCTTTTTCTTTTTTTTACCTCTTTCTTTTTAGATTGTTCAGAATCACGGCAGTAACAGGAAGAGGTTCTTTTCCATCACTTTTACCCAAGTACTCAAACAGCTAAAGACCAAAGATAATACAGCCAACAACCAACGCCGTAACCATCTGGTGAGAATTTGCTTTCTAGTCATCACTTACCGAAAAGTTTTCTTGAACAGGAATAGGCAGCTATAAAGGGAGACTAGATTATTTGGTGTCATGTAAGAACTGATAAAAGTTTTAGTGCTCTCTTATACCTTGGGTGAGTGCGGCCAAGATCTCCATGAACAAATTCTTTGATATAAGTTCCAGCCTGTTTTCAGGTTCAAATGGATGTCACATATAGCATACTGAATGGCATTCACTATCAGTGCAAACAAGTACAGTGCTAGCTTCTATATTCTTAGTATAAATGACAAAAAGAAGACTAAAATTGATCTGAAAGTGAGCCAACAACCAAATATATATGTAAAATTATAATCAACCCCCATGAGGACAAATTAGCCAGTGTTTCATTAGTTATCTGCTAATGGATTAACAGATTCTTCTAACCAAACTAGAAAGATACCAAAAAAGAGCGAACACTAGAAAAGACCTTCGACAGCTGTGCTGGAACTGAGCGGGCAAAATTCCAGTCACAGCGTCCATTCTCATTTTCAAATTTACCTGCTTGCTAACATGGTCTGCCGTATCATACCGGATCAGTGTGATGTGGCCAACTCGCACCGGATCATGGGCCATGCGACTCACAATCCGGCCTGTATCGGCCTGATCTGGGTGAACCTATTTATTAATTATTTAAATAATAGTATAATATTCAAAAGTTTGTTTAAACTTTCTCTAAAATAAAAATTGCAACAATGATATAATGATATAACATTAGCCATAGATGTTGCATTTTCATGGATGAACATGAAACTCTACTTTCGAGTTTATTGATTTATTTATTACCTAAATAATGATGTAATATTTATTTCATGAAAGTTTGATTTTGCAAACAACTATGCCATCAAATTACTTGAATTATGTGAATTGGATGAGTCAGCCCGATATCATCCGAGTCAGACCGACTCATACCGCCAAGGATGGCAGTACCGGTTTCGGCCAGGACCGAAACCGAAACGTACTGGTTTCAGTTTCGATTTCGGCCGAAACCGGTTCAAAACATTCAAAAAGGCAAAAATTACAGTGAGCAGGTCCGGTTTCGGTCGGTTTCGGTCCGAAACCATTAAAAAAGTTTTTTTTTAGTTTCGGACCTGCTACAGTGAGCAGGTCCGAAACCGTTTCGGTATGGGCCGAAACATATCGGTTTCGGCCGATACTACCATCTATGCATACCGCATCAGGTCCAACCCGAGTCGAGCCAGATCAGTGATCCGGCAAATCTTGCTTGCTAATGAAATCACTGTCTTGGAGGATGAAGCAAAGAGCCACAGACAATAGAGAGAAAAAGAAGAGAGAAAACACACTGGTAAGAAGAGGGCACAGCAGCTGCAGACAGACACCAAGCCTGTGTCAAGACCATGGAACAGAAGTTTGTAGGCTTGTCTGAGCTGCCGCCATGCTGGGTATGTAGAAGCCCTGCGACAGGCCTTGCTCATACATAAACATGTGGCAAGCCAATCTTTAAGTAAGAATGTGAGCTCATGGAGAGTGGTCCCACATAGGAGATGCAGAAGATAGGAGATTCTACAGAAAAAAAGTGAAAACTAATTGAACTTTTTAGGCCAAGAAATTTGACAAATTTGCAATTATAGAAGCTTTGATGGCAAGGAAAAAGTGTACATGAAATTTCCACAGGCTCATCAAAACATTATTTACTGCAGACTCGCAGCCCAGGTGGTGAAACCCCAACCACTCTTTTTAAAGAAGAATCTTTTCAGGAAATTGTAGAGAAAGAATTGAATTGATTAGTAGCTGGTTACATTTTTCTCCGTTAACAGCGAAAGAGGTGGGTTGGAAGAGGTTGAAAATAGGAAGCTTCCATGGTGTAGAAACAAAAGGATATTTAGGCTGTGGATGTTCTAGTCATCTGACCAGTCAGTTTGGCTTATTACAAAAGATTGATCAACAGAACTCTGTAGGGGCAATGCTTTGGAGTGTTTGTCAAACATGTGACTTATTGACAATAGTTGAATTGGTCCATTGGTCAGTTAAGGCTTACAATACTGGGAAAGGAAAAACATCAAAAGGGAAGATAGTGGAGGGAGATGATGTGTGAACTTTGCAGCAACCACTCAAATGAACTCAGGTAAAGTTTATAGAGGAAGAGGGCCATGAAGTCAAAAAGTTTTTGAACTCAGACATGCCAAGAGAGGAAAAAGGAGCAGGAAGAAAATGTGACCAGAAGCACAAAGCTCATGCGTTTTGAAAGATAGGCACTTAAGAAGTTAAGATAGGATCTCTTCTGTAAAGGATAGAGGAAATGAACAACCTTTGAAATAAAAGGGATGGTGCTTTAAAAAGGGTAAGTTTGAGAAAAGATGCCAATAGCTATAAAGCTGATTAGAGTGGTCAAAACAACCTCATAATCAAGGAGCCATTTTAACCGTTGGACATGATGATCATATAGGCCTGATGGAATGGTGATCAGAATAATGATAGCACCGGAACAGGTCAGGCCCTGCTCATTCCCATGATAAACAACCTCTTATTGGTGCCTTGTTTCCTACTGAACTTGGGTATGTGATTAATGTTGTATGTTGAAGAGGAATAAATTGTGTTGATTTGGTCATAACTTATAGTGGTTGTAGAAAAGCAGGCTTTAGTCAAAATACATTGTTATTGAATAGCTTGACCTTTATGCTTGAAGTATTATGACTAGTATAATGAATTTACAAGGACATAGAAAAGGTTGGATAAGAAAAAAGGGATAAACCTTCTACACAAACCGATAGATAACCTTAAATCCCAGCTGGGAAGGTACAAAAGGGAGTCAAACAAACGTATGCAGTATGCCTCAAGCATACCAATTAGATTTGAATTGCTACCATCCTCATTGTTCTATCTGCAATTCATGGTCCTCAATCATGTCCAAATCCAGTATCCCAGGACATGAACTTCAATGTGTAAGCAGGTTTCAGTTCCACATTGGAACAGAGGAGGGCGTAGTATTATCTCCACTCAATGACTAATTGTCCTTCAGTTGCTATAACAGCTTATAGATATAAGAGCATAAGAAATAACCCACTGCCACTGGTTGACAAAATTTCCCTACTATTGTGTACTACAATGCAAATATGCTAGTGTGAGAATTAGTGTCTATCTGTCATATGTTCATTGTTTACCTACCTCTACATTATGCATTTTCACCTTTTTGCTGGTTTTTTCTGTTTTGGGGGGGGGGGGGGGGAGATTGGGCGGGGTCACACTAAACAAAAAAAGTTTGTCAACTTAACCTGGTCCAAGATCATAAAAATGAAGACATTATTCTCTTCCCCCATATGCTTATATTTGTATTGCAAAATACAAATCAGATACTCCATCAGTCCATCTCATATGAATTTATGATGAAACTGGTATTGAAACAATCAGCATGGATTAAGAGGATATGCCTGAGTACATAGATGAAGTACAAAGTACTGGGACCTTCCCGTGATTTTCTCTGCCATCATCCTAACGTCAATCATGCAAAATATGAAGAGATGTTTCTAAGTCAGAAATGAGTCAAATATCAAGGGAGATTGATACAAACAAAATGCTACAGATTCTGCATATCTCCTACCAATGTATTATCCGTTTCCGATCCATTGGACTTCGACGATGAAGCACTCTAATTGGAGTTCTTTGCAAGATCTCCTGTATAAAATGCAAAAGAATATCACTTCCATGAAAGAGAAACTTTTGAAATACATGCATGCTGAAAGTTGAGCAGATTGGCTGTTTCACAGTTCAGACAAAATAGAGGAAACAAAACACCACTTTTTTAGCAGGGTGCGAGTATAACATTCCCCTTCCACCCTTTATTACTCAATCCCCAGGTATTCCGACACTCAATTCTTTTCCCCGCAACCTCCCATTTCATCACCTAAAAACCCTTCGCCGACAAACTGCTGTTCTTCACTCCAACCAAGGAAGGCAGTATCGGTTTCGGTACCGGTTTCGGCCGGTTCCGAAACCGATACGTACCGGTTTCGGTATCGGTTTCGGTTTCGGCCGAAACCGGATGAAACCAGTTAAAAAATTAAAAAAAGTAATAATCCTGACCAGTTTCGGTCGAAATTCTTAATGGTTTCGTCCGAAACCATTTAAATAATATTTTTTAATTGTTTCGGACCTGCTACAGTGTTTTGGTCCGGTTTCGGATCGGTACCGGCCGAAACCGATACGTTTCGGCCGAAACGTATCGGTTTCGGCCGAAACTGCCAACAATGACTCCAACTCCCCCCTCCTAGTGCCCTACTGCCATGTTCTCTTTCCCCCTCTCTTGACAGGAACCCTGCATCCCAACCACCTCACCCCCCCCCCCAGATCCATTCATTTGATAACCCATAAGGAAGACACCTTTTTCAGGTCATTTGAATCCTCTGGAATGAAAGAAATCAGCCACCAGGTCATCACCCCACAACAGGCCAGTGGAAAAGCATCTGACAGCCTAGGTACAACACCACACACTTTCCACCATTTAATAGCCATTGCCAGTCGCCAAACAAGATGAAGAGCATCAAATTGGGAAGTTGCAGATTGGTGGCTTGCCACCAACTTAATCACCACTCCCATCTCCGGGATAGGGATCCTAACTTGGGCTTGCTATTCCTGCACAGCCATCATCAGCCCCCAGGCCATAAGTGTTAACATTGATCTCATCTGTGAGCAAGAAGTATGGCATGCTGCTCGAATACCACTGGCATATACAATTATTCCAGTCCACCATTGAATTGACAAGGTCACATGACTGGATTCGTTTGCAACTTGGGACTTGGGATCAGCCCATGATGGCTGACATACTCCTGAGGGATAAGGGTGCAGCTGAATTTCATTTCATTTCTGTCAAGAAGCCAGAAATCAAAACAAGATTGGAAATGTAAAATTTTGATTCATTTGTTTTCTTCTTAATGATGTTTTTTGATCAACCAAGCCTACTCACTAGACTAATATATCAAAGAATCTGGAGTTTTTGGTGCTTAGAAATAAGTGTAATGTATGGATTGCTACGATATTACTAAAGATAGCATCAGCTTACCATGTCTTTGGATGAAGTTATCTTCTGCTGATCATCCTCTGTAAGTGGCCGAGAAATCCAAACCAAAGCTGCATATTGTTTCTACATGAAAGTAACTCTCATCTTTACTCACTCCAACATTTTTTTCAGTAAGTAATGACTTCTTTGATCCACTCAAGAATATCATAGTAGTATATAAAATACAAGTAGCAGAAAAATGCACCATGCCATACTGAAAATTAAACAACCTGTTTCTCTGCTTCTCCTTCACGCATGAGGGTCCATGCTTCACTCCCAATGACCCTGAGATCTCTCACTTTAACCTGATCAAAAGGATCTACATTATAGTCAAATATTGGACAGGTAAGAAAAACAGAAAATTTACCTGCACAAACCTAAAATTAGAGGAAACAGTCAATCGTACAAAATATTCTTAAAACTCCTCCAAGATCCAGATTCCTCTTAAAAAAATTGACCACTCCAAAATACACTTCCAAGCTTAGGAATTCATGCACTTACTGATTTAAAAAGGCCCCTCCATGAGTGTTTTAGAATAAAAATGAGGGATCCAAATATTCCCACATCAGTTCTCCAAGAGATGATCATTTTATGCCTCTACAAATGTAATGACTTTACATTGCATCTTCCATGATACATGCAGCAAGTGCAAAAGTTCTCTGTATACATTCTAGTTCACAAATCTATTCTTTGACTGCTTAATGTAGCTTGTATCTGCATGCTAAAGATCCTCAAGATTGATTTATTTACAATGTCAACCCAGTAACTTTCTTTTTGATTGCAAAGTACGTGGCTCCTCCAACCCTCTATATTTTGTTCTTTATAAACTACAGACCTTCTCTTGGGCGATTCATTTCAAGTTACAATTGATTTGAATGTTGAATAACGGATGAAAATAAAGCTTTCAAAAGTTTATTTACTTAATTAAGTAAATAAAGTTGAAGAACATCATATAAGACTTACATATTTATCCTCGGAACCATTTATTTTTTCAGCTATTTCGTGAATGTCTGCAGAAGACAGCATAGATCGTGCATTTGAAACTTCAATGAGGAAAGGACGACCAGACCCCAACATTCGGACCTAGGTATCATGGCTTATTAGTAGCTTGTCTCAGAAGTGCCAGGAAAACAAGCTTTCTTAAAGATATTTCATGTACATCAATATCTTCTCGACCGGCAGCATGAAATTTGTAGCTGTCACCTTTGCACACGTGAAGAACAGCACTCCCAATAATCTCCTGGAAAAATTGAAGGGGGGGGGGGAGCTCAAATTCAGGCTATTCAGCAGGGTGACAGCAGCATTAAGTCAACTAATAGCATTGTGCAGAATGATGTTTCATTATATGCCCGGCCTGTACTATTTGAAAATTTGAACTGTAGACTAAACACTACCTCAACCCGTCAGGATGAGGAGATCAACCTGATTGGGGAATTACTTCTTCAGCTACAAGGTTGGATCTGAGATGCACAAAGAGATTCATGGAGTTGGAGACAGAAGAATGGCAAATTCCCAGACAGGTCAGCTATATCTACATAGCTGATGGGGGATTTTACATCCAATGGCTTCCCAGGTTTGGCTATAAAATAATCTGTTGAAGGTGAAGGTCCCTGAATGGAGGATGTCACATGTTAGGCTTCCAACATGTGATTAGCTTGCGTCCTTTTTGTAGGACATTAGCACTACACATTTATGTTAGAGGAGACCTTGGATCATTTGTTCACTGGTTGTCCCTTTAGTGAAATATGACTGCAGCTGTTTAAGAAGGGAGGCACTAGTCCACATCTTCAAAAGCACGTCCAAGAGTTCATTTTGGCCGTTGCTGTGAGTCCTCATTCCTCAAGGGAGACGAGAAAGTGTGATGGCTGATTTCTAAACTTTTAGGTAACATTAGGTGGGGGGCAGCAATCTTTCAGTTTGGGTGGTTTGCATAGGTAGAGTGCCCCACATTGTCCTGGTGTTGACTTTCCAACAGAAAAAAAGGGAAGATAACCAGTACCTCAACAGATGCCTCTCCCATCCTTTCGTCATCAATTATCCAACGTGTTTGGCTGACCTTCCTTGAGAACTTCACAGCAGAATTTTTAACAATTAAATATGAAAGACCAAAAAGATAATAAGAGAGGAAAAATACAATGACATAAACAGGTCCAAGCATCTGGTAACTGGAGGAAGTGACTAGAAAACATTTATTGCAAACAACGAACACTAGAATCTGATGAAGGTAGTTTGCACGAGAAGGATCATATGTAAACATGAAACAGAAATACTGGAGCATTACAACTCCATTCAAGTTTGTGTACACAATAGGTACATACCGCATGGTTATGGAGAGCGTGGAACATTAGTTGCAGAGTAAGATGCAAAGTAAATAACAGGCAGGTGTAAAATTAAGGTCATACAAGTCAAACTCTGATACCAATGGGCTGTAGCCTAGTTGGCATGGAAAGAGGGTTAGGAAGGGAACCACCGAGGTTCAAACCTGGGTGGGCGGGATTTTCTTCTCTTTCTATGGATTGTCTCTGCCACTGTGGCAGAGACCCACAAACCACCCCCCCCCCCCACCCACCACCCCACCCCAAAAAAGAAGAGGAGGGGGGCTTGGTGTAGAGGTCCCACAATGACTAATATGTAGACAATGATATATAATCATTCACAAACATAATTTTGTGCAAGAGTCATCATCATCATCATCATCAGAGCCTTATCCCAATTAATTGGGGTCGGCTACATGAATCATGTTCCACCAAAGATTTCTATCAAGTGCAATATTCGTATTTAAACCCAAGAAACTAATGTCCTTCCTAATAACATCGCACCATCTAATTTTAAGCCTTCCCCGAGCTCTTTTACTAGCATCCACTAAGATTTGGTCACATCTTTTAACCGGCGCTGAATTAGGGCAACGACACACATGTCCAAACCACCTGAGTCTATTTTCTCTCATTTTACTATCAATTGGAGCTATCCCTAAGTCCTTACGGATACGCTCCCTCCTAATCTTGTCTTTCTTAGTCTTGCCACACATCCATCTCAACATCCTCATCTCTGCTACACACATTTTGTGGATGTGTTCCTTTCGTACTGCCCAACACTCGATACCATATAACAAAGCAGGTCTCACAGCCGTTCTATAAAACCTCCCTTTGAGTTTCACAGGCATACGACGATCACAAAGGACACCTGATGCACTTCTCCATCTTAACCAGCCTGCCTTAATCCTATGTGTAACGTCATCATAAATCTCCCCATTCTCTTGTATGATAGACCTTAAGTATCGAAATCTCCCCATCTAATTTTGTGCAAGAGTAATGGATATATATTTTTAGAATGTAATCCAAATTCAAGACATTCCTCATATAACAGAACTATAGAGTTGAGCATGAAACCCTCACAAAGGAAAGGGTCATTGCCAATGTTCTTTGGTATTACCACTGTAAGATAGACGAAAAGTAGGTAAAAGTTAGTCAGCTCCATCTTTGGTATGCTACCACAATCAAGGATGGCAGTATCAGTTTTCGGTATCGGTTTCGGTTTCGGCCGAAACCGGTTGAAGCCATTCAAAAAAATAAAAAAAATAGTGATCCTCTCTGGTTTCGGCCGAAACCGTCCGGTTTCGGACCGAAACAGGTCCGTTTCGGACCGAAACCCTTAATGGTTTCGGCCGAAACCATTAAAAAATATTTTTTTAGGTATCGGACCTGCTACAGTGTTGGGGCCCGGTTTCGGATCGGTACCGGCCGAAACGTATCGGTTTCGGCCGATACTGCCAACCATGACCACAATAGTCAAACATATGAGTAAGAGAAAAAACATCTAATATTGGAGACTGTCTTGATCATATAAAAAGACCAACCCATCTAATAAATATGCAATAATCAGAAAATTCGAGGGTCTTCAGATGACCAACAGTCACTGTCTCATTAAGTCTTTTAATACAACAAAGGGACACATGACCCCCTAAAAATCTTGCAAGCTATTCAGTTGAGTAATCCAACTAAAGTACGTCTCCATTGTTAAATATACCAGCAACAAAATTACATGGACTAGGGAAGAAATGGTGATGACAGTAATATAAGTGAGCTATTTCTTTGCAAGGGCCAAAGTCAAGGAACCTAAGGCCTCATTGGGGAACAAGGCAGTGAACTTGATTCCAATCATTGGGGGAGAGATGACGAGACAAGTGGGAGACAAATCATTGAATGCTTTGGAATGACATTTTCAAAATCTGATTCCATAAAGTTAGAGAAAGGAAGAGAACGGACCTTTACTTTTCTATCTCTAACGATTTTCAAAAGCTAAAAAAAAACCCAGTTTTTGTAGATTCCAATCATTGAGGGGAGACAATAACCCAGCGAAGCTATTTTTCTCTCTCTATCATTTTTCTACTTGTGTTCCCGAATGCCACCTAACTCAGAAATGCTTTTGACTTGCAAAGAATATGTAGCAAAATTTTACTAAATTCTGTGGAAAGGAATGCTTTTAAAGTTGGAAACTCCGAGCTATACCTACAAATCAGATTCACCAAAGTGACAAGTTTTTTCTTTTCTTTTTTTTTAGTAAAGAGTGGACTGCACCACCAATTTTATTGCTAAAGAATGGTGATACAATCAAAACAAAAGGAATAAGAGAGGTTCCTCTTCACAAAAATGGAGAACTTATCAACAAGCTACCATGTTATTCCACTCTGCAGAACAAGATTCTGCATTGACAACAACTAAAAATCTCCAGCTTTGCAAAATGCTATTCTACATTGGGCCTTCTAACCAAACCCAATCAAAACTATTCTGCTAGCATGGTCTCCATAGAAACTCAGCCATTCCAAAAATATGCATATGATTTGTTTTTCATATATCATTTACTTGATTGGAAAGTTCAAAGTGTCAAGAGAGGTTCACTAATTTGCACCTCATTGGAGCTTTGAAAGGATATCTAATACAATATTATTTCATCAAAGATGTAAATGCAGCCATTCATAACAACAATCTAATATCAAGAAACCTTCTTCCCTTTCCTGTGTTGGGAATATGTCTCAATTTTGTGATTGGGACGGTCAAACCAAGGAAGGGAGAATCAAGCCATCCTTTGGCATGTGGTTCACCGTGGGGTGTCCTGGCAGTTATGGGAACTGCACCTCAGCCTTCTCCGTTTTCCCTGGCCAGCAGGACTCTTGAGATCCTCTTGCCATGTTTTATGGTACCATGTTTTGCAGGGACTCTCCCTGGCTTGTATAAGAAGAAGGGAGAAGAGGGCTGGACGAATTGGAGGAGTTGTGCGAGTTGAGGAGGGCGGCTGCATCAGGATGAACCCTAGCAAGGGTAAATGCAGCCGTTGCTCTATCTGTGCGCTCTTGTGTGTGAGAGAGAGAGGTTGAATCAAAGAGGGAGGAGTAGACTGCTTGAACCACATCTTGGAGAAGAGAAAGACACGCTGTCTTCTCTTCTTATTTAGTCCTTTTTGGAGGTTCGTGGGTGAGTCTACTTCCTTAGAGAAGCCAACTGGTGACAATGTAAGGTTGCTTCTTGTCCATTGTACATCTTCATCTATAGTGAGTTTCTCTCGGCGCCCACCCCATGGATGTAGGTGACCTTGTGTCTCCGAACCACATAAATCTGGTGTTCATCTTCTTGTGTGATTGCTATTTACTTGTGCTTTGAGTTTGGTGCGAAACGGAGATTGATTCCGTGGTGTGGACAACAAACGACGAAGAGAGGTAGTGCAGAAATACCGGAAGCGGTCGACCACCCAGACATAGCGGTCAACTGCCTCTCTACTCAGAAGAAGCTCTGAACTTTTTGGGAAAAGTGATCGACCTAGCGGTCAATCGCATGCAGTGTAGAGAGGAAGCACATGTGGTGCTGGTATTGGTGGTTGGCCTTGTGGTCGACCACGTCTTCTGCTTGTATCCGAACAGGGTCTTTAGTCTCTCGTTCTCAGTTCTCACCGTCCCGTTCCACAACAACTAGCATAAGTGCGGGTGTCGCATCCCGCGACTTGGGCACAACGTCCTAAGTCTACAAGTTTAATTGTTCCAGTAAATATGGGACGCTCAAGTCCAAGAATAACTATAAGTCATGCCATCACACATTTGCATTCACAAGGTGTTCATGAGTCTCAAATGGTGGCTATTTGGAAGTGAGAATATTCGGATCTGCCCAATGCTAGGATCCACATGGGTTGTCCAATCTAAGCAACCCCCCCGGGTGGCCTCCACTACGCACTCAAAGAAAAGGATAAAAAGGAAAAGAAGCTGATTCTATTCAATTGCTGCAACTCTAGAAACCAGGAGGAAATTCAAAGACTGATGTACTTTTAATGCCAGTCAACATCCTTGGTCCTGTAACTTCAAAAAACAAATTGACCAGCTAAGTAAGAGGCCAGAGAATACTGTCTGGGGCATACGACACTGTGTGCAGCAACTGCTAAGAAACAGGTAACACATAAGTCAAATTCTTGACTCAGCAAGCGTTATTAAAAGAAAATAGCTAAGCTGATCTGAAGCAGCTTTACAAACAAACCACCATACCTTCAAATATCTTCCTGCAACATAAATGGGCATTCTGCAGCACAGCATTGTCAAGAAGCATGGCTCCTTCACCTTCAAATGGTAAAACTAAAAGGTCAAGCTTCTTCTGTCTTTTTTGTTTTTTTTGGTTTTTTTTTAGGGGATGGGGGATGGGGTGGGGTGTGGGGGTGGAATCTGAGAAGAAAGTTCCCATAAGCAAGATGAAGCTAAATGCCATACAATCCAACATGTCTTAGTTAAAAATATCACCTTCTCTGGTGGCAATAGAAAATGCTCAGAAAATACATCATCCAGGAGACTGCTAAGAACTCTGTGAGTTACAGCATCAGATTCATTTTTTGCCTGTTCACTATATTCATTTCTAATTCCCTCATTTGAATCTTCAGCAGCAACTCTACTGATAAGCTCTGCCCAAGAAGGCAAGGCATTGTTAAACATTTGATGACTAAGACATTTAGTAGAGGACAATTTTCATCAGGAGACTGTCAAATGGGGTTTTATAAATGAACTTGGGAACCCAAGACGATGAAACTTATAACCAGTTAGCTGATCTGATCAAACTAGATTGACAAACAAGTTTTCTATCAGGTGTAAGTCATAGAAATCAATAAAAGATTAGCATGCCTATCAATCTTACATGAGTGACCTGACATTTTAAAAGTCAACAAGCACAAGAGATATCTGGCATTCGAATAGCCATGGAATCTTATCCCATGCTGCACCCTGCAGGTTCCATAATATGAGTGATTAGTGATTTTCTTTTCTGCTGGGAGGGTGTGGCGGTGGTGTCAAGAGTGGAGGTTTTCTAACATATAATTTTTTTTCAAAGAGGGAAGGTCCAGACACAGTAAATTTTCTTGATATGGCATTGGCCAAAGATGTATCACAGCCTGATGCCCTAGCAGACCAACAGCACAACAATCACTTAAAATGCACATTTTGCTAAGTAGCTCAACAGCTATAGATTGTTCATCAATAAGTAGGATCACATGATGCTCTAATCAAAATGTGGGAAGGTATTTCTTTTTTCGCTAATGTTTAGAGGCCCTCCAGCTACCAGCTAGTTAAAAAAAAAAGTCTTGTTTACATCAATGACAGCAGTTGAATGGTTTAAATTTTTAGATAAGCAATCCCATTACTTTTCTGAAAGTGGAAAGTCACAACTCTTCAAATGAATGCAAAGCAAAGAACATGATTATCCACAGTACTGGCTTCAATTGAAGGAACAAGCAACTCAGAAAAGCAACAAAAGCAATTGTAGATTGCTCATTTTCTACCTTGTTGACCTGTAAAAGAACACAAACAACTGTACATCAACATTTTGCCCATGTTCTAGCTTACGAGGTTGGGCACTAGACAGACTTGATTCAAATGTTGAGTGAAAAAATATTGGGTATTGTTTGCTGATAATAGCTTTTGGAGTTCATGGATGAAGAGAGGATGCCTTTTTCCTTTTAAAGAAGTCGTGATAATGCTTGAGGTGAAGTTGTGATGTTGAGGCCGTGGGACTCAGAGGCCGTCTATGTGTCCCTGCCGAGAAGCAGGTGAGGAGCATTGTAGCAAGCTCTCGGTTCGTGATGTAGTGTGCATTCGGAGGAGACCAAGGCATAACATAGTTCGAAGAGGTAATAGAATATTGGCGTCCAAGTGGCACCCGACGGTCGTTAGAACTTCCACTTGGGAGTGGCATTATTTATGGTAGCGGCTATTGTCGTTGGGTTGTCATGGATTTCAAACAATTATGTTGGGAAAAAAAAAGAGAAAGAGATAGAATAAATATATATATATAATAATAAAAATGAAAAAATGGTCAGATTAATTGTGGAACATATGGTTCCTTGGCGTGGGGCTCTAGTATCGATGGTGTCAGATTGAGGCCCCGCTTTGCTTCTGACTTTAGGGGAATCTTTGGAAGCTCTAGGTTTAGAGTTGGTGTAGATCAGGGGATTACAAGATTCTATATGGGCGACCTCGTTGTACTCCGCTTGACTGAGTTGAAGTTGACAAGAGAATCATGTTGGTACTAGAGATGGTGTCTAGACAGAATTCGGTTCGATGGGCAGAGGTTGCAGGTAGCGCAGAGCCGACAAATGAGTTATGCGGATCAGTAGACGTAACCGCTTGAGTTAAGCGGGGAAATTGAGTGTTTGAGTAGGTGACTCTTGTGGGGGATGCTGTCTGGCAGGCATGGGAAGTTGAGTCCCCACTCTTTTGAACAATTCCCTGTAGTGGAGCGTATTGGCCGATTGACTTATCGGCTGTGGTTTTCCCAAAATTGGCAGAAGTTTTCGGTGTGTTTCACACCGCCCGAGTGCGTAAGCATATAGCGGGTGATTCCCAGGTTCTTGAAGGCTTGATGTCAACCATGGTGATGCCAGACTTGCTGAAAGGTAGTGAGAGTAGAGAGTAAGGATCGAGGTAATTCTATTGGTTAAGATGGTCTGGCATTGTAACTCAAGAGGTGTGGTAGTTTGGAAGCGTGAGAACAAGTTGCGGCGACAATTGCCTTGCTTAAGTGAGTCTTTCCTCGCATGGTTTGTTGTGTTGTTGCAAATTTCAAGGATGAAATTTCTTTAAGGGAGGAGGAATGTAACATCCCAGGATCTCGGATTGTGTTTTTGCGGGTATCGGATCACGTCCCCGTTCGTGTTCGGAATTTAAATAACGGATCTTTTGATCCCTAAACAATAATTACTAAATTATTTCGGAGCCGTGGTGGCGTGATGGACAAGTTATGCGTTTTTCGGAATTTTTTGGACTAAAATCTAATTTTTCAAATTTTAAAACCCAAAAAAAATACCTATAAATACCCCCACCCCATCTCTCTTCCATCATTTCTCTCCTCTCCCTCCACCGTTCTCCTCCTCCTCTCCTTCACACCTCCGTCGGCCTACGGCGGGCGTAGAGGGACGAGGCGGCTGGGCGACGACGACGGCAGGGGAGAGAACGAGGACGAGATCGTGCTGTGGTGCGGGCGCGAGTTCGAGTTCGAGCGTAGGGGACGACGATCGACGGCGAGATTTGGCATCTCTGACATTTTTCGGCCCGTGTAATCTTCCTCAGAGGTGGGGGGATGGATCTCAAACCCTCCTTGTGTAATTCCCGTGATTTCTACGCCGATTCGAGGCCGAGAGAGGGTTTAATTCTCGTTTGGGGGAAATCCATGCTCGGGGTTTGAGAGGCAGATTTCGACCGATCCGAGCTGCGATTTGTAGTTAGATTTCTTCCATTTTGTGGCTTGGATGACAGAGAGTGTCCCCGACGTTTTCCCCCTCGTAGGAGGCGAGTGGGGCATGGAATCGAACCTCCAATTGAGGTTCTGCCCAGATGAACCCCACAGTGGGCGGCCAAATCTATGGTCGTCAGGGTTGGGAGCCCTGTATAGGAGAGCGGCCAGGTATGTGGCCTCCCAGGGAGTGTGCCCAGTTAGGCGGCCAGATTCTGGGCGGCCAGGGATGTGGCTACCTAATCTGGTGGGCAGCCAGGTCTTTGGCCGCCCAGTGGGGAGCTGGGCGGCCAGGTATGTGGCTGCCAAGCGTTGTAGAGTCTAGATGGCCAGACCTGTGGCCGCCCAGGTGCTGGACGGCCAGGGATCTGGCCCCCCAGTATGCCTATGCCCTAGGGTGCTGGGCGGCCAGGGATGTGGCCGCCCATGCTGTTTTGGCTGCCGGACAGATGGCAGCCCCGATTCTGAGTTGTCGAGTGTCCTTCGTGACCTCGTATTCCGTGAAGGGTTGTTCCCGCGTGGCCTCGTGTTCCGCAGAGAGTTGTTCTCGCGTGATCCGTGTGGCCCCGTGATCATCAGTTTTGCTCTCCGACCTTGTGTTCTTATAGTTTGGCGACATAGGGTTATGTCGTGTTCTCAGCCGTGTGTGTGTGTGAGTCGGTGATACTCTGGTGATTCTTGTTCTGACTGTGTTCTTACCCTGAGTGATACCCCACTAGTTGTAGTCCTCCTGAGTACGCAGGCACCCACCTACCTAGGAGAGGTGGAGGACTTTCCCGTGAGACGGTTTCGAGCCGGTACCGTGGCCCCCTGTGTACACGTTGGCGTTGAGGACTTTGCCTACATTCTCAGAGTAGGCATCAAGGACTCTGTCTACTCTTGGTTCAGTCTGACTCTGGGCAAAGGAAAAACCGGTCGTAGGGCCTAGACGTCGAGGACTCTATCTAGTGTGTGCACATGTGGTTGGGGGTTCGGACACCGCGTTGACGAGCACGGACACTAGCTAGTCCTATTAGTGTTTTGTGTGTGTGTGTGTGTGTCACTGCCACGCGCTTGGATGAGAGGACATCTGTACGTGACACGAGAGGCGCAGTGTAAGACGTCAGTGGATACATCCGGCCTTATTTCTAGTGGGTAGTTTCTCCTGTCACTCGAGCGGTGGTTCTCCTGGCAGTTGAAGTTATGATTTCCCGACAGTGAGGTCGTTGCCCTCCCGACGATTGAGGCAGTGGTTTTTCCGACCGCGAGGTCGTGGTTCCTAACATTGTAGCTTAGGTGTGGTCGAGTCTCCTCCGACATGCGGGCGTAGTACATAAGGTTTACTTGTGATTGTGGTTTCCTTGGCCCTCGAGGTGTCATGTTGCCTACGTGAGACTTGTGCGACAGTGTGGTTTGCTTTCCACCAGTTGCTTGTTCACTGTCGTTATTGTTGTTATAGTTGTTTCGTATGGTGGGGATCCACAGGACCCCTACCGAACCAGTGAGATGAGGCTCACCCCTTTTTCTTTCAGGTGTGGTGCACCTCCGCGCGGTTCAAAGGTCCAGTGCAGTGCCAGCATAGTTTCTTAGTTGCCAGCGTGCTAGAGGCAAGATATGCTCCATGACTGTATACTTTTATTTTCTGTTGGACTATACTTTTTGGACTTGTACTCTGGACTATAAATTGTAATAAATGTAAATTTTAATTCTTGCACCTTAATTCCTACATTTATTTTAGATTCAGATACACTTCCACAATGTTAATCTAACCATTCCGTGCACTGTGACTCGTGGGTGGCGAGTCAAGATTCGGGTCGCGCCAGTTACTTTCCGTTACTCAGATCCTGGATAACTACAAAAAGGGATAGTTGGGCAATCCTTGAATAGCAATTGATAAAAATTAGATGAGGTGAAGTGGCAAGGACGTGATAAATGAGGAAGTGAAGGATGTAAAGGAGTAACTTACTAGTGATGCTATGGATTATCATGATTTCTATGAAATAACGACTACATGCATGTAATATTGTACAAGTATTTATGAAGTGATGAATGTGCAAATTTGGATGACAAAATTTTTATGAGGAGAGAATGTAAGGACATGGGTAAAAAAGTATTTTTTTTGCTATTAATAAAGTTCATGGTAAATTTTAAAAACAAAAAAAGAACAGGGTTTTATTTGCAATTTCCCCTAAGTTTTACTGGATCAAATGGGCCTTAGTTAATGGGCAAAGGTTGAAGTTTATTGGGCTGGAAATAAGGCCATTAAATGGACTGTTATTTGGGTTTTAAGAAGCCCTTTCTGAAACAAGGTCCTATTGGGCCTTAAATTAAGGCTTAAGTGGGCCCAACAGGCCCCTCTTCCCAACTGTCAAACCCTTCCCCCTCTCTCCACGTCCAAAGCCCTCCTTTTAAAGGAGGCAGCGGCCTGCCCCCTGCTCATTTCAAGCGCAGCCAAAAAGAGAGTGGGGGAAGCAGCAGAGAGAGAGAGAGAGAGAGAGCAGAGCAGAGCAGATCAGCAGCAGCAGCAGCCTGCAGCAAGGGAAGGAGGAGGAGGAGAACGGAGCGGGAGAGCAGGTGCAGCTAGCAGCAGCATGAGAAGGAGGAAGGAGAAGAAAGAGAGAAGGGGAAGAGAACTGACTACTGAGAGAGGCGCCACCTACTCAGCACAAGCTGCAAGGGGAGGTCTCCACTTCAAAGCCACCTAGGGTATGCTCCAAAGAGGTAGGGTGATATCCAACCTAGCTCCCTCCTTCATTTGGGGTTTCTTTTAAAAGTTTTAGGGTATCCCAAGTGAGAGGTTTGAAGAGGAAATTTTGTCAATTTTATTTCAGGATTGAGGGAATGTGAGTGATAGCTATTGAGTTTTCTTGCAGAGTTTAAGCAACTACATGACCGTGTAGTTATTAAACTTCATGACAGTGAGTGCTATAGAATATAACAGTGTGTAGGAATATTTTAAAACATCTTTATCATGATGTGTAACTACCTGATTGAGTAGTTATTAAACTTCATGACAGTGGGTGCTATAGAGTTTAACAGTGGGTAGTAATGTTTCAAAACATTTTTATCATGATGTTTGGAAGTAGGGCTTGAGATTATGAATATAAGATGCTTAAGATGAGTAATAGATACTTAATACATGTGTTTAACACCTAAATTGATAAAAATACAAGGTTACATTCTGATATTGCATTGACAATAACATGTCTCACGACTGATTTTTCTCTATATTGTGCAGTACATGATTTCAAATCTTTTATTCAGAATTAAATGTGAGGATGATCTTATGAAAAAAGTTAGAGATGACATGCAACGAACACCTTCTGTTAATAACCTGAATTAAGACTCTCTTGAGACCTATCACACAATGATACATACGTCAAAAGTGTAGACTGCTTATGTACTAAGTCGAAGCTCCACAAACATGATGAGTAAACCCTAGAATGAAAAATGGATATTTGGATAAAAAAAGGGATTTTCCACATGTTTTCTACATTGAACCTGAAGCTAAAGAGTACTGATTAGTTTAAAATGATAGAAAAGAAGTGGACTTAATTGAAGAAGGGACATATTGGAATAGGTTAAAGCACAAAATAGTTCTATTTGGAAATAAAAAAGTATGACTGATTACATGCATCTAGATAGTAATTCATGCACAGAAATAATAACTTAATGCATGTTCTACCAAAGGATTTTATTAATATCGTGCCATTTGTGTGAATTTAAATGCAAGAATAAAAAATCCATCTTAAGTTTTGTTAGTAAAAAGATGCATACCCTTGGTATAACCCATGTGCGCCAATCAATGCATAGAAAATGAGTCCCTTGATAGAATGAAGGGGCATGTGTACATGAAGAATGCATGTTAAAAGAATAATCTAAAAACCTGAACTTAGTGCATATTCCCTTGACATTGATTTCAAAACATGACTTACATTAAAAGGATTGTTATGAATTGAAGCCCATAAGTATGTGAAATTGGAATCGCAGACTGAAGAATGATCATTGCAATCTCCGGAGTTTGCCTCTGAGGCAAATCGCGTCCCTCTGGGAAGCGGCGGCCCCCGTTCAGCCTTCCCCGACATGCCATCGAACAGGGGAGCTGCTGGGGCTGTAAGTGGAGGCGGAGGTAGGGTGGGGTGGGGTTTCCATCAAGTTTTAGAGGCCCTCTGGGCTCTCAAGGGAGAGGGCCAGTATGTTTCCGCTGCCAGAGAAGGGGCCACTTGCAGAAATTCTGCAGGACATCAGAGGGAGGAAGGGGACTGGAGACTGTAGGGGGTGCGAGGGGATTCCCTTTCAAGGGATCCTTTGCAGATGTCGTCCGAAACAAGGCGCCGTCTCTGTCTGTCCTGAAGGGCTGGCAGGACTGCAAGAGGTCAGACGCATCCCCCCCCCCCCGACCTTCTCCATGGCTGGATGGAATGGCTCCGCCGTTGTTTGTACCTGTCTACCTTAGAAGGTAGGGTGGATCCGGAGGTGGTCAGAAGCTCCTTAACGCACCGTGGGTTGGAAACAGCCAATGAGAGTTCGCCAAGTCCATAGGGATGGTCTCCTAGCTGTCGGCCGTTGTGTGGAGGTGGCGGGCGCAATGGTAGAAGCGAGCTTCCTGGTGGCCGACGGAGTCATTCTTTGTGTCCAACATTGGACTCTGGCGAGAAGGACCTTCCCTAATCCGAGGGGGTTCGGCCTCCGTATCATGTTGTACGGCAGGCTCTCGTCCTCTGAGACGAGCAAGGGATCACCTACTTGACCAGGGACTTTGGGTTGGTGGAGCCTGGCAATCTACGTCTCGCCCCGGCCAGGAAGCTAACCGCTGTGGAAACAACAGTCTGGGCTTCCAGCCCGCCTGCAGTGCCTCCAGTGATTTCACTCGCCACAAGGGAGGAAGAGTTTGTCGTCCGGGGGTTCATCCAGCCGAAGTTGTAGGAGCGGCAGCGGTGAAGCTAAGAAGAGCTAGGGTGACAGCCATTTGGCCGGAGGGGAAGACGAATGGGCAGAGAGGGTACATGCCCCAGCTTCAAATTCGAATAAGGGTGCACCCTTGGCTGGGTCTGGTGGATTGCCACCCTCAGATGGGCAGGTAAATGGGTCTTTTCGTGGACCTTATGGGGGTGGGCTGGGCGGCTCAATGGTCTCATGAACAAGAGGTGGGCCGGACCTGGTGAACGATTATGGGCTGGGCCTCCAGACGTGGGCAAGAGTATCCACCTAGACCCAAACCCATTTTACCCATGACTTACCCAAACCCAGAAGTCAAAGAGTGACCAAGTCGCGGGCCCGATAAGGGCATGGATGGCAGTATCGGCCGAAACCGATACGTTTCGGCTGAAACGTATCGGTTTCGGCCAATACCGAAACCGAAACGCACCAAGTCACTGTAGCAAGTCCGATACCGAAAACCGGACCGAAACCGACCGAAACTGACCGAAACCGGATCGAAACCGTCTGGTTTCGGCCGAAACCGGACCTGCTCAATACATTTTTTGCCTTTTCTGACTGTTTTGAACCGGTTTCGGCCGAAACCGAAACCGAAACGGAAACGTATCGGTTTCGGTACCGCCCGAAACCGGTACCGAAACCGATACTACCATCCTTGGATAAGGGCCATCTTCTTCACTCAAACTCCACCACAGTCCCCACACAGCTGCGACAGGCGGGCGGCTCCCGTTCCGGTCGGCGGTCATCGGGGTCGGTGCCGATGACCGCCCCCATGCCTGGCTCTCCAGTCAGCCCTATCCAGTGACCTAGCTACATTGGCCTTTTCCATGGGCAATTGTGATCAGTAGCAGTGGCCCATGATAGGTGACGGCGGCCACTTCCAGATAGCGTCGACAGCCAGCCCACCACATCGGTCTCTAAACAATCACTTGCGGGAGGAGAGCGGCTGGTTATGGAAGGGCTCTGAAGTTAATGTTGGGCCGGAGAAGATAGACAACTGCTGATACGCGCCCTTGGGTGCAACCAAAGCATCCCCAAGGTCTCCAGGTCAACAGAACAACATTCTTCCATGCGCCAGAGAGATCCAAGAGGTTGGGGTTGCTTAGAAAGCTGAAGGGGAAGGGCCCTCATCTGGGGGCAAAGATATCATCCCGAAGACATCATGAGAGGCTAGAGAGTCGGAGGGGGGACATTCTGATGGGGACAGTCTGTCATAAAAGTGCAGACTAAGAAGGGTGGAGGTCAAAGAGCTGGTTGGGGTGGTTGACGGAGGCGCAAGTGAGGGAGTTGGTGGACAAAGTGGGAATATCCTTTGCGGGCCTAAAGAGAGACCTCAAAGTACACAAGAGGTGATTGATCATCATGGCGAGGCATGCTAAAAGAAGGAAATCGCAGAAGAGGGTGGCAAGGGTGAGTTGTAGAGCAGAAGAGAGGAGTGTACAAGATGAGGGAGATGGGAGCATCTCCTTGTCCACATGAGGCTTGTTTCGTGGAATGTGAGGGGGATCTATGGGGATAAGAAGAGGAGGGTGGTGAAGAAGTTAGTCAGAAGATGCAAAATAAACATTCTATGTTTGCAAGAATTCAAATGTGAGAGGGATTGAGAGTATGTCATGAGAGATATTGGAGGAGCCAAACTATCCATGGGAGTGGCCTCCCCGGCGGAGGGGAGGGCTGATGACATCATGATCCTCCGGAAACAGTTTGAGGTGAAAAGGTGAAGAAAGACAAATAGATCAGTTGAAGGGTTATTTCCCTCCACTTCATAATGTGAGGGATGGCTTCTCCTGAGACTTCTCGGGGGTATATGACCCTCAAAGCAGGGAAGGGAAGGGATCTTCTTGAGAAGAGTTACTCCTATATCATCATAGCTCAAGCCGGCTTTGGTGTGTAGGTGGTGATTTCAATGCAATTGTTGGCCATAGGAGAGGACATGTTATTCTTTCGGGGGAAATGGACAACTTCATCGACTTTATAGAGAAGGTTGTATTTATTGACATTAGACTATCAAATGCTCAATTTACTTGGCCAAATAAGAGGGTAGACCCCACATGTTCCAGGCTGAAAGAGCTTCTAATCTCTGTTGACTGGGAGCATTGTTTTCATGGTGTCGCCTAGGTGACAAGGTGCTCCATGGTGCCCAAGGCAACCAGGTGCCTAGGCGAGCAGCCCATTAGGGCACTCACCTAGCTACCTTGGTGCACATGGGCCACCTTGGGTCCACCTAGCCTACTTGGTAGAGTAGCCACTCCTTGTTTTGAGGTTTGTTTTAGTATTCGGGGAAAATTGTTCCTAGCCATTGTAACACGCATGGGAAATTGCCTGAGTCATTATGTCGTTGGGCATACCGTTTGGCTATGTGTTTTTCTATAAAAGGTGTGTAGAGATGTCATGAGATGATGTTTGCTCTTCTTTCCTGAAAAGAGGACATAACCTAAGTTAGAATGAGATTCTGACTTCATAAGCTTTGTGATTAATTTGTTATTGTTTGTCATTTATTCTGTTTTTGCTTTTTAAAATATAGGTATTTGTTGAAGATTTGTGAGTTTCAAAATTTTCTATTAACAAAAGATAAAACTTATATGTAGAAAATGTATAGTAGTAGTTCTCTTGAAATGCACTTAGTTATATAAATTAGGCTTCGCCTAAGCGCCTTGCCTTGTCGCCTAAGCAGAAAGGCGATGGGCCATCGTGTCGTGGTCGTCTTGAACGTCTTGACAACCATGATTGGGAGGACCACTATCGCCATGTGCAAGCATCCTATTTGGCAAGACCTGTATCGGACCATAAGCCCATTTTGTTGAAGACTAGCCGCAGACACGAGGGAAGGCATAACTTCAGACTAAAAAGATATTGGTTCAAAAAGGCAAACTTTAAGGACTAAGGATACTATTAGGCAAACCTGGAATGTCCAAAGGTAAGAACAATCCTCTATGGCTAAACTAGTGGGTAAACTAAAGTATGTAGCACAAGTGCTAAAGGATTTGGGTGCAGAAAAAACACTACCCAGCAAAGCTGTTAAGGGCAGGATTCTATAACAATTTGAGGGACTAGACTGTTTGAAGAAGGTAGGGCTACTAGATGAATGAGACAGGTTGCTCAAGGACAAACTCAAGTCATAATTTGAAGAGATCCTTACAAGGGAAGAGATCTAGTGGAAATAGCGATTGAAAGAAAAATGGCTCAAGGAAGAAGATATAAACACTCTTACTTTCAGCAAATTGCCTTTGAAAGAAGGAGAATCAACTCCATTACTTCTATTAAAGTAGGTGAGCATCTCTTTCCTAAGGATGAGGATATCAGGGTGCAGGCCAGGGACTTCTACTTTAAACTCTTCATAGAAGACGACATGGTCAGATCGGTGATTGTTGATAGTCTTCTCCCTTATCTCTCTTCGGAGGAAAGTGAAACCCTCTCCTGCTCGTTCTCGGAGGATGAGGCTCAGAAGTTAGTTTTCTCTCTTACTGGTGACAAAGACCCGGGCCCAAATGGATTCATAGTGGCCTTCTTCCATAAATGCTAGGGGATCATCAAGAATGACCTTTTGCTTGCACGATAGGAGTTTCCAAAGGGCAGGGCACGTTTAAGGGGCATCAACAAAACTTTCTTAGTCATCATCCCCAAAAGCAAGGGGCACAATGCTTCTTGGACTTCATACCCATCAGCGTGTTGAATACAACATACAAGATTATGACCAAACTGTTGGTCATGAGACTTGACAATGTGATCGACAGAATGGTTAATGGACACCAAGGGGCTTTTATCAGGGGACAACACATTCAGGAAAACTTTTTGATAGAACATGAATGTTTGTATGCCATGAACACTCAAAGGAAGCGAGGGTTTATCTTAAAGTTGGGTTTTGAGAAAGCATATGATCATGTCAACTGACAATGCTTGTTTGATGTCCTTGCAAAGATGGGTTTTGATGATAGATGGATTAGCTAGATCCGTTCGTGAGTTTCGTCGGCTACCTTTGCAATCATAGTCAATGGCCAACCCACTTCTCCATTCCATAGTGGGAGAGGACTCCGTCAGAGAGATCCCACGTCCCCTCTCCTTTTTGTCTTGGTTGAGAGCTAAATCCTTAGCATTGATCAGAGACTTCCAAGTTGGGACAGATAGTGTCTGCATCACCCATCTGCAGTATGATGATGATACCATCTTATTTCTAACAGAAGACAAGAGTCAGCTTTATGTCGCCAGGCTGATGCTAGAATTGTTGGAGAAAAGTCAATGAGCTCAAGGTAAATTTCAATAAAAGTCGCATAGTGGGAATGAAAATGGAAGATAGGGCTCTTAAGAGAGAAGCTTTCATCTTAGGTTGTCATCTTGGAAAGTTTCCTCTCTCTTATTTGGGTCCTCCGCTGTCTCCAGGGACCTTACATTGCAGTGATTGGCAAAATGTAATGCACAGATGAGTGTAAACTAATAGGATGGAAGCGAGGCTTCTCTCTTACAGGGGAAAATTGATGCTATAGAAATCAGTGTTGGATAGTCTTCCTATCTACTTTCTATCCATGTTTTGTATCTCGAAGACGATTGTCAGAAAGTTGTCTATTCAATCAAGATTCTTTAAGCATGGCAGTGGAAACAGATACAGATTACAGAGGTTGGCATGATATCTCCTAGGGCAGAGTCTGTAAAAGTAAGGACACAGGAGTGGGCATCAAAAATATCAGAAACTTCAATCTGACTCTCTTGTGCAGATGGTTGTGGAAGTTAGGGGTTGGTGACAGTGGACTATGGTTACAAGTCATTAGGTACTATGACAGAGCCAAAGACTGAGCCTTGAGCCAAATTTCTCAATATAATATTTCACCCATCTGAAGAGACATCTTGCAATGCAGGAACATCATTATCTCTAGTGTCCAGGACCAACAAGGGAGTGGACAGAAGTGTCAGTTCTAAAAAGATAGGTGGGGTGGAAACTTCACCCTAGAGGCAACCTTTCTGAAACTCTTTGCGATCTCAACTATACCTTTGGCCTCAATTTCCCAGACTTTTGGCACTCATCTATCAGTGAACATCTGGGCACCAACTTTTAAGAGGAACCGTAGGCCAGAGGAGATAGACCAACCGGAGGGACTCCTCCTTTTCCTCCTAGACTTGCAAAGTTGACCAGTGGTGGTGGAGGTGGGCAAAAGTGGGATGCTTTTCAGTTAGGTCGGTTTATACATTCTCCTCTAATGGAGGGGTGCGCCACCGCTTCATCTCGTAGATTTGAACTCTCAAGAGTTCTCTGAAAATGACGTTTTTGATCTAGAGGATCTTACACGAACGGATGCCAACATGTAATAGACTTGCTTTTTTTTCTACAAGACATACCTACCATCTACTGCCAATATGAAGACGAGGAGGAGACCTTGAATCACTTTTTCACAAACTGCTCCTTCTCTCGAGAAATATAGACAAAGGTCACCAGCAGGATTCAGTGTGCCATTGGCCCTTAGGGGAGTGTACAACAACTATTTGGGGATGGGCACATAAAGTGGACTCTTAAGGGGGATAGAGTAATCTGGTGGCTTATCCTTCATGTCACCTTCTGGGCACTATGAGAAGAAAAAAATAACCGAATTTTCAAAAGATAAGCAGGAGCTACAGATAGGGTACTTTCTTTCATTTGTGAGCGAGTGAGAGACTGGGTTGAACATTTACGTAAAGTGGACTCACGCAACTCCTCTGTTTTTGTTTTGTTGGGAAACTAGTGTATGCCACACCACCTTGGTGTAGAGCTTTTGTTTTACAGGGATCCTTTGAGAACACATTGATTATACATGTGCATCCCGTACTTATACATTTAATACAATTGTAGTACCACCTACTTTCAAAAAAAATAAATTGAAGCCCATAACAGTTAGGATATAATGGTGATTACACTCATAATTTGAAGGGAGAGTTTCTTTTGCTTTTGTCTAAACATTATCTTCTTTCGAGAAGTGGATGGTACCGCAATTGCTTTCATGGAAAAAAGAAATGGGATGTATAAGTATAGTCAATCACCTCCCAAAAATCCCTAAAAAAACTCCACACCAAGGCGGTGTATCCCTCGCTTGCCCCCCAACAAAACAAAAAGAGAGGAGTTGTGTGACTCCACTTTACATAAATGTTCAACTCATTCCCTCACTCTCTCACAGATAAAGGAGAGAAGTCTATCCTCGATTCTTGCTTCACCTCTAAAGATTTTGCTATTCCTCTCCCCATAGTGCCCGTAATGTGGTGTGAAGAATGAACCACCAGATGAGTCTATCCCCCTTCAGGTTCCATTCCTTGTGTCATTTAGCAAGAAGTTGGTGCACATTCTCAAGCGAGCCAATGGTATAGTGGATCCTATAGGCAATCTTGGCCTATACCGCCCTAGTGAAAAGCATTCTATGAATAGGTGGTTTAAATTTCCTCCAGTTCCCCACATAAACAGCAAATGGCGGGTACATCCTACAAGAAACGTGCAATCCGATCATATGTGGGTAGCCTGCCATGTGATATCCTCCACCACCACCTAACGGCTCTTCTTTCCTCCATATTGTAGTCTAGGAGGAAAGAAAGGAGGCCCTCCAACTGAATGATCTCCTTGGGCGTGAGGTTCCTTCTGAAAGTGGGTGCACATGTTCCCCAAGAGAGCTGCGTGTCAAAAGTGTGAGCCACCGATGTCGAGGGTGCAGGTGAAATCACAAAAAGTTTTGGGAAAGTTTTCTCGAGGGTGAAGTCTCTGCACCATCTGTCCTTCCAAAACAGGCATTTCTGTCCATTGCCCAGCAAGACCCGAACACTCCATTTGATGATGTCTCCTCACTGAAAGATGCCTCTCCAAATGGGTAAAAGATTGTGTAGAGATGCTAGTGTCAAGTCCAAATCTCTGACCCTTCTATAGTATCCCTGCCTGACTAACTGCAGCCATAGCCCGTTGTCTTCAGCCCCAAGCCTCCTAAGCCGTTTACATAGCAATGCCATGTTGAAACCTCTGATGTTCTTGATGCCCACACCTCCTATTTCCTTGCTCTTGCAAACTCTACCCTATGAGATATCATGCCAACTCCTGCGACTATCTTCATTGCCATGCTAGAAGAATCTTACTTAAATGAACTCTAGCTTCCTAACCATAGTTTTAGGGATTTTGAAATTGGAGAGGCAATATATAGGAAGGCTGTCGAGCACAGATTTACATAACACCATTCTCCACCCCCCCTCCCCACCATGAGAGGAGCCTCGCCTTCCAACCTGCTAACCGCCACTCATACCTCTGTACCATCACCTGCCAATCACTACAACGTAAGACTCCTGGAGACAATGGTAGACCCAGGTAAGAGAAATGAAAAGCTTCCTATCTGACACCCCAGTATGAATGTTGCTCTCCTGAGGGACCTCTCCTGTATGTTGACCCCAACTATACGACTTTTGCTAAAGTTCACCTTCAGCCCATTGATTTCCTGTAACAACTCCAGCATCAACCAGACGACATACAGCTAGCACTTCTCGTCTGCAAGGAAAAGGATGGTATCATCAGCGTACTACAGATGGCTGATGCCAACACGACAAGGCCTCACTTAGAAACCTCTGATCAATCCAACCGATTCAGCCCTCATCCACATCCTAATCAGTATTTGTGCCACAAGGAAAAATAAAAGGAGGGACATAGGGTCACCATGGCGGAGGCCTCTGCCATTATGGAAAGTAGTGGGCTGCCCATTGATGAGGATTGCAAAAAAGACCGCGGAGATAGACGCCTGAATTCACCCAATCCACCTCTAATCAAAACCCATCTTAGCCAGAGTCTCTAGCAGACATTACCAATTGACATTGTCATATGCCTTCTCAGAATACAACTTCAGCACCACCCCTCTCTTCTTCTAGATCTTCATGGCATACAAGCACTCATAAGCAACTAGGAAGTTTTCTTGTATGTCTTCCTCTGATAAAAGTCCCTTGATGTCCACTAACCACTCTGCCATGTGCACCTCATTTCTTTAGGATGAGCACCAAGAGATTTTTTTTTTTTTTTTGAAAGTGGGTAGTACCACTAGTTGTCTAAACTGGAAAAACAAGGGGATATACTAATTGTTTTTTTGGGGGGTTCGGGGGGGAGCTCTTTAACCAAGAGGGTTTTGTTATGGCCCTCAAGTGAGCCCCACTCTCCTAGAACTCTCTTAGTGTCTAGAGCATGTCCTTCTTGATTGCATCCCAACACTTCTGGAAGAAGAACAAAGGAAAGCCATATGGGCCCAGTGCCTTGTCACCTGTAAAGGAGAAAACTACCCGTCTGATCTCCTCCTTCGTGAAGGGGCTAGACAGGGCTTCACTTTCTACAGTAGAGAGCTGAGGAAGTAGGTCATCTACAACCCAGGTTTGCACATTTGCTCATTAGTGAAAAGCATAGAGCATGGCACACACCCTAATCTCTCCCCCCCTAGTAAGAATTTGCTCCCCAACCTTGATGGAAGCTATGCAGTTGATTCTCCTTCTCCCCGAAATAATCCTTTTAAAGTAAGCAATGTTCATATCACCTTCTTGAAGCCATTTCTCCCCCGATCTCTACTTCCAATAGATCTCCTCTCGTATGAGGATCTCCTCAAACTCTACCCTAAGTGTATCCCTGCGCGACTTGTCAGAATCATCCAACAACGCTATCTCCTCCAAGCAGTCCAGACCCTCCAGTTGTTATATAATTGTATCTTTTCCCACTCTGTCAGGTTGGGTTTTGTCAGCACCCCATCCTTTTAGCACTTGAGCCAGATGCTTCATTTACCAACCAATGTGGCCACAGAGGAGTGATCGTGCCTTTGTACACTCCAAGCCCTACTGACTGTCTCCATGAAGTTTGCCTCCCTGAACCATAACCTTTCAAACCTGAAACCCTATCTCCTCTCCTGCTTGCGGATGGTCTTTAGCAAAATAAGTTTGTGATCCGATATCGGCGTAGCCAAACATGATACTTGCACATAAGGGAAGTGATCTTCCTAGTCAACTGACATTAGAAACCTGTCCAATCTGAAGGATCTAGGTACCACCCTCATATTGGACCAGGTGAATTGAGCATTCACCAGCTCAATGGCAATCAAAGTTGCCTCCTATATGAAGTCACAGAAGTCCTCCATTTCCCTGGTACGGGGGTTGTCCCCTGTCCTCTCCCAAGCCCTTGTAACAACATTGAAATCACCGGTCATACACTATGGCGGGCCCAAGCTTTGATGGTATAAAAGTACCTTACCCTGAAGTGCTCTCTTTCCCTCCCTGATTTGGGGGCCATAAACCCCCGAGAAATCCCACGAGAAGCCATCTCTTACGTTGTGGAAGTGGAGGAGATAGGTCCCTGACTGACCTTTGTATTCTCGTCCACCTCCTCTACCTCGAACTGGTTCCACAAAATCATGATAGCACCTGCCCTCCCCTCTACAAGGGAGGCCACCCCTTTAGTAAGCCTGGCTCCCCAAAGCTCTCTCAGGATCGCCTCCCCGTCCCCATCAAACTTAGTCTCTTGCATACACAAGATGTCAATCTTGCATCTTCTCACCAGCTTCTTCACCACCCTCCTCTTCTCACCCCCACAGATCCCCCTCACGTTTCATGAGACAATCCTCATAAAGGCAAAGTTGTGTTCCTCCCTCCCTCCTCCGGCTCATTTCCCCTCTCTCCTCCTTCCTCGCTCCCCCTTACTTCCCTCTTTTGTGATTGTCCTCTCTTCGCCTCCTTAGCCATATTGTTCAGTCACCTCTTCTAGATCTTGATGAATACCCCCTTTAAGTCCCCCCTCAAATGAGATCCCCAACCTGTCTACCAACTCCCTCATTTGTGCCTCTGCCATCTTCTCCATCACCCCCACCAACTCCCTTACCTCCCCCCTTCCCAACCTACCTCTTTCTTCAATTCCCTCCCCTTTTGAGATACCCTCCTCCGACCCTATCACCTCTCCTAGTGTGTCTGGGACAATTTCCTCGTCTTCAGGTGTAGCACCTCCCCCACTCCATACAGCAACACACCGGTCTCCTGGTCCCCCCTGGGTATTAACGGATTGCTATCCTGTGTCCAGTCTATCCCACCTGGTGGCTCACAACTAAGTAGTGTTGCCGCATTCCTGTCGTCGTTAGCCTCCGAGTCCTCGCCGACACACCTATCCACCTCCAACAGTAGTGCATAGGGCAGCAGGCCGGACAACGGTTCAGCCTGGAGGGGGACAACCCCCTGAGAACCCTACTGCAGACCGTGCTCTTGGGGGCAGGCCGAAACCCCGACTGGTTGAGGGGTGGATGTTAGCCCGTCATTTGCCATCCCTATGTCGCCAGCTAGCCCACACGCTTCCAGTAGGAGGATCTCTGGTGAAGATGACCTGGTGGTTGCCGGTGCCACAAGGCAGTGACCAGCCTGACTAGTCCACTGCAAGATATCGCAGTGGTCATTAGGGGTGGGCTGCTGCCGCTGCTGCTGTTGGGTTCAGGATCCAAAGATGATGCTTGGTGGGAAAAGGTTTATGCTGAGTTTGTTAAGAAGCACAATTCCAGCGGTAATGAGCTAGGGTTGGGTAGAGGAGCTTTAATTGGTTAAGGGAAACATTTTATGTGAAAAATCCAGGAGTAAATCCCAGAGGGAGGTCAGGGCTTCAGTGGTTATTGCATGTAATTCACTGAGTTCTGGGGTTCTACTCTTGGTGGAAGGTCAAAGGTAATGTGGGGATCTTGTATTCGGGCTTATTGGTTTGGGTTCTTACATTCTTTGTAACCACTCCTTTATTTTCATAGGGTACCATCCACTTCCCCACAGAATAAAAGAGGGGAAGAAAATTATGAATCACCCAAAAAAAACTTACTTTAAAAGCAGAAAAATGATAATAACATAGACAACAGAGGACTTGCCATCTGACTTTAATGTGAACATTCTACATACAACTAGACAAGACTGAGATATATACTGCAGACAAATTGCTGTTAGACCAATGATCATATTTTTAAATTTTCTATCACAATGAAGCATAACAGTAGTTTAGGTAGACCAGCATGATGGCATCCTGAAAAAGAGAAGGGGGGAAGAAACCTGAAGACTTTACCTGTTTTTCTTCTCTTGGAACCCTGAGCTTTTGCAAGAGAATTCCGTAAATCCATTGAAGCCTTAGAATGAGTGTAAATCAAGCGAATGCGGAAAGAGCTGGCACCCACTTTAACCGCCTGCAGAGTTTCAAGTCCCAAACATCACAATCCAATAAATGGTCAGTGAAATTCAAAATTTTAAGTGGAAAAAAATTAAGATAATGATGATCAGAGGAGATACTTACCAAATGCCTTTCAAGGGCACAACTTATGGACAGTTTCAAGACATCTTTCACAGAGATGTGGTCCCTGAGAAACCTTTCTTTGAACCAATCTGCAGATTCATACTTCTTTTTCACGTACAGCCTGCATTTGCTTGGAGAATAAGTAACTTCGGTCAGTAAGCACCATGATTTCATTATTTTAGATCTAAATGTCTGGGTAGAGCAAATCACATTAAGTCTGCAAGATGACAGAAAATATTCTTCTATAGTGCGACCATATTTTTTCTCTTGGGTTTTTTAATTTTAGGCCCCAAAAAATAAGCAATATTAAGAATAAGTCCCCCATAATCCAACTATTTTGTTATTAGCCACCCAACTCTTCTCTGTTACAGGAAAAACCCCCTGCCATCGGTCTCCATAAAGAAAGGTTGGGTTAGCCTAACCCAACCATGGCCTAGCCTAACCTGGAAGGTGGAAAGGGCCATAAGGCCCTTGGATACATTGTTGGCAGTTTCGGCCGAAACCGACGTATCGGTTTCGGCCGGTACCGATCCGAAACCGGACCAAAATACTGTAGCAGGTCCGAAACAATTAAAAAAACATTATTTAAATAGTTTCGGACGAAATTGGTCAGTTTCGGTCCGAAACTGGTCAGTTTCGGTCCGAAACTGGTCAGGATTATTACTTTTTTAAATTTTTTAACTGGTTTCATCAGGTTTCGGCCGAAACCGAAACCGATACCGAAACCGAGTCGTATCGGTTTCGGACCCGGCCGAAACCGAGTCCGAAACCGACACTGCCATCCTTGCTTGGATAGCCCAGTGAGTGATTGAGTGCCTAGAAAGACAGAGAGAGAGAGAGAGAGAGAGGGCGTCAAAGGGCATCTAACCCTCCGGTGCCCATATATATATATATATATAGAGAGAGAGAGAGAGAATATGATGAGACTGCTGCCCAGCTCCCTGGAGGTCCGGGCCACTGATGACTTGGCACACGCGCCCGACCGTGCCGGCGCCGGTGAACTTGTTGGTGATCTTCCCGCCGGGGCGCCGGCCACGGCTTGTGCGGCCCATCAAGCTCGCGACGGTGACCCTGTGGCACCTCTCCAACCATAGGCTCTCGAGCTGCGCAGCGGCCTCGCTGAGCCGTAGAAGGTATGCGTCCTAAGAGATGAGAACTGCATCTTAGAAGCCACCAAGAGGGAATTCCTCTGGTTCTGCAGCAGCACGAAGGCTGGGACCAAGCCGTACACGATCCTGCGGCGCTGCACCTCACTAATCCCCCCATCCCCACCCCCGCCGAGCTTTAGCTCCACCAACTTCCCCCCGACCACGCCGCCGGACGCCACATCATCGTTGCGCTTGCTGGTGGAGGGACGCGATGTGGAGGAGGTTCCCCCGAGACCGGGAGACGTATATGCGGAAGAGCAGGGACCTGAGGCCGTGGCGGACGGGGTACACGATAGGGTCATGGACGTCGACGGAATAGGGGACCGAGGAGTCCCCAGGATAACGAGAGGGCAAGAGAGATAGGGAGAGCGAGAGGGGAGGGAGGGTGCCGATGGGGGTCTCCCCCTCCGGTGCTAGCACCCCCACCCAGTGGAGTGGGGGGCAGAGGGAGAGAGAGAACGGGATGGCAGAGGACATGAGGAGGGTAGAGAGCAGAATGGGGACCCTGTCCGGCTCCAACCACCAGCAGGAGAGAGAGAGAGAGAGAAGAGAGAAGAGAGAGTGACCGGAGGTGGGAAGGGCAATTTGGGAAAAGGAAAATTAATGGGAGTGAAGGAAGGAATATTGCCTAAAATTGGATGGCATATTCCATTTTTCGAACGGTTGTTAATCGGAGGGGCTTTTTACTAAGGATTAGAAATTTTGAGTGGCTTATTAATAAATAGGTGGATTAGAGGGACTTATTCCTAATATCACAAATTTTTAGGGGCCGAAAACTAAAAACACCTTTTTTTGTTAACAATATGTAGCATTAATATAAAATAAACGAGAATAAACGGAGAATGTGCAAGTATGTTTTCCCAAGAAAAGGTTTCAGAGTGAATAAGTGAGCTCACACATACTGTCAGCCAACCCAGAAACCAGCACTGCTTTTCCAGGCATTACCTGGGCATCAAACTGCCAGAGAATTGTCCATGCGTCTGGCTATCCAAGGGCCACTTGCCTATGCTATGTAGGCACAGCTGGCAAATTCTGGGGCACCTTGTCCAGTCAGGCCTATTAAGATGGGTGCTCACAAAGGGATCAACCCTGCCCTTCTAACATAAAGAGAGGGCATCTTGGTGCTATTTAAGGTCCTGTCCTAGGGAGCCACTCTTTCCCCTCCATGCATAACTTCTCATGAGCTCTTCCTGTGTGGCAAAAACAAAAAACTGCAGCAACTGGGAAGAATATGGTATGATTTCTCTTATGTTGTCCACTACTCTTCAATTTGATTTCTTACTGAATTTACAGTCTGCTGCGAAACTGCTGTGCAGCAGCCTCTGGACAGCATGTGCCTGCTCCACCACTGCCCTCTATAGTGGCCCACCATCTAGAGTAGTTGATGCTCATGTTGATGCCATTCAGTGTCCGATGATGGTGATCTCTGTCCTTAACAGCCTCTTGAAGTAAGATTGACAGAGGCCTTATGTCATTATGTATCACAATTTCAGAGAAGATCCATTATAGGTGCTGGGCACCTCAACTTGTCACCTAAACAGTAAGGCAAAAGTCACCACCTTGGTCACTTTAATGACATTAGAACTCCAGCTCCCAAAGAAAGATTCAAGTCAGCCACCTATAAGCTACCTAACAACACTCCCAACAGTATAACTCCCCACCATGAAGTTCCTAATTGTCATGCCCACCACTTGACATAATCATCAATCCATTTTTGCAGTCAACGTAACATATGATAGCGTGTAATATGCTTTATGATGCCTTCCTGAGTGCTAGAGAACATCCAGGTAAGTAGTCGCGTCTAGCATGATTCACCACATCTTCCTGGACACCTTCAAGTACCATATCCTAGTGCATTTCAAGAGTAGCCACTTAATAGATTGCAGGACAAACTCTCACCACCCCTGCCAATGCCTCAAAGGGGCACAAGAAGAAGATGCTGGACAGATGCTGCCTTGAACCTGCACAGACATCTGTGGAGACAGATCCTGTAATAAAAGGCTCATCTTAGCACTACATCAACAGCCTGAGCTTGGCAACCTTCAACCTCAAGAAATTGAACTCAAAATACATAGGTGACTAGACCACCCACGGAAAAGGACATCTGCTGATATCAGCTATAAAGCAATAACCAATCCAAAGAGATCACAATTGATCCATCCATCTTGCAGGATGGATAAAGTATGACCTCCAGATAATGAGAGATCTTTTTTAAGGTGGCCATAAGGCCACATTTCATTGAAATAGAAAATTAGGAGCAACATAAAAACAGCACAACATCAAGAGCAAGCAACAGAAAACTCTACCAAGATGGTAGAGCCAACACCTCCCACCACCCCCCCCGGAGGCCTGAGCCTCCCTAAGTTGCAGAATGTATCACAAGGTTAATTTTTTCCACCCTTGCACTTTTATATAATAGAGTTGATTGTTCAATAGTAGAGCCATAAGAGGAGAAAATGGGGGATTTGAAAGCATTGAGCCTGGCTTTGCATGAAAGTGTCATGAAACTTGATTTGCTGCAGTGGAGGGGGGCCTGCTTAGTAGAAGAGGTGGCTAAAATATAACATTTATCAAAACTACGCAGAAGTTCGAGCTTCAATCAAAAAATAATAAGAAATTTCCTTGCTGGAAATGTGCATGGGAATTTTTATCAAGAACCTTTGATTATGGAACGTTAAATTTAACACGGCAGTCCCAAATTTTGCTAAGGTGACTATAAATAAGGAGGGCAAAAATAAGTCACTAACCTGACATAAAAATGTAATTGACACAAAAAACAGCTTTTTTTAAGTGGGTAGTACCACTATTGTATAAAATAAAAAGTGTGTATGCAAGTAAAAGGCCGTCGCACCCCAAAAAATGGCAACCCCAAAAAATCTATACAAGAGAAGGCCATGCAAAGGCAGTGTAGACCAACCTAGCCCCCAAGACAGCCACAAAGAGTAGTAAGAGAATTCACATTACACAAAATAGCAGTCCATTCCCTTACTCTGTCACAAACAAAAGAAACAAGAGTGTACTCGGCATGAGACTCCCTCCTGAAGATCCGAAAGTTCTGCTCCTCCCACAACATCCACAGAGTGGCATGAAGGATAAGCCACCACACCATACTGTCTCTCCTGATAGGCCACGGTCTTCCCAAAATGCCAACAAGTGATGAACGTCAGTGTGTAGGCCAATAACGCAGCGGGTCCGTCTAGCAATCTCCCTCCACATCCCCTATGAGTAGGAGCAACCTACAAACAGGTGGTCCAACGTCTCGTCATCCTCCCCACAAAGACAACAGGTCGACTAAATGTCTGGCAGGAACTGACACAACCTGTTCCGAGTCAGTAGTCTCCCATGAAAGATCCTCCAAACTAGGAGCTTGACCTTCAACAGGCTCTTCGGTCTCCACACCTGGTCATGCAGGCTATGGCGAACCCCTCTATCTGAGATGATGCCATACACAGATCTGACTGTGAAGGTACCTTCCTTTTCCCACCTCTAGACCCACTCATCCTCGCTGTGAGACAAAGGATGAAAGGGTATGAGGAAGGAAAGAAGGTCCTGAAGCTGCAATAGCTCCTCGTGCCTCAAGTCCCTCCTAAAAGTCGGTGCCCAGGCCCCTCCCGGCAGGCTGGAATCAAAAGCCTAAGAGACTGCTCCATGGGGATCCGCTACAATTGCAAAGAGGCTAGGGAACAAGGCCTCCAACGGGAAGTCGCCGCACCGTCTGTCTTTCCAGAAAAAACTCCTATCGCCTTTCTGTAGACGGACCCAAACACCGGAAACGATAACATCCCTACAAAGAAAGATATCCCGCCAAAAAGGAGAAGTCCTATAAAGGGGAGTAGGAGTCAAGTCCCAAACTCTCCTCCTGTCGAAGTACCTCTGCCTGATCACCTACGCCTACAACCCTTCCTCTCCACACCACAACCTCCATAGCCACTTACATAAGAGTGCCAAGTTGAAGTCCCTTACATTCTTAATCCCCAGCCCACCTTGCTCCTTGGTTCTAACCAGTCTACCCCATGCCATATCATATCAACCTCTGCACCTCCCCCCACTACCGTGCCAAAAGAACCTGCACTGAATAGAGTTGATCTTTTTCACCACGGTCTTCAAAATCAGGAACATGAAAAAAAAATAAGTAGGGAGACTATCCAGCACCAATGCACACAGAACCAATCTACCCCCATAAGAAAGTGTTCTAGCCTTCCACCTAGCCAACCCAGTCTTGTACTTCTCAATGATGGGCAACCAGTCAGCACACTGAATAGAACCCAAGATAAGAGGGAGACTCAAGTAGGAGATTGGGAACTCACCCAACTTACATCCCAACAACCTGGCCACCCCTTGAAGGGCCCTATCCGTCAAGTTCACCCCGACAAGAAGGCACTTGTTGAAGTTAACTTTCAACCCAATGACCTCTTCCAAAAGTTCTAGCAAGAGTCTCGCCATGAAAGGATGTTGCTCACCTTTCTTAAGGAACAAGATGGTATCATCCGCATACTGCAAGTGAGTAATAGTAGGGCCACCAATGACCACCTGAAAATCTCTGATCAAGCCAACAGCCTCGGCTCTCTGTCACACTTAGCTCAGAACACTAGCCACAAGTACAAAGAGGAGAGGAGACATCGGGTCCCCCTACCGAAGACCCCTACCACAGTGGAAAGAAGAGGTCGCCCTACCATTGATGAGAACCACAAAGGTAGTTGAGGAGATACATGCCCTGACCCAACCAATCCACATGTTTCTAAAGTCCATCATGTCCAGAACATCAAAGAAACGCTGCCAATTAACCTTGTCACACACCTTCTCAGAATCCAACTTTAGAACCACCCCTTTCCCCCCTTGGCTCTCTAAAGCAAACAAACACTCATATGCCACCAAAAAGTTATCCAGAATGTGTGCCCTCCCCTAATAAAAACTCCCTGGAAGTGACTGACCAACATGTCCATAATAGAGACCAACCTCCCTGCAAGCACTTTGGTGATGATCTTGTAAGTACCATTCAACAAACTAATGGACCTAAAGTCCTGAAATTCTAGAGCACCCGCCTTCTTAAGAATGAGCACTAGGAAGATTTTGTTGATCTCCCCCAAGTGTGCCCTCCCCTCCTGAAACTCCTTCACCATTGTCAAAAGATCATCTTTGATGACTTCCCAGTATTTTTGAAAGAAGGCCAAAGGGAAGTCATCTGGACCTGGGGACCTATCACCTGCAAGGGAGAAGACTGCCTGGTGGACCTCCACCTCAGAGAAGGGCAAAGAGATAGCATCTCTCTCCTTAGGGGCGAGGCCGGGGAGAAGATCAACTGTAATCCTCCGTCTATCGAACACGTCCTCGGTGAATAGTCTGGAATAGAAATCTCTCGCCTGGTCCCCAATCTCCTTATCGACAAAGAAAGAGAGCTCCCCCACGTTAATGCAAGAGATGGAGTTGATCGTCCTCCTCCCAGAAGAAATACGCTAGAAGTAAGTTGTGTTCCTGTCCCCCTCTTTAATCCATCTATCTCTCGATCTCTGTCTCCAGTAGATCTCCTCTCTGGATAGAATTTCATCAAAACTGCTCCTTTAGTGAATCCCTGAGTCTCCTATTCTCATCATCTATAAGGCCTGCCTCCTCTAAACAAGCAAAACCCTCGATCAGCTGAAGAATCTTACCTTTTGCTGCCCTCCCAGGAAGGGTTTTAACTACTCCCCATGCCCGAAGAACTTGTGCAGTGTGCCTCAACCTTCTCACCAAAGAAGCCAAACTAAAGAGAGCCATCGTCTAAGGATATCAAACACCTGTGACAGTCTCCATAAAGTCAGCCTCTCTAAGCTAGAATTGCTCAAATCTGAAAATGAATCTCTTGTCATAAGCTCAACTGGTCTTCAAAGGGATGCGCTTGTGGTCAGAAATAGATCTCACCAGAGCTACCACCTATGCACGAGGAAAGTGATCCTCCCAATCAACCGAACCCAGAAATCTATCTAGCCTAGAGCAAGAAGAGTGATGCTAGGTACCCGTCCTGGACGGTTACCCATCCGGGACGGGATTGGCTCACACGGGGTGGGCGCAATGCACCCACCCCGTGTGGGCCAATCCCGTCCCGGACCGGTCCGGGACGAGTAATAAGATTTACTCGAGCAAGAAATATCTGCTCTCAAGTTGGACCATGCCAATATCCACCAGAGCCGCCTCCTAGATGAAGTCAGATAAGTCCATGTCACCGACATGTGTACCATCTCCTGTCCGCTCCCACGGGACCGCTACCGCCTTCAAGTCATCTCCAACACACCAAGGCCGACCAGAAGAAAGGTGGTGTCGAAGCAAGTCCTCCCACAACAACCACTTCTCCTCCCTGAACTGAGGGCCATACATCCCACTAAAGTCCCAGGAGAAGCCATCCTCGATGTTCCTGAAGTGCAATGAGATGGCCCATCTGCTACCCTCTCTATCTTGCATTACCTCCTCCACCTTGTATGGATTCCATAAGATCATAATGCCCCCAGACCTTCCCACTACCGGAGAGGTGACCCCCATGGAAAGGCAAGCCCCTCCAATCTCTCTCAAAAAAGCGAGACCATCCCCCTCATACTTAGTCTCCTCAATGTACAGAATATCAATTTTGCACCTCCTAATCAACTCCCTCACTGCCCTCCTCTTCTCCACTCCCCCTAACCCCCTAACACAATCCTCATTGGAAACTTGGGATGTCCCTCTCCTCCTCACACTCCCCACCCACCATACCCCTCCTCGACTGCGACCTCTCCCCCCCCCCAATACTTGCACCCCATCTCGTGTTAATTCTGGAATAAGCCCCCCTCAAATCCTTCTCTGCAGCCTGAAAGGAGATCCCCACGGAATCCGCCACCTCCCGCAACAGATTAGTCAAAACTTTTTCAACAGCCCTCATCCTCTCCCTCACTTCCTCTGCCCTCACCCTGGTTATACCCCTGAGAGCCTCCCCCACCGCAAGTTAATCTCCCCTTCCACCACTCACTTCCTCCTCCGACCCCACCTGCAAACCGCCACAAACCCCTCCTAGAAAGCCTCCTCTGCAGGGGGTAAGAGCAACAAGGAAGGGAGCTCCTCAGAAGACTTCTCTACAACCTGAGAAGCCCCTCCGCCATGTTCGTCTGCGACCGTTGTCACAAGGTGGCACCCCCCCCCCAGGATGGCCAGCCAACAGTGGAGCTAGAGGCCGGAGTAGGGGCTCCGACTGGAGTAGGGATACCAGGTCCTCCAACGCCCCGCCTGTAGGCTCCAATTCATACAAGAGGGGCACCGGGATATGTTCCTTCCCCTTCCGCGATCCTGCGCCAGGCTAAAAAACCTGCTGGCAGTCCCCAGGCCAAGGTAACACAAAAGGGGGGATGCCAGACCTCAAGCGGAATCCACCAGCTGTCGGCAAGAGGGAGGCCGGCATCGGAGATAGAGGCAGGTCCGGTGGAGAGACGGACGGAGACGACAACAATGAAGAAACAGAGATCGAGCGAGAGAGATGAAGTTTAGCAGTTCCATCAGACCCAATACGCTTGTCGGGTAAGTCACGGGTCCCAATCACAGACCCAGACTCCGTACCCGCTCCACCCGCGACCGACCTGATCCGCCTCCTCTGAGCCAGTTCAGCTGCAACCGGAGCAGACTCGTGAGCCAGAACTGTATACGGGCCTAGCCGACTCAAATTTGAAACACCTGCGTCTCTCCCTTTTGGCCAAAAGTCTCCTACCTCCGGACAAGGGGGAGGATGCCCTAACAGAGGCGGCGGGCCCTGCAATTCCTACTCCAACCACAGCTACAGGACCACTTCTTCACCAGTAAGGTTGACAGACACCAATGCCGGAATGGCCGACGGCGACGCCACCTGGATTGCCACCGCCACCGCAATTCTAGAGCACGTCGGATAGAAGCGTAGGGATCCCGACTCCACCTTCCCAACGTTTCTAACAATGAAGGACACGCCTTCCTCATCACAGAAGAAAATGAGAATCCCCTCAATAATGAGTTCAAAGCGTCTCCTTGGCAGGTTAGGAAAGGTGCCTAGCACCGGCGACCACCGAAAGAGGTGGAGAATAGCCTAACCCACCGCTAGCAAGCGGTCGCAACCAACCAGTCCACAACAGCCTCCTACCCTACCACCAAAAAGGAGTAAGACACCCGAGAAACCTCCTAGTCGCCTCCCGCGACCTCCACCAACCTCTGCCGGACGACCGACGCCTCCATCGACCCTTCCACCACGGAGGCACAAAGACATCTCCGCAACCACCCAAACCGGCCTTGCAGAATGTCCACCGAGAGGTCGGCTGCATCAACTCACCACTTGCTTCGTTGACCGGACCGAGGCAAGGGCCTCCAGACAACGTCGGCGAACAGACGACCCCCATGGCCACCAACCTTCAGGACGCCCAAGCCCAAAATGCCGGCATTGCAAAAGCGCCTTATGTGGCCCCTCCGGCCACAACGGAAGCACGTCGGAGGGCCTCTACTACCACCCGCAGGCCTCGATAGAACCCCGCCCGGGCAAGACCCGACACCCGAACCCCCAGCTCCCAGCCTATTCGACGCACCCCAGCGAAGAACACCCAATCCCGCAGACCTTGCCAGCGGTGGGAAGGTCGGCAAGAGGCGCCACTCCCCTGTGGGAAGCTAGACAGCTGCATCAGACCCCCTAGGAACTCCAGAGTGTCTCTCTCTAGAAAAGGCTAGAGAGAGACTAGTGTCCAATCATTTGACACAAAAAACAGCTTAAAGACCATGTTTTCAAATTGTGTGCAATATTTCTAGAGAATCTGAGAAAGAGACTAAGTGTCTGTCATGTATGAGAAACTTTTTGGGGGGGGTTATGTACAGGAATCAAAATAATTCTCTCGAAGCTGAAGCACAAATAATAGCTTGAAATGTGAAAAGAAAATGTGCATATAGCTTATATGTACTGATAGAGTCACAAGATGAAACTTGGATTCGGGGAACATTTAAACACTGGCATATTTTGCTAACAGTCAAAAATCAGTATTCATCAGTAATCATTGCAGGAAAAAAAAAACAACCAGATTGCACGTTCATTAGCCAATATGACAGGTGGTATAGAGGCTTCAAGACAAAAACCATCAATCTGATGCCCCTCTCTCTTTATATGTCGCACAAGCATCATTGCAAAGTCATCAATACAGCTCCTCTCTGTTGGAGCTCTGCAGGTTTCCTGTTCATGATTATAAGTGAACTGCAATATTCCTAAACAAATGCAGCAATATACTTTCTGAGATTCTGCCTCCTCAGAAACATATGAGCAATTGCTGGATCCATGGGAAAAATGACCGTTTTCATCAGAAATGCTGTTGGAAACTTTTGATTCCTCTAGAACTGACAACAGCACTGAAGCTGTTAGGTTTGAGCAAGAGAAAACATTCCCATAGACCTTAAACATTCGGAAGATGCATCGAACACATACCTGCAAAGGGAACCATGTGTGAAGCCCTTGTACAGGTCAATTATTGCTCTTTGTCAAATTGCAATGAATTACAAATGAAACTAGGCAATAACTTTAATCGAAAATAACCTAGAACCTAAGATGACGATTTGATTCTCTACCAGCTATGCATAACTGAGAGTTCAATTTTTATTATTTTCAGAAGTTCAATACTCACTGTTTCAAAGAACCAATACAGTTCAACAATCAACTCTGAAATCAAAAATGGGATGACAAAAAGATGGTTAGATTACAATGAATAATCAATAAGGCTAGACCCTAGGCTAAATGCATGAATGTGATAGACCAAAAAGTCTGAAATTTATCCCATTTTTGGGGGGTGGTTAGCAGAAGAAGTTAATTACATAAGTTTTAAACCGATCCGCAAGGACCCTGATTTGGAATTGTTTGATCGTCTTTCTATGCATGAGAAAGCAAAATATTGAACTTATCCAACTACAAAGTACATGCTTTAAGCAACTGCCTCTAGGTTGATGTACAATTCCGAAGAGTTTCTCACAAAGAGTAGTTATAGAAATTCATCTATGTCATTTTAGTTATTTTGGAATTCCAAGTATCCAACTTATTTTAACTAGGCACCATAAGTTTTACACCTTATGTTATCTAGGCACCATAAGTTCACAGGTCAAATCTATAATATCAGTGTGTAAACTGTAAAGCAATTTCCCCAATCTACAGTCCACGCAATCAGATGCTCTGACACTGTTCATTACAGCATATTCAAGGAATAGCAACACAATACTCTTGTGTGTCAATGCATGCGTTGCTTCCCATCTCAAATTAAAGAGCACCAAGGGCCAGTATCCTCTTCCATAAGGAACAACTCATTTGCTAAGAAAGACAACAACATTCCATCAATAGAATGGAACCACTATGCTACCGAGAATTTCTTCATGTCAAGCTACAGCTAGACCAATCACATACCAAAAGAAACTACCTTTTCCACTAAGGTCAGCAATTACACTGTGATCAAGTAAATTATGTAAACAATATTTGCAACAAACACGCGAGATACAAACGGAGCAGCAGAACTGCCCATAAGACAGGCCCTCCCACTTTGACCCACTCCCAGACAAAATAACTGCCCGTGCTACTTTCTGCTAGTGAAGTTCCACCCATCCTCCGCCCCCGCAAGGAGACCAAACGCTGCCCTCTCGACAAACTACGGTCGCCACAGGCATTACCTACATCAAATTAACGAAATGAAACACGCAGAAAGCATCCAACACGCAGAAAGCAGGCACGACAAACGATATGAAATCACCAAAATCCGGTATAAACAAGCACAGGAAACATTCCAGAATGAGACAGAGTTTGAGAGAGAGATATGAAAAGCCTAGAGTGGGGGGGGCGACCCCGACGGACAAGAGGTCGCAGATGACGTGAGGAGGGGGCAGCGAGGCCACAGCAGCAGCAACGGCGCTCCGGGGGTCACTTGGCGCGCCGTCTCCTTCCGGCCCTCGCGCCATGTCGCGGAGACTTCTCCCGTCGTACCGTACACCTCTCGCCCCCGCCGGCTTGCGCTGCGGCTGCTGGGAGGGACCGAGGAAGGGAGTAGAGACGAGGAGAGAGAGAGAGAGAGAGCGCGTTCGCACACGTCGGGGGACCCGGGAAACCGAAGCGGCGGGCGGGACAGAGACCGGCCCAGGGAACTTTTGGGGACGAAAAATGATTAGTGCACATACGCCTATTTAAATGTTCAAAAAAATCATAAAAATAATATCAAATGAATAATATTAGATATTTTTAATTAATTTTTAAATTTTTTAATCATTGAAAGTGTGATTGGCACTCTAAATTAAGATGACTTAGATCACGTATCATAAAATTAAAAAAAATTAAACTAATATACATTTGTGACGTGTAATAATTAATTTTTTTTAGTCATTGAAGATGTGATTGGCATCATAAATTAAGATGACTTAGATCACGTATCACTAAATTTTTAAAAAATAAAAATTAAACTAATATACGTTTGTGATGTGTAATAATCTCAAATGTGCACTAAACATCATTCATTACTATTTTTATTTGACCCACTCCCTTCTTTTCAATGATAATCTTTTATTTCTTTCGGTATCAATTTCAACGTTAATATTGACACCATAAAAATCCAAACGCTAAAATTAATATGTCCTGCAAACATGACAATAGAATTCAAAGCTGAGTTTTTTTATGGTCAAGCTTCTCTATAGGATTCGGCAAATACTAAGGGCGTGTTTGGTAACACTTCCTGAGGGGATTCCAATCATTGGAATCCTGATTGGAATCCCCAACAGGAAATGAGTGTTACCAAATGCACCCACTCTATCTCGATCTGCGTGTACGGTAAAAATCTCTCATGAGAGAGAGTGTAGACACACCAACTTATTCTAACCTAAAATCATAAGGAGCAGCTGAGAGGTGCTTTTTGGGCTGTCCGACGAATTTTGCGGCTGCCATTTATCAAAGTATCCCTCAACCTCTCTTTTCCCCATTTTTTAATCAGTAAAACTAGTGTTAAAATTATCCTTTTAACTTTTTGGACATTCATTCGCTCTGCCAACTCTCAAATACAATGGCACATTTTAAAAGTCTGCTGCCCAATCTCCGACAACCCAACAGAGGTGTCATAAGGCCGCTTTTCATTAAATCCATCTCCTCTCAACACATACAAAACGCGCCCTAAACATCGTTTAGCTTCTACCATCAATTTGTATCATTTGCTCGTCAAAAATCTCTGATCAAAAGATTTCTTAAAAGGGCTCGTGATAATATCAAACTTAGGATCCTTGACAATCAAGACTTTGCCGCTTTGTTATCGAAATTGTGGGGGGGCCCACACTCTCCCCTCACACACATAAATACTAACCGGGGTCGGTTAGCGCAACCGACCCCCGGGGGTCGATTGCGTTAACCATGTCCGGTTAACAAACATGGCCCGAAGGGTATGCTCGGTGGTAGGGTTACAAATAGATAAATGACTTATAATTTTTTTATCTATTTTAAGATTCACATAATGGATAAGAAACTCCATAAAGAGCATACCGTGACTTATAGAAAACAAAAGGTGGAACTCCGGTAATTATAGGAGTTGAAAACAGAGTAGTTGTTTCCACATTTGATGTTATATTTTTATCTTCAATAAGTAAAATATAATTAATATATGTAGACCTATATATGTACCTATAGACTATATATAAGTCCTACATCATATATATTATTAATCAATAGATCATTTATAGATGGGGATCTATCCCATATCCAATAGTTATGAAGATAGGTAAAATATATTTTTTTGGGGACTTTAAAGTTCATGATTCTTTGTCGTGGATAAATAGACCCTAAGAATTTATATAAATTTGTGACCTTGTAAGTTTTTTTTTTAATATGTAAACATACTCATTGAAATTTAAGTAGAGAAAATGGTGACACAGAATTACTTACTAGTGTAAGGCAAGATTTGTAATATCGTGAAATGGAACCAGAACACAGCAGACTCGCTTTGTTTGTCCGACTTATATACATATATATATGCTTGGATTTCGAATGATCACTCACCAAACCCATTAAGTCCGTTGCCACATGACTGCATATACCAAATGTGGGATCTAGAACTCAATCCAGTCTCTGTTACAGACAAACGTTGCACCTCCATCCTTGTCACACAACGTTGATAAGTGACAACTGTGTAGCTCACATGAATCTTCGAACCTCTTCTTTGAATTTGAACATCATTGGGTTCCATCAGTAACAGGCTATTACGATCACCTCCCACCGCTTGGGAAATGAAATAGAAGATATTCTATCGAATGTTCTCAATTCAGAGGTAAAATTAAGTTGTAGTTTAATGACTCGGATAGTGATTTTGACGCATCTAACCCAATCCATCTTGTGCTTTTTTGGTTGAGCTCCAGCGATAGGACGAACTTGGACAACTGCCATACTTCTACAGGGAGGATGGGATTTCTCTGAGACCACATAGCCAGTGAGAACAGCCCGTCCACGTTCTTTCACACTAGTTTGATAAATGACCCTGAATAATCAATAATCAAGTGTCAGGATAAAGCATATAAAACTGTAAACTATTAGGAAAAAAATTGGGATAAAGCAGTAATATTGTGACCTTGAGCCATCTAGCCACATTTCTGTGATCAGGGTCTCTCCGGGGTACACATGCAGAAGAAACCGGGCAAAGACACTTTTCACCAATGATGGTTCTCCATTGCAGAAGCTTTTGATGACAGCTCTAACAGCAAATCCAAATGAGCATAAGCCATGTAGTATTGGTCGGTTAAACCTTCAAAGGGAAGAAAAACGGATTAGTCGACAAGACACATGAAAATCCAAGGTGCAGAAAGTATCAGAAAAATGTAATGTGTATTGCTTGATGCATTGAGAATGGACACGGGTAATTATAATGTATTCAACGAAATGGAAAGTCATACATAACCTATGAAAGACAGGCAAAACAGTAGAAGGTTCAGGGGACAGGATCCAATGCACCTACGAGCACTGATTACAGAATGCTTGTTCCTCTCCAAGGGTTTGGAGCTGAGGACACTAGCTCAAGATACAATGATTCACAAGAAGATTACGTGTAACTAGTTTATACTTAAACAAGGGCTGCGTTGTAGATCTGGAATATAGTCTTCCATGAATTCAAAGACTAAAATGTGTCAAGCTTATATAATATGATAGAGTCTTGTCTGCAGATCAAAAAGGCTGATAATTTCCATATGACAAGACTCTCTCATAAAGCTTCCTTAATGCAGTGAAGCCCTTTCGATCTCCATATCATGAAACGGACGTGGCAGGACTTCTTTAAGTTGAAGTGTCCAGATAACAAAGCTCCGAGATCTATGATCGTGAAGACACGTGTGGTCATCTAGAGTACTTTTCCCCTGACTCATCAATTCCTCATACATTTCCTCCAGTAAATAGTTCATATGGATCAACCCCATCAACAATCTATGTCCCAGAGAAAACATCCAGGTCTTAAACAAATACACAGCCTTCGTAACAGTAGAAGGGCCAGAAACAGGTCAAATATGGCATAATATTTAGGGATTTTTGCATATAAACCATTATTAAAAGTGAATTGACAAAAATATCATTCATGGAAATGCAGTAGCACGCATATCATTACTTTAAATCAAATGTTGCAAAAATCCCATCGCCGTAACCGTCCATTACCATCTGCGAACTTAACCATGGTTACTTTTAACTAGATCTGTGAGAAGACAAAAATACCCTTAGTGTTTTTTTTAAAAGTCCACCTCCCTCCCAACCCCATCTCTCTTCATTGGTATTACCCCCTTTGATGCGGGACGGACCACGGACTCGACTCCGAATGGATATGCGACCCTCGGACTCTAAACAAGCTCGTGATTGTCCCTTAACGAGGGAAGCGTCGGATGTGCACGGTTGAGAAACCGGCAAGAGCTAGGGTGGTCAATTCGCACTTTCGTGCCCGGATCGGGTCACGGGACGGCTTCGCTCTCTCTCGCAGCAGCGGTGATATGAAAATATATAGCAAGCTAGGTCCTAAAACATGCTCTCTAGCAGCGGCATATAAAGCATATATGGAAATAAGCGAAATGCCAAGCAAGGAGCGAATACGATACCTCCACGCTCCCGGCGTGGGGAAGACGGACCCGGCCGAAAACCGTGCTCCCGGAACAATTAATACACAATAATGACAACAATGACTCACTGCCCACTCCACGCAGGGAGGTAAAGGGCTACACAAATGGGCCCGGGAGGACCGATTCCGGGTTGACGGGCGGCTTCACGCGTAGCTTCGGCCGCACCAGTACTCGCGACCGTGGGGCCCACGTGCTGTCCGGAGGTGCCGTGTGGGACTCGGTGGCACCGCTGTAATGGGGACACTTGGGGAAGCGCTCCCCGGGATGGCGGCACGCTGGTTCGCCGGCTGGAGGCCGGGCGACTCCGATCGGCACCGGTCGGAATAACCGGCCACGGATCTGCCTGTTCTGTTTTCAGGCGCGCGCTCCGGCGAGAACGGAAGCTGCGATCAACCCCAATGTCAGATCGACACGAAACTGGCGCCGTTAGAAAGCTGCTTCGAAGGGCTTCAACCCTATGGGATTACAGAAAAATAAACAGCTCTGTACTTCTTGTTGGCGAATTTTGATAGCTGCTGTTGTACAGTGCCCGAATTCTCAGATCAACAGGGAACTTGTCTGAGAACTGGCGTTGACTGATAGGTAGACCTCCGATTCAGAAGTTGTGTTCTTCATCAAAGTTGTAGGAAATTGAACAAGGAAGACGGCAATATTTTTTGTGACAGGTTTGGAGGTGGCTACGAATTGTTATGATTTGTATACTAGCAGTGAGTCGGATCTGGAAACTGGCTGACAGCACTGTAGATGGCTCTGAAAACGAATTTTGAAAAATGGATGGATGGCTGATCAAAAATCAGGAAAATTCATGGAGTGAGGGGACGGTGGACAGAACTCCCAGTAAAATTGGGAGGGTTTGAAAAAATCAACAAGATGCTCGGAGGGGGGGATTACAGGGATGCTGTCACACAGATCTGAAACTGGACAGAACTGGGAAACAGAAACACACGAAATTTGAAAAAATAGTAAATGATGAAATTTGGACGGGATCTTTTTTGTGGTGGTGGGGATTGAAGATAGGAACACACCATAAAAATTTTCAGATCAAGAAGATCTCGGGGCTGACTGCAGAATTTCGTGGAAGGGACTGCTGTTGGCTGAAGATAGAACTTCGACGGTGGCTCGATGGCGATCCGATGGCGGCACGAACGGCGGCGGCGGCGGCACAGATCACAACCAGAGATTGAGGGGAGGGGATAGAGATGAAACCACTCTAGAATTGGGGGTTGGAGGAGATGAACACCAGGGGAGAGGGGAGGGGCACAAGAAGCACTCTTGATTTTCCAATAATTTTCTCTTCATTTCATTGATTTCTAAATGAAAATACAACCTTATATATGATTCACATCAAATCAAATGTAGACCCTTGGATCTAGGGATGGGGAATGGAGGGCTGGGATGAAATGTGAACAACACACCTAATACATTTTTTTAATCTAACTTGACCATTTCTATTCAAACTCTACCTAAATCACACCTACCAAGCCTAATAAGGCCAAAGAACCATGCGCCCCCCTTCATGGGCCAAAGGCCAATCATGGGCCAAGAGCCTTCCACAAGCCCATGCTAGTCATGGACCATTCCCACTTAGATGGCCCATGAGAGAGTGTAACCCAATTTGGGCCTTAAGTGACTTAAGGACCCATTTGAAACCTAATGACCCAATATGAAGTAACACCCTTAAGTGGACCTAATACATGATACCTAGTAATGGACTCTTCCTAGAAATGTGGCCCAATGGCTTAATTAAAGCCTTACAAAGAGAGCCCAAATGAAAGAAATCAAAAATTACACACTTTCAAGCCAATACAACCCATAATACACACCTATACAAGCCAATATACACTAATACACATCCCACAAGCCCTTGATGTCCTCATCACCCTTCCTCCTGCCGGACCCCCCCCCCTCGCTCCCCCATTGATACCTCCCTGCAATCTCCCCTCCTCTCCCTCCCACCAGAACATCCTCCCTCCTGCAAACCCCCAAACACCCCCCCCCCTCCCGCCGGTACCTACACATGATGGGCGTCGTCTATCAAAACCTGAAGCTGGAGAACATCCTCATCCGCTCCGACGGTCACATCATGCTCACCGACTTTGACCTCTCCCTCAAGTGCAACGACAACGATGTCACCCCCACCCACCTCATCTCCAACCCCAACCACCACAACCCCTCCCCCTGCCCCCCTAGTTGCCACTGCCCACCCCTCCGACAGCCACCCGCCCCCTCGCATCCACCTCCTACATCCTCCCCAGCAGCATCGTCCCGGCGGTGTCTTGCTTCAACCCCCAGAGCCGCCGTAGGAAGAAGTTGGGATACCACGGCCTTACGGGCAAGGAGATGGAGTTCATGGCGGAGCCCGTGGACGTGCGGTCCATATCCTTCGTGGGCACCCACGAGTACCTGGCACTGGAGATGTGTCCAAGGAGGGCCACGGCAGTGCCGTGGACTGGTGGACCCGGCGTGACACCCTTCCATGGTGGGGACAACAGATGACGCTGGCCAACATCGTCGCCCAGGCGTTGGACTTCCCTGAGGACCCGATGGTGTCCCCCCTTTACGAGGGACCTCATCGCCGGCCTCCTCGTCAAGGACCCCACCCACCGGATGGGTGCCGCCATCGGCACTGCCGCTGTCAAGCACCACCGCTTCTTCAACGGTGTCAACTGGGAGCTCCTGCGGTGCGCGAAGCCGCCGCACGTGCCTCTGCCCTTCACCATCAGCTCCAACAATGCCGTGGGAGGTAGCACTAGCGATGACTCCTCCGACGGCAGCTCGCCTGATACGTCGGTGGAGTACTACTGATCGGTGCTCATGAGGGGCCCCTCCCGCCGAAATACCCCCTCCTTCCCAAATGCCTCTCTCACTCTCAAACCCTTCTCACAGATCTCTCTCTCATCTCTCTCTTGTAAGAGTGCGAAATTTGAGAATGTGAGAGGGATATTTTCGTCATTTAAGAATCAACTAACGGAAGTATTAGAATATTTGTGGAATATTCGTCTTCTCTTAGACGGAAGTTAACCACGATGACATTTTTATAATATTTGGTTAAAAATACTGATATGCCTACTAATGCGTTTCTTGAATGATATTTTCGCCATTTCACTTTTAACAATAGTTTATTTGCAAAAATCCCTAATATTTAGCATCCTTCTCATTCAATATCATCATCAACATGAGAACTTGAAAACCCTAACAATTGTACCTGATCAAATGGACTCCACTATTACATTATGCAGCAACTGCCTTACTTTAGATTATACATTCACCTAGTTTTTTGTCCCATTTCTTCAATATCTATGGTCCATGCCTCTATATCAGGGCAAGAACTTTTTAGCCTCACTCATACAGTAAAACAGAGTATCAATGGGAAAAATACAATGATTCTAAGAAGTTTATGAACAAAAAAATGAAGCCAATTAGCAATAACTGAGACAGAATGATACTTGGCAGGAGGGGGGGGAGGAAAAAGATATTTCTTTCATAGTCACTGTTTAACATGGAAAAAATAACGAACAGTTTTAGGTGTTCATTTATTGAACAAAGATGCACATTTGTTAGCTATTTGATTAGCATGTGCATAATTATTCTCGCACTTTATATTTAACAGACGATTTAGGGTTCGTGTACTAGACTTTTCCCATCAACCATAGTCAATGTTTATTTATATCGGAACAAGTCCGAACACCTTTAATTAACTGCCAAAGATATCCTTTAACCCTTACAACATCCGTTGTGATACAAGGGATTAAGTCCAAAAGGAACCTCCATGCCCTAAAGCAGGGATATAATTGCAATAGATGATATCCTTTGTGGACTCTTGAACATGTATTTAATTTCCCCCCATAAGTTGGGGCTTATTTGCAATTTTTACTTAAACTAGGGTTTATTTCCAATTTTCCCTCGTGATGGAGGTAAAATCCCAATTTCATAATGACCATACCATTCTTATGCCATTTCTGCAGCTTTCAGAACTTGTAGTTTTCGCAGATACTTATATAATTTTGAAAAGAACCAGGGTAAACTAGCAATTTTCTGATCTTTTGAACAAAACAGGGGTTCTTCCCCAATTTGGAGGACATTTCTGCAAACTTTAACATCTCTTGTTCAATCTCTGAATTTTCAGAATTTTTCTTGGATTTTGTGGATATTTATGCAATTTCATAAAGTTGCAAAGTATTTCTGCAATTTCCTGCAAACCCGGGGTATTTCTCCGATTTTTGGACTTTGTGGGGGTTTTTTGCACAAATTCCTCAATCTTCTAGACTTTCTGCATTTTTTCGTATTTTTTAGACACTTGAGCATTTTTTGAAAATGTAGGGTATTTCTGCAACTTTCAGACTTTTCGCAACTTACAAGGACTTTCATGCAATTTTTCACATGAACATAAACTTCTCATGGACTTTCATAATTTTTCTGAATTTCTCCATGAGTTTCTGTATTTTTACAGAACCTTGACAGAAGTACATAAATTTTTCCCAAAATAGGGGCATAAATGTAAAAACCAAATCTTACCCCCAAACTGGGCTTTTACAAGATCAAATAGACACTTGGGGGCTGGGCTAACCAAGTCTTGTCCCAAGTCTTCAAGTGTTCTTGAGTTCTTGAGAGAGAATTTCCCATGGGATTGCCTTGGGTTGTGTTGAGCTCCCGTCTCTGTCTTCGATTATGTCAAATGAACCCCTAACTCCTCCTTTTAAAGGTGAGTCATGGTATGGCTTTGAGGTGGGAATGGACCGGGGGAGGAGGGTTCTCCCCATTCTGAGGTGGCAATGAATCAGGGGGCTTCCCCCCGGTTTGGGCTTCGAAAGAGGAACCAGGGAGTCCCCCCCCCCAGTTAGAAACTGGAGGCGGACCTAGGGAGGGGGGGTTCCCCCCGGTTTACTCCCAAAGAGGATCCGAGGGGGATCTCCCCTGGGGGGGGGGGGGTCCCCGGTTACCCATCCTGGGTGGAACCAGGGGGTTCCCCCCAATTAAAACCTAGTTTAACTAGGAGTCCCCCCTTGCACGACCAGAGAGAGAAGAAAAAGAGAGAGGCCGGCCTCCCCCCCTTGCTGCTTTGGGAAAATCCCAATAAAAATGTCTTGACCTGTCCTTTACTTCTCCTTTTTTCTTATTGCCTCTTGCTCCGGAGTTCGAGGACACAGCGGCACGTGGAGAGCTTTGTTTGTTTTTATTCTCTATTTGACACTATCGTGATGCCAGACTTCTTGCACTGTCGGGACCACACTTCAATGCATCAAGGACGATCCCCACAGGTTGGAAACGATATTTTTTATGGTTTCTTTACAAGGATACATAGATTTATGCTGCCCGTAAGGTGTTTGACAGAATTACAGTGTACAAAACACATCGGAACCTTGTAGATTTCATCTGACAGATCCCCGGGATATATGTGTGATACAATGGCAATGATTTTATATCATCTTACGCCGCCATAAGACTGTAAAATATTTATTTCCTCTGAATTAAATGAGAAAATTACTGGGTCCAACACTCACCCAGCAATATTTGCAAGCATAGGATCTGAATGCAAAGGATTATAGTCACCCGATAGTCTGTACAGCAAAGCCTGCACTAACTAACATTAGAAACCTTCAATATATGGATTTAGAAGGCACAAATAAGACTAACATAACAGAGAAATAGTAGGAAGAACTTCCTGCAATAAAGCATGAGAAGTACGATAGATAATCTTAGATTACAAGTCTAAATTACAAAGAGGATTCATGTACACCAAGGTTTGCAGAACAGGAACTGGTTCTGGGACCGGTCAGGGCAGATCCCAGCCCTGGTTCCAGTTCAGATCGGGAACCGGCAGGTTCAAACCGGTTCCCTCAAATACCTGCGCATTAAGTTTTAAAAATGGGATGTCATTAGGGCTCAGTTGAGGTTTAAACCCTAATCTCAATAGATCAGGTCAGATTTAAACTCTATTCTCACTAACACCCTATTTTTTTTGAAGTCACTTACACCCTAATTTTAAAGCAATTTAAAACATAATTTCAAGTATACTTAAACTCTAATAGGAGATTTTACACTCTAATCTCACTTAATCTCATTTGATTTTAGTCTCTAATGACATAAGTCTTTAAGAGTCATTAAGATTGTTGGTTGAATTTGCAAATTAATTCATTTTTTAGCTGTCCTCATTTTCTTCTTAAAAAAAAACCTCATGTTTCTTTTGTGTTTTAAGGACCGGCCAGTCCGATCCCAGAACCAGCTGAACCGGACTGGCCACCTCTGATCCCAATCCGGTTCAGACCGGTCCAGTCCCAACAGGCCATTTCTGCAAACTGTGATGTACACAGTAACACAGGACATGCTCACCCTCAAACATGTGCATTTCTGCAAACAGAAGATTTTACATTACCTACATCCATGAATTTTGACTAATTGCATTGCAGACTGCCATCCCTTCAAATGTTATCTGGCAGAACATTATCGAACGAGGTCATGTTTTTCATGTATTTTTCTAAATAACTTCTGCCACTTCGAGATTTCCTCTTTTTTTTTTGAAAGTGGATAGTACCACATATTATAAAAGCAAAAAGAAGGAATATACAACAAAGGAGAGAGTGCTCGCACAAAGCTCCCAATTATGAAAAGTGGCAGGAGGCGCACTGCCTCTGGAGCAAAGGGAAAAGAAAAGAGAGACAAAAACCTGACCACCAAAACTGACCTCCGCCCAGAGCAAAATGGAACACCAACACGCACCAAACAAACAACCGAACTAGCTACTCAGCCAGTCTGCCATGACAAGAGACCCACACACAGCAAAAACGCCCAGACCAACCGCCAACACCAGATTATCACCCTCACCCCCCCGTCCATGAGCAGTGTCGACCACCCTCCTCCCACTCTATTAGCTCAGCCCCTCTCCCCTCTCCTAGCTCTTTGTCGGTTCCTTCCTATCCTCTTCTCTCTCCCCATCCCCTCTTCTATTGGTTCTTCCTATCTTAGCCTTCCTAGCTATATCTGCTTGCCATCTCCTCTGGATTCTACAAAAGACAGACCTCACATCTTGCAGTGGACACTCTGATCAGACTAGACACCTCTCTCGCATGCTCCCCCATGAAACTCTCCACCCTAGCTAAGATTTACTTCACTTCCTCTTTGCCAAGACCCCCATCTCCTTCCCCATGCGAGCACCTCACCTCCTGAGGTGTTTCCCCAACAATTCCCTCCTTCGCCAATAGGGAACCTTCAGGCTGACCATAAGGAAGGCGCTAATGGGAGATCCTCTCCCTCTGTCTCTGACTCTCTGGTTCAACAAACGGGGGAGGCATAGCCAGGTAATGCTGCTCGCCGCCACCCCCAACTAGAACAATCTCCGCTCTCCTGCTGGCCTAACTCATGCCAGCTTGGTGGACCCCTTGACAAGACCTCGTCTCCAGGGATCTCTCCGTCTAAATCCTCTTCTGCATGTTCAGCCGTATCCCCCACTTCTATCCCCAGAAGAGCTTGCCCAGACTTCTCATCGTTCAAGGTGAGAGGGAAGACAGAGCCCTGAGGGTTCCCTCCCCCTCCCTGCCACCAATGCAGCAGCCGCCGTCCGACCTCGCTGCCTCCGATCTTTGGGGGATGCCAAATGCGTCAAGAATAAGGCTACTCGAGTGGCTGCTACCAACTTCCGGATGCCCAGAGGGTGGGGAAGCCTCAGCCTTGCACTGCTTCTGCCTTATCCTCGCTCGAGCCTTCTGTTGTCGAGCTATACACCGACTACACCTGCTCCTTAGAGGGCGGCAATGCAGGGGCCACTGTCGACCTTGCTCAGGCTGAGAAGGAGGGCCTGTGGCTACAGGCAGGAGCGCCCCCCGAAGGACATCTTTGCCAAGCCCGCCCTGCCCTATCACCCCCTGAGCTGGGGACTGGTAGGTTCGCACTGGCGTAAGGACAAGAGCTGCTTGGTAGACGTCGCGATGATCGGAGCCTCCACGTACTGCTTGGCCACATCTGACCCCTCCTCCTACCCTTCACCGGTGCCCCACCTGCCTCCAGTAGGACAGCTCAGGGTAAGACGGTCCACTAGCAACCTCGTCCGCAAGGGAACGGTCCCTTGGTGCGCCTCCACTTGGCCCTCCGTGCCGCACCGAGCCAGCTCCTCACCCCCTACTGCCTCAGAACGACACTAGTGTTGTACCACCTGAGCCGGGGAAGACGAAGCACCTTCAAGAGACCCTGCACAGGGTCCCTTGACATTCCCCGCCGCAACCACGTGCTTGAAAGCCGGCGCGAGGGTTGCCGACTGGGGACGGGTGCCATGGTCGGCACCAGAGCCAGAGGCAGAATCCCCGACGTCATTCCCTTACCAACGCTACAGACCTTCTGCAAGTAGAGGAAGCACTAATGGGCAATAAGGACAACTGAAACCAGTTCGCGATGGCCCAATAACAAGGCCAGGTCTGGGTCGGGTAAGTAGTGCCCCGGAGTCATGAACCAGCCTTGTCGAGTCAAGAACCCTGACCGGCCCAGCCCCATCAACAGTATGCCTGGCCTACTGGGAAATCAGACCGAGTGCTCAAACTGACGAGAAAGTTCAAATTTTGAATTCCTTGTTCATCTCTCCCGAAGGTGCACCCCCTTAAACCCTAGACTTCCCACCACCGCCGCCGCCGCCGCACCTTACACCACCTACACCTTGAGCTAGACCACAAATGTTGTCCCGTCGATGGTAAATGAGATCACCTCAGGAGCTCCACCTTACCACATGCCTGAATGGAGGCATCCACCATCATGCGGCCTCCCACCGGAGCTAGTTGGAGGCTCCCGGCGACCACCCAGCTGAAGCTTCTGACTAGAAAATTGATACCCTCCTCATCACACAGGATGAGGGGGATCCCCTCCAACCTGATACGAACAGTGTACTCCTCTGGGTTAGGGAAGACACCTCTCCCCATAGTCTAAGGATGTGCAGGAGGACCCTATCTACCGCAATCAAGCCCGACTCCGCCACCACCGTTGCTTCCTACTCCTACTAGCCTACCGCCAGAAAACCAGACCTCGCCACTAGTCAGACCTCCTATGAACCTCCACATCCTCCCAAGAACACTCACACCGCTACCCCATAGAACAGGGGACACCCAAACACACCGCCGCAACCAAGCCGTCCGGGCATGGAGAAGCTCCATGGGGACAACCCCTGCCTCCCAACAGCCCAGAGCACTCAGTCTCGAGCAACCTCCCCATGCCTACATCTAGATGACTACTCCTGACGACCTCAGCGAAGGATTGTCGGGGGGCTCTCGTCCACCAAAGCACGGAAGCTCCGCCTGTAGCTGTTGACCACACCCCTCGCTGGAAATCTACAGAGCTTTTGAAGGTGCCCACAGCGACCACATCGGAAGCACGTCGAAGTCCGACCACTCCTATAGCCTACCGCCAGAGGACAGATGGCCCCAAACTCCTCGAGGGGCCCCCGGGGCAAACCCTGGGAGCCCATCAGCACGGTCGAGCATCCACAGAGCTTCTCTCTCTAGAACCAACTAGAGAGAGAAACTCCCCCTATTCTTTATTGGTAACGTCACTTGGAGATTCTTATATAACTAACACATTCAAAACACAGAACTATAGAGCAATAGTTTCAAAGGTTCTCATTAAGCACCAACACAATCATATCCTGTGCGTTGTGGTTTAGTCGATATCAGATATTGATGGGAGTCTCACCTCTATATATGTTGAGGATTCCATCAACTCAATGCTTAGATTTTGGGTTAGCGATCAGATCTCCAACATGGTATCAGAGCGGGTTTACCCCATGGATCCATATATGGACACTTTGCCCTTCCCGTGATGCGCCCCAAACCAATTAGTTTGGCACAAGGGGGGGTGTTGTGGTTTAGTCCCATATCAGATATCAATGGGAATCTCACCTCCATATATGTAGAGGATTCTCTAAGCTCAATACCTAGGTTTTGGATTAGAGTTCAGGCCTCCAACACTGTGAAAAGAGATATGTATGCTTCACTGATCCATGTTTAGTCTACTCTCTTTCCATCCTTTGGGGGGCAAATTTAGTGATGATTGAACCAGAATTAATTTAAGCAGGTTAGCAATATCTGGGCAGCTGGTCTTTATGGATCATCATTAAGAGAAAGAAATAGGCACCACTTAAAAGATTTCCATCGATGGGAAGCCAATGGTTAGGTTTTTCCTTTATGGCATTGGGTGGAGGTCCTAAGGGAAGGTTGATAATTGCAGCCAGAAATCCTTAAGGGTTTGGTCTTCATAACCTCGGCATGACCTTAATGGTTCAAATTCCTCATTTGCATACATTCAAGGGCATGAATTTTTTTGAACTCTAAAGATGTATTTTTCTGTTTTCTGCCCAATCAACAAGGCTGCTTTTAACTGGGCATACATGGAACATAATGACGCTTTAAGTTTCATAAGAGCTAGTTGGCTAAATTTAAAACTTTCTGATTTAAATATTTAATTAATACAATATTTTGTTTATATCTCAGAAAAATTAGTAACTTCAATACAGATGCATGCACGTAAGCCCTGCATAATTGTTCCCAATGTCTGAGCTTTTGTTTTGTTTCGCACATGCATTACCGTCCTCTATTGACATGACATCCTTGTCCCTCTCATAAACATGGCATCCTCGTTCACCTTGATCTCTTATAAACATCCCCACCACCTCCCCCGGTGGTTCTTTAACCCAATTTCTATCTCATCCTCGCCACTATCATCGTTGTGCCATTCCTTTCCCACATCTTCCTTCAATCCATTCGTGGCTCTTTCACATTTTATCACTTCTAGATCATGTTTCTGCCCACGGTAGATCTACCTTCGCTTTTCAATAAAGTTACTTACTTTGGCCATCACTGAATGGTGTGTGGACATGTTGGTATATGGTAGGATGTGTTTAGGGCTGAGGGGTGGGATGGATAATCACTCCCTAGTCCCCACCACTGGGATAGGGCAGGTCAAACTGCTCCTCTTTATATTATTATGACAAGAAGACACATTCTAAGAGAAAGTATGAGTGCAACTTAACCTTTCGAAACTGCGGTGTGCATCCAAAACTACCCTTCCATGAAATGAAGGTATGTACTTTTTCACAAAGTGGTAGTCTGGGGAAAAGAATACTTCAAATTAATCTTATCATATTTAAAAGAAGACAAACGCATTACACATGGTGCTGTAGTATGATAGAGAGAAAAAAAAGATTTAGGTGAGAACTATGATATCAACCTCTGAGGTTATCAGAAGCTTGTGCTGCTGGAATACTTGAAAAAAGGTAACAAAATTGCCACAACTACCTCTAAAGGTATCAGCAACATGTAATTTAATGTATAAACAATGTCTCACACTCACCTCACTAAGCTGAATATCAAAGAAACAATAAAGCAATAGTTGCAGAACTGGTAAATGGGCATTAGAAACTTGCACAGAGTAATGTTTTTGTTTAAAATGATTTAAAATGAATAATATTCTTGTAGACTGGATTGAGTGCATGAAGGGTCATATTTCTGCTGAAAACAGTTTTGGGTGACATGCCTGGGAGAGTTGTGTGCAATCCTCGTATGTGGCTGTAGGTTTACATTTCGGAATTCTAACAGAAGAAACCTGGCTCTGTGGATAGTTTGAATAAGAATATGGTGATGATAATTTAGAGAAGCCACCAGCACCTCGCAAGTATATGGAACTCCTGAAAATTTGGACACCTTGTAAGATACATAGATAGCATCCTATGGACTGAACGACTTGCCAAAAATAATATCCTACCTGTTCATGCACAAAGCTTCACCAGATTCCTTTTCATAACTGGTCGTTTCAAGTTCAACTATAGCGGCCTTCCCTATAAGATGGAAGGTGTTCGGAATCAGGATACAGACACAATGATTCTTTGAAAGTAAAACATATTCAGTTTTTGTTTCCTTTTGACCAATAATAACAAATTTGTTTAGAACCCCAACCCTTTTATCACAATAAGGGAGATGGGTGATTTTTTTCTTTCTGTTTTTTTTCAGGTGGGGGGTGGGAGAGGGCGGCTACTAAAAGGTTAGCAATCTTATCAGCAGCTCCTGCTGTGGCATTTCAAAAATGATTTTGTTTAATTCATGTCACAGAATTTCAGGAAGCTGTAGTATTTCTGTGACAGCAAAAGCAATGATGACTTGATTTTAGACTCCTGCATAACAATGTATATAGGGACATTGTAACAAAAAGTGAAGGTTCAGCAGAATAGCAAAATACCTTTGTCATGCAAACCTGCAATTACTACTTTATTTTCTACCTGCATTCAAAGAGGTAGATCCCCATGAGATTCTCTTCCAAACTAACTGAAAGTCAATAGGCGTAACTCACGCGTACAAAGGTATAAATGTTTGCCACATTATGAGATTCTTATTCTAATAAGTAAATATAGTCCTTTCACTACAGAACATATGTAAAAGCATATCCTAAACTAAAGGAATACATTAAAAAAATGAAAACAAAAAGGCACATTCCAATGTTGACAATGGACCAACAGAGTTCACACCAGCATCAAGGTAGGCTATAAGATGACATGCGAAATACAGAACTCATATCCAGATCTAAATTAGGCTAATGGCTTGACAAAAGATGGAAGAAATAGAGAACATTGTAAGAACAGCATTGAATTCACTTTCCAAAAAAGAACAGGACTGAATTACTAGATTATAATTGCGTCTGGTTCCAAAGATATATTTTAAGCACAGTTTAATAGAGTTGAATTTAAAACCATACCCGAGAAAGAAAGATCTGAAAATATATGTATTTTTTGTATGATTTGATTGATGTAGTGACATATCCACAACAAACTAGCAAATTAAAATGGACATAAAAATATTGAGTGCCAGAATAAATCTTGACCTAATTAGGTTATATACAGTTAGAGCAGCATGCATTTCCACTGTGCATTAAATACAAACCCTTTCGTTAATTTCCTCCGATCCTTGTGGTCAGAGAAACTTGTACGCTTAGTTTTATCCGCAATGAACAGCCAGGACTATTGTGTTCTTCGACATTCTTGATTCATGGAAATCAGAGATTATAAGAACCCTTATATGGTACAAAGTGAAAATACATCATTAACAGACCTCATATACCACTATTAATCCACTTTTCTTCTTCTTTTTGAAAAGATATGCTATTTATTTACTTAATTCTCAAAAAAAGATATGCTATTTACTTTGAAAATGTGGGAACAGAAGCAAATTATCAATTTCTGAGCATAATATCTATTGGAAATATCTAAGAACACTGCAGCTTATTACCAACTCCTTGTAGGAAGTAAGCAAAGGTTCTATGAAGCATGCTAAAAAAGGGTATAATAAGGGCTAGCTCTTTATTCAGGGATATCCCAATAAATATTGATAATTCATGGGAAATATCAAGTTACAAATGTTGAAGGCCTAAATCAACCCAAAACCTAGGCGTTGAGGGAGTCCCCCCACATATATAGAGGAAAGACTTCCATTGATTTTTAATATGAGACTAAACCACAACACCCCCCTCGCACAGAAACAACTGGTTTGAGATGCATCACGGGTAGGGCCAAGTGTCACCATATGGATCCAATGGGTAAACCAAGCTATGATACCATGTTGGAGGCCCAAACTCAAACCCACAACCTAGGCATTGGGTTGAGGGAATCCCCCACATATATAGAGGAAAGACTTCTATGGATTCTCGATGTGGAACTAAGCCACAACAATAAAAAATCACAAGTTCTAAGAGGAAAAAAAATTAAAAACTACACAAAATGCAGTCCAAGACCAGTATGTTTGTGCACTTCAGTAATGTTAGATACATGATATGTTAATATACATGTATGGCAATATTTCTAATTGAAAAGGTGTCATTTTACACTTTGAAATGTAGGCCAGAGGTGCAGTAACATAAGGGAACAAAATACACATGCATGTGATGAGGGACAAGTATCAGACAGCAATAAGGGGGAACAAATACATAAAAGAGGCACCTTTAATCATCATAATTGGCATAAATATTCCAAAAGAATTATTATTTGAAGTTCATCCAGAAAGAGCAACAAGCATAGTTATATTTCTTACACAACTGTTTGTAGGTAATGTCTTGTAGATCTCCAAGTACTGTTGACCATGTAATAGTAAACGAGGATCATATCTGGAATAGATAGAGCATAAATATCTTACAAGACCATCAAAGTGACAATAGAAACAGAGAGAAGTTCACAGCCTGCTCTGAATGACTAACAACACAATCAATTATGAAACATGGATAGCCTGTGTCTACTTAACTGCAAAGAAGGCACATCTTCAAGTCCCTTTTTATTGTGAAAAGGAAAAAGGGTGATAAATGTTGGCAAAACCTGCAGTGAAGTATGCCAATGTGATTCATCCCCCCCAAAAAACAGAAAAGATGGGAAACATTTACATATTTTGATGGCAAAAAATGAATCTAGAACAAGGTAAAGAACAAAAATAGAGCATACCATAAGTTATATAAACAACGAACTAAGAGCAGAATATTGTAAACAGAGCCTATACACCGTGCTTTAATGACACATCTTCCATAAGGAAAGAAATGGCTACCATATACCAGAATCAAGTGCTGTGATTATTGCACCAAAGAATAGACATAGATGTCAATATCAGAGTTCTAGCAAGTGACAATGGTTGTAGAATTTGACCCTCTTTAATGATCCAGACTATTTAACCTAAGATTACAAGACCCAGCACTGCCAAGGATGCAGCACCTCGATGGCTTGATTCTGTATACTATTCAGGCTATAAACATTGCATCTTTGACAGATGAGTTTTTCTTTTCTGTTGTTGCTATAACATACATCAGTGTCATTCCCATTGTGTAATAAATTTACTTTGTAGACAAGCAAGCCGCTTTCAACTTTGGGGATTGCTATAGGACTTTGTTTGCCCACCATATGAATATGTGTTCCTGTCATTTGCTTTTATTTCTAAATCCAGGTTCATGTGTATGCTGCTCTGTTGGAACCATTTTCTTTTATTTGTTGGGATGTGATCTTCCATCACACACTTTCTGATCTCTTAGATTTGTTCTATTGAGTTTAAGGTGGGTATGATTATGTTTATTTGACTGTATGTCCAATGGAAGACAATGTCTAGGTTCTTCAGAGTTTGGATCCTCCCTGCCAGCTGACAAGCCAACATTAATGATGTCTCTCTGACAGGAGGCAACCCTCATTTCCGCTTTGCAGTGATGCCCCATAAATTTATTAAGACTGAAAGTAAATGAGAGTTTATGCAATTAAGTTTGACGACCAATTGGTGTGGATAGTGGTGGTGCAGGATTTAAGGTTTCAGCTCATCTGTTGGGCTATTTCCCTTAAAGAGCTTCGTCCCTGAGATCTGGCATTGAGTACTGACTTTCATCAAGCATTAGAATCATTGCATGTCCCAAGTGTTCAGCATGAACATTGTCTGCATTGAGTACCGAACATGGGACTTTTGCTAAGTGTCACATGTACATGGTATGATATTTTGCTAGTGTATGAGTGGACTGAAAGTGTTGTGTATAGCATAAAACTGACTGTGTCATGTGCGCATAAAATTTGACCAGGTATCCAAGCTTGGCATAAAATTTGGCAAAGCAAAAGGTACAAATGACATGAGAAATTGTCAACGCGGTGTGCACAGCATGGAATTTCGCTAAGTGACATGCGTGCATGGCATGAAACTTGGTTACCCAAACTCCGATGACGAGCCATAATCGGATGAGCTAGGCAACATTCGTTATTCAAAGTTTAGACAGCATACACATGGCATGAAATTTGACTGTGCCATTTTTGGCGTGAAATGTGGCTCACCTTTAAATTCTATTCACTGTTAGATGTTCATGATGGCCAACAAGGATGTGCTGCATGCTGGGAAAGCGTTATTATTGTCTGGGCAACAAGCTGAGGTTGGCATCATAAGGAGCCAAGGATATTTTGCAGGGAGTGCCAAGCTTGACATGACATGCATCACCATGAGTAATTCGGTAAGAAATCTGTCAGCAATAAAAGAGGCAAAAATCTTCTAAGGCATGCTACCGCCACATATGATGCAGCAAGGGGACAAAAAGGACCTGCCATGAAATCCAAAGGTGGCTCTATGGGGGCACTATTGCTTACCAATGGTGGCGACAAAAGGGGCTGCCAAAGGCAAGAAAACTTTGATGATGCCATGAAAAAAAACAGACTTCACTATGGAGATTCAGATTTTTACAACTTCGTTCCAAGAGCTAGGGAGCTGGTACAACATGGCACAAAAGACACCCCCCACCCAAGTACATGAGAGCCAAGTGTCACTATTTATAGGCCCTTAGCTTGGGCCTTCAGGCAATCAGCTTGCGCCACTTTTCACATTTTGGATGGCTGCCAAGTGAGAAACCCTGATGTCATGCTTTGTGGTTGATCCACCTGATTTTACAGATGATTGGTCCATGTGGGAACCATGTGGCATTTTCAGCATCAGCCAGAGTGCGGCACACCAGGCCTTCTCATCTTCATCTCTCTTTTCATGAGCAGCAAGGGCACCAGAGATTTTTTTATTTTCTCGCCTTTTGCACTTTTCTTTACCATTTACCTTCATTTTATGAAGTTATCCATTTTTCTAAAATTTTCCTTATATAATCAGAGAATTTTGTTCTACCTTTGTAATGACAATCTTCACCCTTTTTCTTTTGTGCATCTTTGGGATAAAATGGGACTTTTTCATCCCTTTTGGGACAAAGGGACTTTTCCCTTTCACCATAGTCTTAAATAAAAAAAGACAGCAGTTACAGTCTTATCAGATTCAAAGTAAGGTACACTTTGTTTAGATTCTGCACACACACGGGAGTTGTGAAACAACAGCCTAGCAGAATACACTTGACAAAAACGGTCAAATTTCCAACTAAGGATTATAGCACAAAAGGATACATTTCCATAACCTACAACCCTATTCAGAACATGCTTCCTAAGGATCATCTGACTATTGTAGTTTTACTGTTTCCCAATGTTTTTTTGTTTTTCTTTTTCTGCGAACAAGGGACCCTATCTTTGCCAGTTTGCCTTTATCCATGCAACGTAGCACCCACCTACAGGTGCACCAAAAACTCATCATCATCCCACCCACCAATTTGTAACTGATTGGGTTTAGGGACACGATGTTATCTCAACACTCCATCACTATTATGAAAGAGGTTAGAAAAATAATTTATTTAGGAGAACAGGAACAGGGCATTCTACTCTAGCTGGCTGGCCTTTCACTGTCTTAGCTCCGAAAACTGTTCTACTAACAGGCCTACAGCTGAAAGGAACTACTGATAACTTATTATTTACACGCGAAAAAATAAATAAATACGGACACGCTGATGATGATTTAAAATTTGGGAGTTTTGGATATCATCAGCATATTTATTTGCATGTATTTCTTTCACGTTTTGGGGTTTATCAGCCGATTTAGGGTTCGTGTACAAGACTTTTCCCCACCGACCGAAGTCGGTGTTAATTTACATTACCTTTGAGTAACTGTCAAAGAACGCCTTTTGCCTCTATACGTTGTGACATAAATGATCTTGATGATCGCCCATGACGGGTACATACTCTTGCGAAGAAATTTGAAGACTTTATTTCATTAAACATATGTGATTTGAATTACAATCAGTCCTTCAAGACCTTTACATATGGTCCGATCATGTAATCAGGTCTTCGAGATTACTTCGATTGCAACAAAGCCTTTGAATTTACTTCAGTCTACATTTGGACCTTTAAATTTGCTTTCGTCCTTATCGGATCATTAAATTTACTTTTGTCCCCTGATTGGACGGTTGAGTTTGAATTACATCATGATTGGACCGTTGGATCGTCAAGATGATCACTGTCGGTCCATCGGAGTTGCTTTGTGGTCATAATCACTCTTTTGATTGTGATTGGACTCTTAAGTTGCCCTGGTGTCTATAAAGACATTTCCACCTGAGACAGGGTATATGTGTAATTTTTTCCATCAAGATATGTCTACAGTTTCCCAAACATTGGGATGTTCTTGCAGTTTCAGAAAGACCCCAGGCATTTCTGTCTTTTTGGACATATCTGTCATTTCTCGACTTCTCGGAGATCACCCCGTCGTTTGACTTCCTGGGCGCCCCTGACTTTATTTATTGACTTCTCGGGAATAGTCCCATCAGTTGACTTCCTGGGCGTTCCTGACTTCATTTCTTGACTTCTCGGAAATAGTTCCATCATTTCACTTCCTAGGCATTTCTCATCTTGATTTCTTGACTTCTCGAAAATAACCCCGTCATTTGACTTCTTGGATATTCCTCGTCTTCATTTCTTAACTTCTCGAAAATAGCCCTGTCATCCATGTAGTCTGAGGCATGAGACGACCGAGGTGACCAAGGGGTCGCCTCATGCCTCCTAGGCGATGGCCTAAGGCGTTTGAGGTATTTTATTAATATATATATATATATATACAGTTCAAAAAATATAAATATATGTCTAAATATCAAAGAAAATACATACATACAATCAAGATTTTCAATAAAATTAACAATAATTAATATTTGAGGCAAAAAATAAATACATACAAATAAGATAAGATTTGAATAAAGGAAGTTTAAACCAAGATTGGACCAGAAGAAGAAGAAGATTGAGAGTGAGGCGTTTGAGGCGAAAGCGAGGCGGTTTGGGAACGCCTCACTGTCTCAAACGCCTAGGCGAGCCTCTGACTACATAGCCTGTCATTTGACTTCCTGGGCATTCCTCGTCTCAATTTCTTGATTTTTTAGGGTTTATTTGCAACTTCACCCATTTCTGAGTTTCCAGCCATGATAACTCTTGACTATGAAAAAGATACATGGATTTGGATGGTTAGCCATAAGTCGAACTTAGGAGAGTGCACACCGCTTCAGAGAAGGGGCGTGGTCCCGCTCCACTAAGTCATACAAACGGCGTAAACTAGAACGAGGGCATTTTGATGATTTTGAGACAAATCAAGAACTCTGTGCAGTTTCTAGACTAAACAATGGCTTTCATACAACTTTTCCACAAATGGCGATACTTCTGCAATTTTTTGATATTTCAGGATTTTTCTACAATTTTCCCCGTTGGAGGTATTTTTGTAATTTTTCCACCATCAGGGGTATTTCTATAATTTTCCCATCTCTGGGGGGTATTTCTGAGACTTTTCCACCTCTGGGAGCATTTATGCAATTTTTCCACCATCGGGGGTATTTTTTGCATTTTTTCCACCACGGGGGTATTTCTACTATTTTCCCACCACGGGAGTATTTCTGTTATTTTCCCACCTCCGAAGGTATTTCTGCAATTTTTTCGCCACCGGGAGTGTTTTTGCAATTTCCCCATCATTGGGGGTATTTCTACAATTTTTCCATCATCGGGGATATTTCTGCTATTTTTCCACCTCCGGAGATATTTCTGCAATTTTTCCACCATCGGGAGTATTTCTATAATTTTCCCATCATCGGGGATATTTCTGCAAAGTTTCCCATCATCGAGGGTGTTTATGCAATTTTTCCACCACCGGGGGTATTTCTGAAAATTCTACAAGTGTCGGGATCTTCTTGTAATTTGACATCAATCTCCCAGAACTTTGGTATTTCTGGGCTACTCATGATTTTTCCATGGTTTCCCTTTATTGGAAATCAAGGCATAAACTAAAATCCTCACATGGGGGTATTTTAGTAAAGTCCCCTTTTAAGTGAGGTGTACATGCAATAAGGTTTAAAATCTCAAAAAAACATAACCCCAACAAGCTGCCACCTGCTGCTGCTCGTGCTGTTGCTTGCTGCGCCCTGCTGCTGCTTGCTCTCTTCTCCAGTCCAAGGGGGCTGCTCCCTCTTCCTCTTTTCTTCTCATGCTGCTGCCTCCTATTTATAGGAGTGGGAGGACACACCCGGAGGTAAGAAACTCCAGTAATCCCTGTCCTTTCACCTCCCTTTTCCCTGTTCTGTTTTTTTTTTTTTGATACAACCATGTGAGAGAGAGGGAAAGACAGAGGGGTGGAGGAGGCAACCCCTGGGTTTGCAGACCCGGGGGGCCCTCCTCCGGGTTATCCTCCTTTTGTTTTTTTTCAACCTTCTGCTACTGCTGCTCCTCTTTTTTTTTTTGCTGCCCATCGTACAGCAGAGAAAGGGAGGGAGCAGGCCGGTGGGCCCTCTCCCATGGACTGCACACCCGGAGTTAGGTACCTCCGGGTTTGCAACCGAGGTCCACGGGTCTTTCTTCCCTTGTTTTTTTTTTCTGTCCTCCTTTCCTTTTTTTTTTTGGTCCATAGCTGCACAACCCAGAGGTCAGTACCTCCGGGTTTGCAAACCCGGAGGTGCCACCTCCGGGTCTGCTCCTCCCTCTTTTTCTCCTTTTTTTTTTTGTTCTGCCCCCTTATTCTGTCCGCAGCAGAACCCGGAGGTAAGTACCTCCGGGTTTGCAAACCCGGATGTGCCACCTCTGGGTCTGCTCCTCCCTCTTTTTCTCCTTTTTTTCTCTGTTCTGCCCCCTTATTCTGTCCGCAGCAGAACTTAGAGGTAGGTACCTCCGGGTTTGCAAACCCGGAGGTACCACATCTGGGTCTGCTCCTCCCCCTTTTTCTCCTTTTTTTTCTGCTCTGCCCCCTTATTCTGTCCACAGCAGAACCCGGAGGTAGGTACCTCTGGGTTTGCCGGCCGCCCATTCAAAGAGGGAGAAGGGAGAGAGGGGCAGTCCCCCCTTGGACCCCATAAAAAACTATAAAAGCCACCCTTGACCAGTCCTTTTCTAGTGGACTTTTTTGCTTACTTGGAGGCGGCAGCGCGTGACTTTTTTTGCTTTTGTCTTGGCTTTGTTGGACCCACGTCCTGCTGCCCTTAGTGCCAGGGTGAAGATACACCTCTTGTGATACCTTGGCAATATTTTTTGGACACCGAGGATTGCCATTTGTTCGACTTTATGCTGTGTAGATGTGTGATTTTGACCTCGCCCGTCATGCGTCATGTGTTTGACGAAATACCTGTGTGTTAAAACACACTAGTCTTTGCATGAAACTTCGCCCAATAGGATGCCGGAGGCGCTTGAACTTGAACCTCCTATAATGACTGCGATTTAAATCGCTTTACGCCATCATTTGATGGAGTCCATTTCAACTGTTCGATGAAATTCCTGTGTTAAAAACACACTACTTCTTGCGTTGATCTTCGCCCAATGAGGTGCCGGGGGCGTTTGAACTCAAACCCACTATAACGGCTGCGATTTGAATCGCTTGACGCCGTCATTTAGCGGAGTAATTTCAACTGTTCGATGGAATGCTATGTGTTAAAACATGCAGTCCTCTTGTATAAAACTCTGCCCAATGAGATGCCAAGGGCATTTAAACTTGATCTATGTGCGACAGTCTAAGTTTAAACTTCTTCAAACCGTAATGTAAATTTAATTTATTTACTTTTTCTTGGTTCTGAAATTAATTATAAAATTCCTTGCTGAACATTGTGGGGTCCAACACTTATCTACTAAAACTTCCTTGTGCACCACACCATATCAGGTCCTCCTTCGACCTGCTTGCCACCTTCACTTCGATTCTCACGTTTAGGTTGGTCTTTTGTCATTCGAATTCAAGTGTCAATTGGTTTGTGTAAAGCCACCAAACTTCACTCCTTTTATGCACTCAACCTGCATAAAATTTAGTACTTATTTTCACTGCCTTCATCCAAGTTCTTTTAATCTATTTGCTCTCCTTTAAGATGATCAAATCTGTTAACAAGTGCACCTAGAAATCAAAAGAATTTTCTCTCAGCTTTCCTATTTCAGCATCTTAAATTCCACAATTCAATACCGATAGATCGTCTGGATGACGTCAAACTAATTGCAATCTTACTTTGGGAGGGATATCTGATTGCTCCACAAGCATTCAAAAATGCCTTGGGATCCATAGGGATCTGAGACTCCCTCACTTTCACCTGCTGTCAGTGAATCATGTTCCAAAATGCTAATATAAGACGTTTTTCATTTTTACAACACAGAGCCATTTAAAGTTATTTGACAAGTTGAATGAGACTACCTTGGTATCAAATCCTGCCAAGAAGTCGATGGAGCATAAATGGGGACCACCATAAACATATGCCTATGCTTGTTTATATCATCATCATCAGAGTCACATCTGTTTATATCAAATCCTACTTCTAACCATCTCATTTCTGGCCTTTTTTTTACCCTCCACTCAAATTTGATCACATCTTCTATTTGGCATCAAGCTTGGATGCTAGTGCATATGATCAAATCATTTGACTCTACTTTCCCCAGGCATAATGTTTATAGAAGGTACCTGTAAGACTCCACATATATGCATTTTGAATTTTATCCTTTCTGGTCTTTCCACACACCCCTCTTAACATATCCATCTCTTCTACAGTCTTGGTATGTGTCTTTTCCTTACAGTCCAACCGTCAGTCTCATACAATATAAGAACTCTCACAGCATTTCTATAGAACTCTTTATTACAAAGGACTTAGACACACTTCTTTACTTAACCAACCTACCTTAACCCTGTGCATGACATCCTCTTGAATCTTTACATTCCCTTGAATAATAGAAATTAAATATCAGAAGTTACTATTTTTAGGAATAACTTGACCATTGATCTAAACCAAATCTCTCAGTCTACCCTCACATCCCTAAAATTCTATCTCATATATTCTGACTTAGTTTGACTAAGCCTAAAACCTTTAAACCCTCTGTACTCTCATTTAAACTCTCTGAATTGGATTAATTAAAATTTTAAAATAACAATGACCACAATAGCATAGTAACATACAACAAGGGATACTGTCACATAAATGTTTCGTCACCTCATCTATCGCTAAAGTGAATAGGTAAAGACTTAGTCTTGAACCTTTGACGCAATCCTATAATAGCAGGAAACTTTGACATCTCTCCAGTGATAGTCTTCATGCTAGTAAAAGCCCTCTCATACATAACCACATCTCTTTTATCTGAGACCTCTTTCTTCTCATAGTCCACCAGAATAGCAATATATGCATGTTTATAAAATTCATAAAACAAGGTCAGAATAAGTGTCTGCACAGAGAATGAAGAATAAAGGAAAAAGAAAAGAAATAAAACATGGAATAACAACAAGGAAATGGAAATCTTATCCAATAAAAGTGTGGTTTTCTTCTTCGGTATCTACTCTGGGCATCTTATCACCTTGACTTTGAACTACAGTTGACTTTATGTAAGAACATGCTAGATTCGAAGATCCCCTTCATATTGGATTATATACTTCAATCAATGGCACCATTCTCCTTTCATATTGGATATCATAGTTCTCAAGGCAACAAGGTAACCCAAGGCATTCATGGGGAGCCTAAGCACTTAGGCAACAAGGTCTCCACCTAGGCATCACCTAGGCAACACCTTGACGCCTCCTTAAAACCCCAAAAAATATATATGCCCAATTTTTAATATTAAAATCAGAGAGAGAGAGCAAGCTCTCCGCCTAGGCAGCGAGGGAGGGAGGGAGGGAGAGTGAGTGAGGGAGGGAGGGAGAGGGCTGGGGAGGGAGGAGAGGTTTTAAAATCAGAGAGAGGTTGGGGTGGATTTGTAAAGGGATTACAGGCTTTAAAATCAGAGAGAGAGAGAGAGAGAGCAAGGTCTCCGCCTAGGCCTCAAAGGAGGGAGGGAGGGAGGGAGGGAGAGGGTTGGGGTGGATTTATAAAGGGGGGATAGGTTTTAAAATCAGAGAGAGAGAGAGGGGGGGATGGATTTGTCAAGGGAGGACAGGTTTTAAAATCAGAGAGAGAGAGAGAGAGAGAGAGAGAGAAAGAGAGAGAGAGCAAGGTCTCTGCCTAGGCATCGAGAGAGAGAGAAGGGGAGGGAGGGGGAGAGAGAGAGAGAGAGAGGTTGCGGTGGATTTGTAAAGGGAGGACAGGACCAGGATCCGCTTAAAACGGATCATAGCCCAATGCACCCATGCAGGGCGCCTTGGCCCGCCTGGCTTGCCTAGGTGACTGCCTAGTTGCCTAGGCAGGGCACCTTGTCCGCCTAGGCAAACCCCTTGGTCGCCTTTCTGGAGGGGGGGCAGAAAGGTGGGATAGTGCCTTGACCCTGTAAGGATGCCTGATGGCCTAGGTGCTACCTAGGTGTCACCTAGGCGACCACCTGGACAACTATGTTGGATATATACTTCAATCAATGGCATCATTCGCTTTTCCATGTTGACTGCTTCTTTGTATGCTTAGTAACATCAGATCAGATTTGACCATCCTATCTAGGATTCTCAAGGAATGACATGGGTCATCTTCATCCTTTGCGAGCGGGTCACTGATGCAGCCTTTGGGACTTTCATTTTTATTTCAATTGTAAATGAAGCAATCTAGTTCTCCTGTCCTATGCTCTCTTATAATGATCAATTGATCATATACTCCTTTCCTGCTAACATTCTTAAACTGTAACAATTAGCAAATATCATAGCTGGATTCAATGGTCACAAGGTGCTGCTAAAGTAAATCTCTAATTTTCCACCCCATTTCAGTCACGTGCAATTATGCATCCCCCACTGCCACTACATCCATTTAAACATGTCCAACTGTCTATTAGGAACATGCCTCCACTATTAAATTTACTATCTTGGTATCCTTGTCAGTATTTTGTCCAATTTTTAGAACAGTAGCTCCAGATGGTTTATCGGTTTTTATTGAAAGACTTTCTATTTTCATTCTATTTTAGCACTGAATCCATTTGTGTTCCATTGTGTAAAGAAGGATGCCATGACATTGGTAACTAGCCCACATTATTATTGATTCTCTTGAAGAGTAGAAGCCAAATCATCTACAGGATGTTCTATCATAAGGCACCATCCTCTGTATACTCTAATTCATTATTCCAACAAGGTTCACAATAGTAGTCGTCACTTTGACCAGGATATCAATGCTACAAGCCATTTGCTCAATAATGTGTTCCCTCATCAGCCATCACACAAAAGACATCCAATATATCCTCTATGTACCTGTAATTTCGGCCAAAAAAAACAAAAAAAAATGTTGATCGCCCATGTTCATGGGCATTAATATCCGGTTCTTCAGTTTTACTTCACCTGACTTTTTCTCTTTATATATAAAAGTAAAAAGACTGAAAGACTGACCATGTGAAAGCTTGAAACAGACATACAGCTAAAGCAACCTAGTTCCATGATTCTCACTTTCTTAATGCAACAAGAGCTTTACCAGTGCATCTGCTTGTTGAATGCAGTCAGACACCTGTTCCTTAGAAGTGGACTGCCATTGAGCTATATAGTTGTATTCCTCCACAAATGCACCCTGCTATTCCCTAACTTCATTGTTACTTAATCAGTTGCACTGACCCTCATTCCCTAATCCTATGCATCAAATCCTATAGGCAGCCCCTCTGCTAACAACCGGAATGGGACTATCGGAAGCCCCCAACTGCAACATAACATGAAAAGCATTTCATAACATTATGTGTCTTAACCTTATTGCCCAATTCCATTGCCTAAAGAGTTTCTACGATATTACAACCAGAAATATACGTCAAAGAGCCAACTTAACGCCCCATGGCAGCTAGCCAGCCTCGGCAGCCAAAAAAAATCCAAGTAACAATGGAATATGACCACAGAAAACCTGAATTCAAATGGACCGACGTCTAAAACATGCATCACTTCAAACCGCATAACACTGTTGGAGAAGATACGAAGCGGACCCGAATGTGACGCTGCCCATCCCTATGGTAGACGTATTTGAGCTCCTTCTCGTCCACCGGATCCTTGCCGCATGCCCCGATCCCAAGCGCGTAAATCGCCACGTCCCTTTAACCTCACAATAAGCAAACAGATAAACACTCGATGCTCCCACAACTCCGAGCAAGAAACAGTCAAAACGGCACACAAGTAATAGATCCCGGGGTTTGCACTCCACCGCTGTGCAACGAAGTCCCTCACCTTTCATTGTACGAGAACGTCGTCTGCACCAGCAAACACGGAAGAAAAGTTGGCGATCAGAGTTGCCGGCGACAAATTCTAGCAAGCGAAATGGGAGAAGCAGAAGGGGAAGAGGAAACCTCCGGGAACTTGTGGGAGATCACCAGCTCCGGGTCAGTGGGTGAAGCGGGAGCAGCGCGGGAGCTGGCCATGTCTACCAATTCCCAAGCACGATCGGAACCCGATGCGATCGCAGATGGCAGCTCCGATTCACAGGGGAACGAGACGAAAAACGGAAGAGAAAATGGGAGAAGCGGATTGCGGAGGGGGGGGGGCGCTAATAATATCTGCGCTCCATGCTGCCAGGGGAGAAGATCGGCTCGTCACGTCACGGCACTGGAAATGGAAATGAGAAAAGTAGTCACGACGGTGAGATTTTGGTGGGGCCGCCCCACAAGCCACCGAGGGCTGCATTTGGTATAGTTTTTATTCTCGGCTTCTAGTAATTGGAAGAGATAATTTGGGAGAGAAGAATATTAAATGGTACAAATGAGCGTCTTCATTTCAAAATTCACTTTTTAAAATTTTGAGAGATATAGGCACTGAACGTCAACTTTTCTCTCCCTACTAAACACTTCTTTTGAGTTGATTTTGAAAAAAAAAATAAGTGAATTCTCGACAATTAAATAGAGTCCACGTGTTTCCATGATCCTCACATCAATCCTTAGTTTCTCACTGATCTTCCCAAATACGGCTTAAAAGATTAATTTCATATATATCCTCTTAGATTTAATTATTAGGATTATTATTTTTAATTGTAAAGAGTTTTTTTGCATATAAGTCATTCTAAAAAATGAAATGATAAAAATATTATTTTTAAAAATACATTATCATCTGTATCATCATTTGTAACGAAGCGTTACGAAAATGTCATCGTTGCAATCTCTTATTATCACTATTGAACTTAACCATGGTTATCTTTAAAAAAATTACTGATATATTCTTAAAAAATATCTTAATTACTACTATACCCTCACTTTATGAAATTTATCTGTAAATCTTCAAAAACCCTTAACCCAATTACCCAATTCACTTTGCCCCGAGCTTACTTTCCATTTTGACGAAGTTAACGGCTCGTACACTTTGAACTATTGAGAAAGGCTCGTTGCACGTCCTAGGTGTGCAATGCCTTTAAATTTTTGTTTTTAAAAAAAAATTGGAGTTACCCCCAAGATACCTTAACTTGGGATGCAAACCACGTCACCAATGAATTACTCAGAAAAAAATAAAAAAAAAAGTTATATTGAATAAATAGTGTTGGACCTATTATTTTAAAATTTTATATGTTTTATTTTTATTGATGTAGATAATCAAATAGTGACGTGACTTGCGCTCCAAATTATGATATATTAAGGGCCACTCTAAGAATTTTTTAAAAAATTAATATTTAAAGGTATTACACACCCTGGGTAGGTGGAAAAAGATGGTACTGTCAGAGACCACTCAGCCAGTAGGAGAGGGGATTGCGCCTGCCAATTTGTCAGCATTGTGGTAAACGGCACGGAGGAGAATGTCAGTGGGCTATTGGCAAGTGTTTTCCGTGTGGCCAAGTGGGACATAAAATAAGGACTGCCCAAGACAATCGAAGCAGCAATGGCGACCATAATAGTAGAGAATTCAAATAGAATGTGTGTACTAACAAGGGTGATGGTACACTATTAGGTCTGTCAACGGATACGGATATTATCTGGATCCGCTTCGATTCGTATTCGTTTTTTTGGATACGGATAATATCCGAATTTGAATCGGAGCGGATACAGATATTATAATATTCGCTTCGAAAAATATCCGTCCGTAATATTATATATCATATAATACATATTTTTAAATAATATATTATAAAATAAATGATATTATAGAGAAATTTAGATATTTTATAGTTGTATTTTAATTTAAAATTTATTTTATATATTTTTGACATTTTATAATTATATTTTATATACTTTTAATATTTTATAATTATAATTATATACTTTTAAATTCGAATCGGATAATTCGGATTTTAAAACGGAGCGGATACGGATAGTCAGATATTCGCTTCGTATCCGAGTCAAATCGGAGCGGATCAAAATCGGATAATTCGAATCGGAAAACGGAGCGGATACGGATAGTCATATATTCGCTTCGTATCCGCTCCGTTGACAGGCCTATACACTACCTGAAGGTATTATTCTCAGTAATAATATGTATGCTAGAATTTTATTTGATCAGGTACTACAATATAATATTTCGTTTCTTTAAAATTTGTTGAGTCATTGAAAGATAGATAGATTGTAATGACAGAGGAGAGATCCATTAGTATGTCAACTGGGCAGATAGGTAGGACCACCTATGTTATTACTAATATTATTGTGACGATCGAAGAGAGGAAGAGGTCAACATGCGCATAACTACTAAGGTACGAATGATCTTGATATCATTTTAATGATGGATTGCTTATAACCTTTCTCTCTCGGTAGATGTTTTGCTATCAATGTGTAAGACATCAATTTAGTAAGACATAAGTCTCAACCATTAAGACTATGAGATATATGAGAAATACATATCAAGGTTACTTAACCAACACAGTATTGCTCCTGAATGAAATGGCAAATAATCAATAGTTGACATTAAGTTTGTTAATGAATTCTTAGATATGTTTCCACTGTTGAATTTTATGAAGTGAGGGTACGTGACTCTACCTATTGTGATAAGATCGTCAAGGATTGGAAAGAGGTGTGATTTTGAACGAGATTGCTGATAGATTAAGTCAACTTATTTCTAGTCATCGTAAGAAACCCAGTCATTGGAGGATTCAAATCATTCGTATAAGATTTCATAGTGTGACGGTGTCTATTATTTCAAATCGAGATTTGAGGTGTGCAATGGAATTTTAGAGGAGTCGGTAAGAAGGCAATTGACACTTAATCAACATCCATGTCACCCCCAAATGGGGGGGGGGGGTGTGGCGCAGCGAAAACTATTATTTATGGTTATGATTAAAGGGTGTACTTTGGAGTCAATTTGACATAGGAGCTTAGGCATTTATAAAGGTCTCTCCTATTGGAGGAGAAATGAGATTTGGCAAGAAGATATATATATATATATATATATAATATCCAAATTATTGGTAGATATATATATAACTTAAATTTTTAGGGCAAAATTTTTTAAAGGAGAGATACTTATAATATCCCAACTCCTGAAACTCAACACATGTTACATTTCATGATAATAGCCTAAAAAGTCAGCATATTTAGTTAGTTGATCCCCCTAGTGTTGTAAATTAATTTAAATGATCAGTCCACTTGTTTATACTATAACTTTGTGTAGGAATGTCTATATGGGGTGAAATTAGGTTCATTAGAAAGATAATTTAATTATCTATAAGTTTTGTGTTGAGCACTTTTTCATATTCTATTATTATGATGGTCAAAAATATGATATGACGGAAGTGTAATGTTCTTTGTTGACCAAAATCTAACCTAAGTGACCAAAATCCAAGCTAAATGACTCAAATATGAGTTAAGTGACCCAAATTCGAGTTAAGTGACCTAAATATGAGCTAAGTGACCCATATTCGAGCTACGTGACCTGAATCCGAGCTAAGTGTCCCAGATCCGAGCTAAGTGACCCAAATCTAAGCTAAGAGTCAGCCAAGGTACGACTTATCCGAGTTAAGAGTTATCCGAGCTATGACCCATCCAACATAAGACCCATCCGAGCTAAGACTTATCTGAGCTAAAACTCAATCGTGCTAAGTGTTACGCCCTGCAAAAGTAGAAGCATGGGACGTGACAACTTAACATGACGTGCCTAAAAGTAATAGCACTATGACCATTCCATACATAAAATATTCATCAATTACATATGTATTACGAAGAGAAACTACACAAGGATTGATTTCCATTCAAATGCATAGTTAATTATAGAAATTTGTCTCGACACAAAAGCCCTCATAGGCAAGAAAACCAACACCATAAAACACGTAGCTCATTCCTGGTTGCGACTCCACACCTATTGACTGGCACTCTCACACTCCCCACAGTGCTACTCTGATCCCAAGCCGTTAAACTCACGGCACCGCACTTAAAATCAAATGAGACAATAGACTGAGTACAAGACTCAGTAGGACACCTAATACTAACCCAACGATTGCTCGCCAACCGGGTATATAAGGCCACGATCGGCTTCTCCCTCTCCCACTCAACCTTAAACTCTTTCCTTTATATAAACCCATGGGTTGGGTTAGAGAGAGCAAGCAAGAAAGAGAGCAATGACATGAGAGTGCTAAACCAAGAAAGGTCACCCTAGATCCCTAAGTGTGTGCATGTGTGAGAAAGAGTATGCAAGAGAGAAAGTAACATAAGGAGCAACCCCCCAGCAACTCTGCCTCATTTCTCTCTCATGATCTTCTCTCTTCTTGTTCTCCCTCTCTATTGCATACGAAGAGAGAATTAAAGATAATGCCTTGAATAGGAGAACGAGCTCTACGTGGTGGTCATGAAATATTCCTATGCCCGCGACAGTCGCAGTTATGTCTCCAGAGGGTCATCACCATCATCCCTAGATCTTGAAGTGTGGAGATCTTAGGTAGACTTTGATAGCCTACCACATCATCTCTGTGATACTACGTGAGTCTGTTACTTCCGATCACAAGGTATGCCTCGCATTCTGATGATATTATTACTCATGGGTTATCAACATGGAGCTTAGAAGTTGGCTCCTATTAAAAGTTGGCTTCAAACTCCCATCACGACTAAGACAAAGACATCATTAAGTCCCCTAGATCGGCTACAATAATCAAGGTTTGTCGTACCGATCATACCGACCGTACCGGTCTTTGATCAGTACATTTCGGTACGGTATGGTACTATACTATTCTGCTGTGTGCCAAGAAGGAAGGAAGAAAAAAAATCTGACTTATATATATCTATTATAATAAAAGCATGATAGATTGTGTACTCATAGCTTAGTTGATTAGAGTGTTATGTTAAATATGTGTAGGCCTCCGTTCTAGACTTGTAAGGGGTATTTGTTCAATAGTTTTTCTATTCTTTGAAAAATTTTAAGGTCTTACCCAGGTTATTTTAATAAAAGTAAATTACATTATAAGTAACAAAAATTACAACAGAGAGTTCTATGTCTAATTTTTCAGTTAACTCTAATCACGACCCCTTTTGCTCAAAGATGTCGCCCTCCCCCACCCACTTTTTTATTACTTTCTTTTACAAACCCTAAAATCCCATCACCTCTCTCCATAAACTAGAGGGTTTTTCTGTCGCCATTTGTACTCTCACTCTCTTCTCCCCACTGCTGAAGGTGACATGTTCTTCCCCGCTGCCGTCAATATAGCTCAATTTTTTATTACAGTGTTAAGTTACAATAAACTTTAATAATACTTACTAACTTAGTAATTAGTTAGAATGTTAAATTATATAATTGATGTTGTAGATTCGAGACTTACAAGTGTTATTTTTGTTTTATTATTTTTATTATATTTTTTAATCCTAGAAAAATTCTCACTTTTCTAAATTTTGATTAACAACTTTAATGACTTTAAATATAATTTTTAGATAACTATAATATATTCAATTGATAGAATCTAATAAAAATAATGTAAAAATGAATAAAAATAAGCAAGTTGAAGATGCATAGTGTCGAGATATTGTGACATTTAAATTATTTCAGATTATATTAAGTAAATATATTATACTTATCTAAAAATTATGTTTAAAAAAGTCATTAAGATTGTTAATTAAAATTTAAAAATAAAAAATCATTTAAAAATTTCAAGATCAGGAAAAATAATTAAAAAAATAGCAAGAAAAAAGTGCCTCTTGTCTCGAAACCCATGACCTTAAATATATAGTCCGACGTTTCCAATCAACTAAGTTAATAAGTCACATTGTCATAAAACATATATATATATATATATATATATATATATATATATATATATATATATATATTGTCCCTTGTCTCGAAACCCATGACCTTAAATATATAGTCCGACGTTTCCAATCAACTAAGTTAATAAGTCACATTGTCATAAAACATATATATATATACTTCTCGCATCCCTTACATCTCACGCACCGACCGTATTAGTCACGTGGTGAGACGGTTCAACATGTGCGGTACGTAACGTATATACGTATAAAAACCATGACAACGATAGCTATGTTAGGGCGAGAGGGAGGGAGATATTGGACCGTGGCCCATCAAACCTGCTCGGATTTGGACCTCATGATCAATATGCAAGTCCGTCATATTCCATCCATATGTATACCTTCTTCCAGAAAAAAGAGATAGATGTATAGATGGATAAGTGGAAAGACTAATTGCACGAGGACTATAATCCACGAAAGTAATATATAGACACTTTGAGACAAAAACAAGAAGGCAACGACCTTCCCACACACTCTTATTGGACAAATGCATGGACAGCAAGGTTTTCCATCCCCACACGCCATCGCTATATATATATATATATAGAGTTCACAGACTGAAATATATCAAGAAAGGTGATTCCAAATATGACATTGTAATCTCCTTCACATTCAAAAATGTATCAAGTCAATGATGGGGAAAATTTGAGACCACTAACATAAAGGCCAAGAAATTAATGAAATCTAGTAAGCATCTTCAAGCCCTCATCTATTGTTGGATATAAATACATATAAATATCTATCTAGATTATAAATTATCAGAATAGAAATGTATAGAGCTACTTCTTCTCAGCAAATGGCGAGAGGATATCTTGGTCTAACCTAACAAAATCTGTAAGAAGGGTTCTATCGAGAATGACATACATGTACGCAGTTAAGTTCTTTTCTTATCAATAGTCAAGTTGCAATGAGGCTTCCAGAAAGACTGTTACGCCAGTTGAGTCACAGATGTGGTTCATGTGTATTTGTTAGGAAGTCAGTGGTAAAAAGCACTCCATTCAAACACTGGTGGGCGACAAAATGCATAGTAAACTTATCTGAATCTCAGATTCATATATATGACGTCTTTACACATGAGTGCAATAAGACCTAAAGTGTCTAATTTTATCTACAGTCCCAATCTCTGGCACTCCTTTGAGCAGCCGTGTATACGAAAGTACAATTTCTGAAGTTGAACCACCATGCTTAAAATTCAGAAAATGACAAACGGGACGATCAAGTCACTACTCTTTCAAAGCATTCTAGTATACTCTACTAATCCTGTTCTTCCATCGTTCCCGAAGAACCCTCATCATAGGGTTTTGAGATGATTCCCAGAATACACCATAGTCCATATGAAGGATGTCGGATGACATTGAATAATTCACAATATATTTCATAAACATGTAGACGCATAAGGAAAAAAAAGCAGCCCTATAATATGCTTACATGAATTGGATTGGCTAACAATCTAGCCTTCATATTATTTCAATCGGCAAGTAATCTACCTCTGCTGGAAATCCTACCCATTCTGCAAAAGATCCAATTGAGAAACAAGGGCATGATGAGATCAGAGGAGGCCTAGCCCGGTTATCTGAGATCAGAGGAGGCCTCCTCCTCCCCCTCCCCCTCCCCCCCACCCTCCTTGAACCCCCCTTCCCCTCCCACCGACGACCTCTCCCCTCCCTGAACCCACTCCCACCGATGAGCTCCCCTCCCCCTCCGAGCTCCCCCTCCCTGCCACCGGTCGCCCCTCCCTGAACCCCCCTGCCCTCCCACCGGCGACCTCCCCCTCCCCCCCACCCTCCCTGAACCCCCCCTCCCCTCCCACCGGCGACCTCCTCCTTCCCCTCCGAGCCCCCCCCCGCACCCTCCCTGAACCCCTCCGATGATCCCCAAAACAAATGGCACTGGCGCCGGCGAGGGAGGGGGATGGGGAGGGGGATGGGACTTACCGGAGAGATTGGCAGTGGTGGCGATGACAAGAGGCGGCGGCGATGACGAGAGGGAGGAGGCGACGACGCGGACGACGAGAGGGAGGAGGACGGCGGCGGCTCCGACGGGGACGACGGAGGAGAAAGAGTGAGAGTGAGAGGGAGGGTGGGGGAAATGGGGTTCTCGACCGTGGCAGGAGAGGGAAATTTTACGACGGAACTTCGAACGGAACAAATTTTCGTCTCAAATTTTAGACGTAATTTTATTCATCTGAATAACCGTCGTAAATTAAGACGGATATGATTCTGTCCGCAATACAGATAGAATTCGAGACGAAATATATTCGTCTGAATCTATAGACGTATTTGCAACGGAAATTAATCCGTCTAAATTTTCGTCGCTAATACCACTTTTTTTTGTAGCGGTTGTTCGAGTGTTTGTTGTTAGCCGTTGAGAGGTCTTGTGCTATGATTCGACACGTGCGTCACGTAATGTATCAAATCGATACGTAAGATCGCCCCGATGACTATGTTGGGGGGAGAGGGAGGAGATATTGGGCCGTGGCCCATCAAACCTGCTCAGATTTTGACCTCATGATCAATATGCAAGTCTGTCATATTCCATCCATACGTATACCTTCATCCAGAAAAAAAATAGATGTACAGGTGGATAAGTGGAAAGACTAGTTGCAAGGGGACTAGTCCACGAAAGTAACAGACATCCCCATCATTAAATACTTTGAGACAAAAAAAGGCGTCGACCTCCCACCCACTCTTATTGGACAAATGCATGAACACCATGGTTTTCCAGCTCCATACGCCATCTATATATATATATATATATATATATAGTTCACACTGGCCATCAATCTCAAGCAGAGATCAAGATGGGACGAGCATGCGTGCCCTTCTTTTTGTCCTCAGAATGACTCGTCCCCCGCTAACTGTTTCCCGTTGACCGGGGCAACCAACGTCGAGATGCCGGAGTAGAGGACGCCGGCGGCCAGGGTCGAGGCCGCCATGCGTGGGGACATGAAATATTCGTATTCCCATGACACTCTCGGTTACATCTTCGGAGGGTCACCACCATCATCCCGGGGTCTCGAAGCGTGGAGATCTTAGGTAGACTTTGATAACTTACCGCATCATCTATGTGATATTACGTGAGTCCGTTACTTCCGGTGACAAGGTATGCCTCACATTCTGATGAGATTATTACTCATGGGTTATCAACATAGAGCTTAGAAGTTGGCTCCCGTTAAAAGTTAGGCTTCAAACTCCCATCACGACCAAGACAAAGACATCATTAAGTTCCCTAAATCGGCTATGATAATCAAGATTTATCATATTGATCGTATCAGTCGTACCAATCTTTGACCAGTATAATTCGATACGGTACAATATTATCATGTTCTGCTACGTGCCAAGAATGAAGGAAGAAAAAAAATCTGATTTATATATATTTGTTATAATAAAAACATGATAAATTGTGTACTCCTAACTCAGTTGGTTAGAGTGTTATGTTAAATATGTGTAGGTCTCCATTCTAAGCCTGTAATGGACATTTGTTCAATAGTTTTTCTATTCTTTGAATGTTTTTTAAGATCTTAACGAGGTCATTTTTTAATAAGAGTAAATTAAAATTTAAGTAACAAAAATTACAGAGGATTCCATGTCTAATTTTTTAGTTAACTCTAATCAAAATTCTCTTTTACTCAAAGATGTCGTCCTCGATCCCCCACCCACTTTTTTATTATTTTTTTACAAACCCTAAAATCTCATCACCTCTCTACATAAACTAGGGTTTTTCTGCCGCCATTTGTACTCTCCCTCTCTTCTCCCCACCGTTTAAGTCGACTAGTTGTTCCCCGCTGCCATCAATGTATGCCATTTTTTTATTAGAGTGTTAGGTACAACAAACTTTCATAATACTAACTATTTTAATTAGTTAGAATGTTTAATTATATAATTGAGGTTGTAGATTCGAGACTTACAAGGGTTATTTTTTATTTTTAATCCTTAAAAAATTTCTTTCACTTAATAGAAATGATTTGCTCATTTCTAAATTTTGATTAACAAGCTTAATGACTTTTTAAATATAATTTTTAGATAACTATAATATATTTAATTAATAGAATCTAATAAAAATAATGTAAAAATGAATAAAAATAAGCAAGTTGAAGATGAATAGTGTCGAGATATTGTGACATTTAAATTATTTCAGATTATATTAAGTAAATATATTATATGTATCTAAAAATTATGTTTAAAAAAGTCATTAAGATTGCTAATTAAAATTTAAAAATAAAAAAGCATTTAAAAAATTTCAATATCAGAAAAAAATAATGAAAAAAATAACAAGAAAAAAGTGCCCCTTGTCTGGAACCATGACCTTAAATATATAGTCCGACATTTCCAACTAACCAAACTAATAAGTCACATTGTCATAAAACATAAAAAAAATATACTTCTCGCACCGCTTACATCTCACGCACCGACCGTACTAGTCACATGGTGAGACAGTTCTATGAGTGGTTATCCACGTCCACGCACGTAACACAGGAAACACAGTGATGTTACGTGTGGATAGATGTAGATTAGCGATCTATGCCGGTTGTTACGGTATGTGCCGTAGATACCCACCTTGTGTGGGAACTATTTTTACAAGGTTACTCCTTTCATATATACAAAACAAGCAGCGAAGAGAGCCCTCAACGATACTATGCTTTTCTCCACATTCCCCTGTTCTTCTGCTTTTACATGGTCTCGGAGCATTTTGCTTAACAACCCTTGATCCATGGCCAGTGCAAACAAAAACCCCTCCACAGCAGCGCCTTCCAACGTGATGCCGTTCCTCCCCCTCAAGTTGTCTCGCGACAACTACCTTCTGTGGAAGGCCCAGTTCATCCCGCTGCTGAAGTGCCATGGCTATCTGCACATGGTTGACGGATCGAGCATCCCTCCACCACCTGTGTTGACGGCCACCGGAGAGGATGGGAAGGAGATCGTCATCCCAAATCCGGACTTCGCTGCATGGGAACAGACCGACCAGATGATCCTTTCATGGCTTCTCTCCTCACTGACTGAGCCCCCTTGGTGGTCGGACATGAAACGGCTAAGGCCATCTGGGATGCGCTCCCTCGAGCATTTGGATCGCGCTCGAGGTCCCGTGTTCTGCAACTTCGCAGCAAGCTTCACGGGATACGTCGCGGCACCGCCTCCGTCGGTGAGTATGTCCAATCCATCAAAGTGGTCGCCGACGAGCTAGCCGACATCGGGCACCCTATGGACGACGACGACCTCGTCATGGTTGTCTTAGCCGGCCTTGGCCCCAGCTACGAGGCCTTCATCTCCAGCATCACCACTCGCCTAGAATCCTTCACCATTGAGGATGTTTTGGCGCACCTTACTGCACATGAGACCCTCATGTCTCATCAGCACCCTAGCATTGAGGAGGCGTCTGGTTTTCCGTCTGCAAACATCGCCACCGCTCCTTCCCCTAACACCAAAGGACGCCGCGGCGGAGGCTCCAGCGACACCAACACCGGTGGTGGCGGGGGCCGCGGATGTGGCAAGAATCGTGTGCCACGATGCCAGATCTGCTTGTTGTTTGGCCACCGGGGCCTTGCATGCCCCGAGCGCTTCAACCAGGCGTTCCCAGGCGGGCACCCCTCTCCCTCGTCATGTTCCCAGCCCTCCCCCCGCCCATGGCAGCAGACGCTTCCCATGGGACCCCCGTCTGCTCCAACCTTCCAAGGCTCGCCCAACTACCCAGCAGCCTTTGCGGCCACCTATCCCGACCTCGGATTCTCCGTGATGGCTGCACTGACGGCGTCCACCTTGTGGTATCCGGATAGCGGGGCGACTCACCACATCACGCCGGAGTATCATACTCTCCTGAATCCGCACAGCTATACATGTTCTGATAAATTACATGTTGGGAACGGTGAAGGTTTGCCCATTTCTTCAGTTGGCTCCGCCATACTTCCTTCTCCTTCTCGCAACCTCCACTTACATAATATTCTTCATGTCCCTCGTATTACTCATAATTTAATTTCTGTTCACAAGTTGACCTCTGATAATAATGTTCTACTTGAGTTTCATCCATCATTTTATCTTGTGAAGGATCGGAGCTCGGGGAAGGTTCTTCTTCGCGGACAGCTTAAAGACGACCTCTATCACTTCCTCTCATGCGAGTCGGCCCCTCACTCCTTCCTCGGTGAACGTGCCTCACCTCCTATCTGGCACGCCCGTCTTGGTCACCACAACTTTAGGACTATTTGCAGCATTTTAAATAAGTATGGACTGTCGGTCACCCATTGTCTTAGTCAGTCTGTTTGTGAGTCTTGTTTAGTTGCAAAATGTCATAAATTACCCTTTGTGCGCTCTTCATTGTCATCAATTAAATCTTTACAATTAGTTCATTCTGACTTGTGGGGGCCTTCCCCTGTGGTTTCTCATTGTGGGTTGTCTTATTATGTTATCTTTGTTGATGATTACAGCCGCTACACTTGGTTGTTTCCCCTTAAGCGTAAGTCTGATGTGGTGGATATTTTTCTCCTATTCCAATGTCATGTAGAGCGATTGTTTGGGCTTCCTATCCTAGCCCTTCAGTCTGACTGGGGGGGGGGGGTGAGTATCAGTCCCTCCACCGTCATCTTGATCGCAGTGGTGTTCTCCATCGGGTGTCTTGCCCACACACACCCGAGCAAAATGGCACTGTTGAACGGAAACACCGTCACATCGTGGAAGCGGCACTAGCCCTCTTATCCACCGCCGCTCTACCCCACAAATTTTGGGACGAGGCCGTCTCAACAACTGTCTACCTGATTAACTGTCTCCCCACTCCGGTCCTCCGCTCTCTCTCGCCCTTTGAGCGTTTATTTGGCAAGCCTTCGGATTATTCCTTTCTCCGGACGTTCAGCTGTGCCTGCTACCCGTATCTTCGCCCTTACGCTCCACATAAATTGGCGCCGCGTTCCGATCGTTGCATCTTCTTAGGCTATAGTACCATGCATCATGACTACCGTTGTCTTTCCCTCTCCACTGGGCGCCTTCATGTCTCTCGCCATGTTATTTTCAACGAATCTGTGTTTCCCCTTGCTGAATAGGGATCTGGTGCTCTGCCGCTTACTCCGCCGTCCAGTATGTCAGGCTTACTTGGGCCGCTACCGAGCATTCCCGCGCCTACCCCGCCACCACCGTCGCCACCACGCAGCCCATCTCCGGCGGATGCCCCTCCTTCGACGCTCCACGCGGACACAGTTGATGTTCATGCGCTGGATCACGCCGCCTCGCCCCAGCCACAGGAGTCTCCCTGCTCCCTGTCGCCCCCTCGGTGCACCCGTACTATGGCCGATCTCTATGAGTCCACTTCCTCGGCCGGGCCTCAGGCAATGGTCACCCATCGCTATTCTCTACCGGCCTGCTTCACCGCCGTCACTTCTACCTCGGAGCCTACGTGCTTCACTCAGGCCTCCAAGGATCCGGCTTGGCGGGCGACCATGGCCGCTGAGTTTGATGCCCTCTTACGAAATGACACTTGGTCCCTCGTTCCTCGACAACGAGACATGAATGTCGTCAACTGCAAGTGGGTGTTCAAGGTGAAACATAAAGCTGACGGCTCCATTGATCGACACAAGGCGCGCCTAGTTGCCAAAGGCTTTCGTCAATAGCCTGGGATTGACTTCCTTAAGACCTTCAACCCGGTGATTAAAATCACCACTGTACGTCTCCTGCTTGCTGTTGCAGTTAGCTATAGCTGGCCAATTCGGCAGCTCAACGTCTCCAACGACTGCCTTGAGGAGACTGTCTTCATGGAGCAATCGCCTGGCTTTTCTCACACTCTATTTCCACGGCATGTGTGTCGGCTCCATAGGACAATCTACGGGCTTCGCCAGGCGCCTCGAGCATGGTTCATGCGCCTGAGCTTGTGCCTCAAGGAGCTTGGGTTCCTAGGCTCCAAAACGGATTCCTCGTTGTTCTACAAGCTCTCGGGCACGTCCCGACTCTATATCTTGATATATGTGGATGATATCCTAGTTACGGGCTCTGATGCAGGGGGCGTAAACTAGCTACTTCAGTCCCTCCAAAGGGACTTTGCTGTTCGGGATCTGGGTCCGGCACACTATTTTCTAGGCATTGAGCTTCAGTCTCACCCAGAAGGATGCGTTCTCTCTCAATCTCAGTACATTGTAGACCTTTTGCGCCACGCCAAGATGGATATGGCTAAGCCCATTGCCACCCCTCTCGGGACATCCGTCACACCATCCACCACCGGCGACTCCACTCCTATGATGGATCCTTCTCTATATCAGAGCATCGTTGGCGCGCTGTAGTACCTCACTATCTCTCGGCCAGATATTACCTTTGCAGTCAATCGGGCGTGTCAGTTTATGCATGCCCCTACTCAGGCAAACTGGGCTGCCGTCAAACGACTGTTGCGCTACCTCAAAGGCACGGTCTGCCATGGGCTCCTCCTGCGTCATGCATCCTCCCTTCAGCTCAATGCTTTCAGCGATGCCGATTGGGCCGGCTCCCCTGCCGATCGTCGCTCTACCAGTGGTTATGTCATTTTTCTTGGGTGCAACATCATATCGTGGAGTTCCAAGAAACAGTCCACTGTGGCACGCTCCAACACAAAGGCGGTGTACAAGGGCATCGCTAATGCCACTGCCGAACTTATTTGACTCCGTTCGCTTCTACACGATTTGGGCCTCCCACAGTCGTCTCCTCCCGTCCTCTGGTGTGACAATATCGGCGCCACATACCTTGCGGCCAACCCGGTCTTTCATGCGCGGACCAAACACATTGAAATTAATTTTCACTTTGTCCATGAGCAAGTGGCTTTGCGGCAGTTGATCGTCTCTTTTGTCTCCACCAAAGATCAACTTGTTCTTACTAAAGCTCTGTCCAATACTCGTTTTTCCTTTCTTTGTGACAAGCTTAATGTCATTCCCCACATTAGCTTGAGGGGGCGTATGAGTGGTTATCCACGTCCACACACGTAACATAGGAAACACAGTGCTGTTACGTGTGGATAGATGTAGATTAGCGATCCATGCCGATTGTTACGATATGTGCTGTAGATACCCACCTTGTGTGGGAACTGTTGTAACAAGGTTACTCCTTTCATATATACAAAACAAGCAGCGCAGAGAGCCCTCAGCGATACTCTGCTTTTCTCCACATTCCCCTGTTCTTCTGCTTTTACAGGTTCAACACGTCGGTACGTAATGTATCGAACTGATACGTATAAAAATCATGACGACGATAACTATGTTGGGGGCGAGAGGGAGGGAGATATTGGACCGTGGCCCATCAAACCTGCTCAGATTTTGACCTCATGATCAATATGCAAGTCTGTCATATTCCATCCATATGTATACCTTCTTCCAGAAAAAAAGAGATAGATGTATAGATGGACAAGTGGAAAGACTAATTGCATGGGGACTATAGTCCATGAAAGTAACATATAGACATCATCATCATTAAATACTTTGAGACAAAAACAAGAAGGCAACGACCTTCCCACACACTCTTATTGGACAAATGCATGGACAGCAAGGTTTTTCAGCCCCACACGCCATCTATATATATATAAATATATAAATATATAGTTCACACTGGCCATCAATCTCAAGCAGAGATCGAGATGGGACGAGCATGCATGCCCTTTTCTTTGGTTCTCAGAACGAGTCAGTCCTCCCCTAGCTGTTGGAAGTTGACCGGGGCCACCAACGTCGAGTTGCCGGCGAAGAGGACGCCGGCGGCCAGGGTAGAGGCCGCCTGCGTGGGGTGATACCAGTCCCAGAAGAGGAAGTCGTTGCGGTTCGAGCAGTGGGTAGCCGTCCGGTTGCACTCCATTCCCCCGTTGAAAGGCCCGCCTCCACAGCATGCATACTTGAGGTCCGTGAATGCTAAAGAGATAAGTGCACCCAAAAAAAAAAAAGAAGAAGAGGGGAAGGCAAATGGGTTTAGTCGCGGCAGTTGCTATTTGCTTGGAAAGTAGAAAAGAAAAGGTGTACGAGATTATCTGTTGAATTCATAAAATAGCGGTATTGAGATATACATGTGTAAGATCGTAAACACATGAACCACAACTCATATAATTAATACGGATCGATGCCCAAATATTTTAACATTATCTATCACAAATATAAACATTTAACATCCCGAGTTAGGAAAATGAGAACAATCGGGCCATCTGAAAAATGCAATTTTCTAACTGCTGTTTTCATGCATGGATTTGCATGGTTCGTGAAAAATGACTGTGAAAACAAAAGAACAGGACATTTTAAGGATTACAAGCACCCCCTTAAGATTTATCGGATGAAAAAAGAATGGAGGCACTGCTAACGAGGCCCGCTGAACGATTGTGTGTTTGTGATATTAATGCCGGGATTTTATAATGTATCTATGTACATGTACGTAGATTTGTGCTGAGAGATATCATTGAATTAATGGGTAGTCTTTCTCGAGCCTTCACTGTCGTGCCCTCCCTCCGTCGTCTCCCCATCCCCCAACCTCTCTTCCCCTCGTACCTCGCTGCCCTTACACCCATCCACCGCTACCACCTCCTCCCGCCAACGACCTTGGGTGATACCCTAAGTTTTGAGCTTCCCTTATTCTCTCTCACCCTTCTCTCATTCCCTCTTTTTTGTAAGGCATATAAAACCTCACCTTCGCACTGTGACCCTGCACTTCTTTGACCCTCCCCTTGCAACTGCACGCATCTCTAATCGACTTTGATCTCTCCCCCGGTAACCTTCTTTGGGATGTTCGTATCAGTCCTCTTCTCAGGCAACTAAATACTTATCAGCTCAAACCGTGTGTATTAGGAGTTTGTCAAAGCTGACAGTGTTGTAGAAGATAACGTGCGTAGTTGTTCGGCTATCTGTTGTTAGCCGTTGAGGGGTCTTGTGCTCTAGTTCTTCCTCTCGCCCATGGAATGACGTATTTTCCAAGACCCCCTCTTCCTCCTTTCAACTACCGATTGAAGTTATGCTGGGATTTGTTCACGGATGAAACCCGCTCTCCTCGATGGTGGATTGTCTTCCTCCCGTTTGGCTGGATGTTCTTACTAGAGCCTAGTGTTTGAGCCTTGGGTTGCATCTGTTGGCCTCGTATTGCTTTTGTTTACGGTGATGATTTGTATGTGTTCCAAGTGCATGTAAACTCATTTTGTTGGGTGAAATTAAAACTTCGATATAGTATGTTCCAAAAAATTCAAATAAACAATTTGAAGTAAATGTCATCATGTACATAAGTGGAAAGACTTAGGTGACATGGTTTAAAAATATAATTCTAGCCTTAAAAAAATAAATTTAAGTTATTAGATTATTAGATTACATAATGCAAAATCTTAAGGGCCTTCAGAGTCGGTTATTCTGTATGAGTTATCAACGACCAAAATATAATAGAATAACTGATTTTTATTCAATGATTATAATTTTATCTTACCAAATTATAAAATAAATTAATGTTATTTTAATAGATTTAGTAATTAAAAGAGTAGAATAAAGGTTGAAGTAATTATCTTAAATCATTCAGGGACAATACATACATTCTAAGGTCATCTTGACATCCATGTTCATAAAGTACATTCTCACTTAAAATAAGAAATGATCAGGTTATTTAAATTTGTTCAGTAAATTTTTTGAGAAAACTTCTCAAGAATGCACGAAGGCGGTCGGTCCAAGGGAGATGAGAATGGCTTCTCGCACTCAGCGTCCTTTCAAGGGAGATGTTACGGTGCCGTGCCCCCACTCTTCTTGGTAAGATAGACCCAGTCAATGGGAGTACCTGCTAAGCGAGTCCACTTTGGAGAATCGGAATCGGTTGGGGATGGGTCACCTAGTCCACTTTAAGATATATAGAGAAATGTGTAATATCCGTGTGGTAGAGTAAATTTAGTACACGTCTCATATCTTATTGGGTCATATATACAGTGTGCGAGTTCTTTTGTTTATCAATTTGATACATATTTTTAATGAGATTTTTAATACTACAAGTGCGACAAATAACTATTTAAGAGTGACAAATAATTATATAAATGTGACAAATAGTCAACTCCTGTTAGTTTTCGCATATTTTTGAGATGACAAACGAGACTTCTAATACTATTTAAATGTGACAAATAGGTATCTAAGGATGAAAAATAATTATCTGAGAGTGATAAATAATTATGTAAGAGTGACAAATAGTCAACTCTTGTCAATTTTCATAAATTCTCGAGACGATAAATAAGACTTCTAATGCTATTTAAGGGTGACAAATAATTATCTAAGGATGAAAAATAACTATTAAAGGGTGACAAATAGTTATGTGAGAATGACAAATAGTCAACTTATGTCAATTTTTATGTATTTTTGAGGTGGCGAACGAGACTTCTAATGTTATTTAAGGGTGATAAATGGCTATCTAAAGGTGAAAAATAATTATTTAAGGGTGACAAATAGCTACGTACGTAAGAGTGACAAATAGTCAACTCATGTTAATTTTTTGCGTATTTTACATGTTACGAATGAGACTTCAAATGTTATGTAATGATGAAATAATTATCAAAAAATAAAAAATATTGAAGAGTGACAAATACATGAATAAGAGGGACAAATAAATATAAGTGTATATAAATATTTAAGAATCATTTAAAGAATTTAATAGATGATACCCGGATACCAACGACATAGTTCAGGAGGTAAGTAACATTTCTCAAGATATATGTGTATATCATATATTCAATTTATTGTTTATCTTTTGCGTCTATTTAAAATCATGTTTGGTCCCACGGAATACTTACGGCTGGGAGTTCGGCCCTCGATGATGTTGGCGGCCATCTCATATCCGTTGGCGAGGGAGTATCTGAATCCGGGTAGGTTGGCGGCGAGGCCCCGCAGGACGTCGCCGATCTCTGCGTAGAACATCTGGGCCAGATCGTTCAGCTGCTGGTAGCAGGTGCCGTTGCCGGTGCGAGCTCTCTGGGAAGGGCAGCACCCCAGCATCGACACGGATATAATGCCGAACCTCCTCGCCCCAAACTCATACAACGCCTGCCAGGATCATGCACGCGCGCCAACTCCATGTCAGAGCAGGAAGTGGAGTACTTCCACACACGCACACACACCGTGGGTGTTGGAAGTCCCAGGAGAAGAGAGCACTTAGAGAGCTCACCCTTAAGTGGTACTCATAGTTGGACGTGAGAAGGGTGACGAGTTCCCGGTCATGGGTGCGGTCGAGGGAGTAGTTCGAGAAGGAGTACTCGAACAAGTCGTTGCTGGCTGCGCTGATGAGGAAGAGGGACTTGGAGAGGAAGCGCCCTGCCGCCTGCTCTGAGCCCAGGAGCAGCGTCAGGTTGCGCCGGACCGATGCGAAGTGCTCGAGGACTTGCACCCCCATTGGGACGACCTGCACCTCCCGGAGATGTGTGTTGCAGATAGACAAGTTAATCAAAAGCATGGCTGTGGGCTGTTATCAGAGCTACAGGATTGAAACATATATAGGATGTGCAGTGCAGTTCATAATTGTATACCATCATACATATACTCTGGTATTCATATATTAGAGTTATTAGATTGAATCATGCAACTTAAAATATCAAAATATTAAGTAGAGAAAAATATATAGTTGTTGATGAGTGCTGATGATTAAGGGGGAGCTAGGCTCACATGGAGTTCTTGCCCGGTGCGATCGAAGATCCCCGATCCCCCCGACGCGAAGTTGATTCCAGTAGAGAGCACTCGGTATAATCGGAGGCGTTTCTGGCTCAACGACAGGAACGGTGGCGGGCTCTTAAACAAACCCATGAGTTTGGCTGATCACACGAGAGACGAATTAATTAATAAGGTACTATATATATGTGTGAAGCATGTGATAAGAATTTAAAAATCTGATTAACAAACAAAGTAACTTATGGGTCGACTCGACATCGATCCACTGGCACATGCATGCATGCATCCTCCGATCCGTACCCAGTTCATCGGCGGTGTTGAAGCCGTTGCTAAACCTGCCGGTGGCCTTCCCCCCGGGGAAGTCGATCCCGTTGTACGGATGGTCGGCCTTCGCCTTGCTATGAGGCAAGTAGTTGTTGTTTCCAACGTCGGCAGTGGAGTCGCCAAAGATGTAGATACCCCGTCGGTGATGGGCTTCTGCTGCCTGCTGCAGGGAGGTGGTGGCAAGGCAAAGAGCGAGGAAGAGGAGGAGAGACCCAGTGGTACTACTAGCCGTCCCTTCAGCCATGCGGAGTGCTTCCCGGCGCCCGTACGTCGAGTAATTGGAAGCCTCTATGCTATACGTACGTTATACGTATTTCCCGATCGACTCTTAATTTGCTGGGGCATGCAGTGTTGTGGGGGTACGCATATGAAGTGCTGTTCGATTATAAGGACGCGCGGGTTCAAACTCCCGAACAAACGGCAGCTGTGGGAGGTTTCATTACTTAGTATACATCGTCCATAACAAAGCGTACCCGGCCTGTGGCTCCAAGGTCTATGCGATGAACGCGAAGCTGCAACTTGTAACTCCTTGTTGCTGCATGCACGCGGCAAAAGGTTGAAAATTTCACAAGAGGACAGCAAGTATGTCCCAAAGCCTGGTGGTCTGAAGCACGAACGTGCGTTTGCTGGAGCTTAACGTTTCGCCCGGGCTACGCTGCATCACTAGCGTTTGCATCATTCGCACCAAGAATTTATAAATAACAGGCCAGCATCATATACATATATATATATATATTATCGATCTTCTTACTCCTGGACGTACATGCTGGAACGTTTTCCATTTTTTTTATCCTCCCCTCACTTGTCTTCTCCACACCCTTGTTAAGTGGTAACACCAGCTGGTGATGGTGCCCCGTATCCAGCTGTGCTAGACATGAAAGGTACTTCGTTAGAAACAAGGTGCCGGCTTAATATATATATATATATATATATATATATATATATATATATAGTGGTGGAGTCAGGAATATTTAGAAGAGGGGGCAAAATAAAATTAATATAATAAAAATTATTCATTTTCATTCAAGTAAAAGATATTTTATAAATGGGTTAATCTACGGTAAATCTTCGTATTCTGAAAGCGTTGTATTATTACTGGTGAATAAATTAAATGTTACATATAGAAAAATGATAAAAAAATATAGAATGACTCAAATAAAAAGTTGTTCACAAAAAACTTCAGAGATAAAAGAAATATCAGATCTACTCGGACCACTCATATACCGTGATGAACTCCTTGTCAAAAATTACTTCAACTTCAAAATTAAGGACACGGTTTCCGACGAGCGAGAGCTAGCTCTATATTATATTATCGAAATAAAAAATCACAAACATGAATAACTGAGGGGAAGAATCAGGTTAAACTATTGAGAATTCGAGGTATGTAAAATGTCCATGATTGAGAATACACCAAGTAAGAATTAATCAGAAAGATAAAATCAAAGCTCTCAAGCAAATGCTTTTAATAAAATTCTATGATAAGTCCTATGATTCCAGAAAAAGTCATCAAATAGATAACAATAGAACTGAGCAAGGGGAAAAACTCACCGTATTGACAGAGAAGCTCTTCCGGGTGGAGTGAGGTTGAGGGTCTATCCGATTAGATGTGCGAATTGGAAAGACTTACTGCAAATAGACCCTGTGTACCGCCCCACAATCGTCCTTTTTTCCCCTTTTTGCTCAATCGTGAAAACAACAAATACGGAGTTTCTCAGCCGCAGTACGTACTCTGTTCCTTTTACGGTTTTAGTTGTGATGCATTTGTTCTCTTTTACGGTTTCTCGGCAAAGACTTTAGATTTTCAACTTGCAAAAGTTAATCTTGATCGTTGATTTAATTGATCGTACCCTAAACAACTACATCAAATAACGTGGTGAACTTGGTAGAAAGATGTCTGTGTATAATGTAAAGATGGGTCATATATAGGGCACCGGATAGAAATATAATGATCTCAAAATATAAGAGGGCAAATTTAAAAATTTTAAAAGAAATTTACCGAAGTCAAGGGGGGGCAATTGCCCCCCAGGCTCCGCCAGTGTATATATATATATATATATATATATATATATATATATGAGTGGAAGTCAATGTTATCATAATCGAATCGGTGTCTGAACCGATCAATGAACTAGTTTGATTCGAATAAGTTAATTGGACCGTTTAATCGAACCGATTTGAACCGTGACATCATCGTAATATTGAATCATTGATACATGATCTGACCCGATTCTATAATCTAAGACAATAAAAAATAGGATATAATGATCAAAATAAAAAAACATACATATATTTATTAGTCATGATTATGTAACTATATAAGTAAAAAATAGCAATAACATGTTTAAAGAAATTGACTTTAAAATTTTATAATATTTCATTAATCTTCACTCTTCACAATTGACATCTATGCTCCTTTAAAATTTTAAACTTCAAACATATCTAAAATAAAATGATAAATAACAATAAATCAATAATAATAAGATAATTTTATTCGCACGTAAATATCATTATGAATATCTAAATATTTTTACGTTTATTTTTTTATTTTAAAGAGTGAATCGAGTCGGACCGGTTTGGACCGATTCACTGATCGAATCGTCGTTCTTCTGGTTCTTTAACATTAGACCGAACCAATCTTAATCGGATCGGTTCCTGAACCGATTCACGGTCGAACTGATCTGACCGACCGATTCGATCCGATTCTGATAACAGTGGTGAAAGTGATCTTCGACATTTCGGTTTCGCCTTAGCCATGGGAATATAATTAAATAAGTTGATCAAGCTGTCTTTTTACTACCGAGGAGTTCGCTCTCTGCTAAGTGAGAGTTCGGTGCACCAGAACCAATATGCTTCCCCAAGACGAGCGTGTATAGGGAAATACTCGCACATGTATCCGGGTAACCAAGGTATACTTTAGGGGCGAAGATAGAGAAATATTCACACATCTATGGAAAACTTATGTTACTATTTCTACTGGATGAGAACCGATATATATATTGACGCGGCGGCGACGTGGGAATAGATCGACGGCAACTCCGGGACGCGAACGGGACGGAAAACTTGCTACCTCGCGCAGCTCGGCCTCACGCCGGACGGTCTCACACCGGGCGACACTCAAACTCACAGAATGAGAAAGAGGGAAGGGGGAAAACACAAAGGCAAAGCACCTTGGGTTTCAAAGTTTTCTTTCATTTCAGTCATGTCTCGTAACACACCATTGTCCTCCTATTTATAAGAAATGCCCATTACACACATACCTTCCTTATTTCCCTTATTTGCATATCTATCCTAGCCTAATAAAACAAAGTCCACCCACCCACTTTTGACTTGTGGGTTTTAATCAAATAAAATACATAAAATACACACATGTTTATTTGACTAGTCTAATACACATAAAATACATAAAATACGTGTATCACTCAATACACACAAATACGCAGAGTCTTCAGAAAATTGGATCTCCGAGCCACAAGCTCGGTGTCGGGGCAGTGCGGCGTCGGCTCCAAGTAGTGGGCCCAGTAGTGGACGTGGTGTCCCCACCAACCCTCCCGAGACGGCTGGAACTCGACTCCGTCGAGTAAGGGGGGACACTGCTGTGGTAGTGCTCCAGCAGATCTGGATTGAGGCGCTGGATATCTTCTCGGCTGATCCAGGAATCATCAGAAGGTGGATGGTCCAGCCAGCGGATAAGGTAGCGCTGGTACACCCTGCTCCGTGTAGTGGTCACCTGCTCATCCAGTATCCTCTCAATGTGCTCGTGCGGTAATCTCGAGGCTGTAGGACGCACAGGGGTGTGCTCACTCTCAATGGGAGGAGAAGGCTCGAAAGAGTCACTAGGAATCGCTGTGGGTTCCTTGTAGGACACTAGGTTTGCCACATTAAAAGTCGAGTGTGGACGTGCAAAAGTGCACGCCCATACGTCCAGGTTAGCCCGGCATCGATAACAACTCCAGCCGAAGAGACTGCGAAGAAAGAGGGCCATCCGGACTCTCTGAATATCAACACACACCACCGTAAGGCTGTCTCCAGAGTCACGATAGTGAAGAGAAACCAACCACCAAGAGCCCTACAATCCATGGACCTCGGACAAAATCAAACTGGCCATGACTCGTGCTCACAACGGGCTCAGAACGGGCTCAGAAATGCACCCAGGGTGGCCTCAGCGGCACACCCTTGCCCTTCAACGGCACACCCTGGTGGCCTTCAGCGGCACGCCCATTTGGGGCTTCAGCGGCACACCCATTTGGGGCTTCAGCGGCATGCCCATTTGGCCCTCAGTGGCACGCCCATTTGGCCTTCAGCGGCACGCCCATTTGGGGCTTCAGCGGCACGCCCATTTGGCCTTCAACGGCACGCCCATTTGGGGCTTCATCGGCACGCCCCCCTTTGCCCTCAGCGGCACACCTCCTTGGGCTTCCAGCGGCACACTGGTTGCCCCTTCAACGGCATGCTTGGGCAGCCCTTCAGCGGCACGCCTTTTGCCCCCTTCGGCGGCACGCCCGCAGTGTCTTGCAACGGCACACTTCTTGAGCCCGCCATCGGCACAGCGTGAACGCATTTCAATGGCACGTCCGGCAGACCATACCTCGCGCCCATGCCCTACGGATCTTCGGCACGCAATGGGCTGTCCGAGGTGTCAACCAGGGGTTGGGCCACGTAAGCTATCCGTCTGCCATCGAAGGACGAGGAGGTCAAACCCCATGATGACTCAGCACTTCCCGCCTCCGACTGCCATGCTCAAGGGCTCCCGCTGCTGGGAGTATAAAACCACTCCCATTCCGACAAAGAGAAGGGAGATACACACACAAAGAAGAGACACACAGGGAGAAGAGACGAACAAACACAAAGCCACCGACGAGAAGAAGGAGAAGAGAGAAGAAAATGGAGAGGGCTCCGGCGTGGAGTCCTCCGACAACCACCGGGCAAAGAAAAGAGAGTAAGAGAGAGAGAGGGCTTGATGTAGTAGAGGAAGGTGGGGGAAAGAGCAGTGGACGGTCGTCCCTACTTCGATCCCCAACACCTCCTCTTCTTTTATTCTTTGTTTTCTCCCTCTCCGTTCTTTTGTTCTTTGGTTTTCTTTCTTGCCTGTAGCTTTAGCTCGGGCGTGCTTTGTAATGTATGTGGACGGCTACGGCCCCTTGCTCCCCCATGAATGAAGATCATCCCCCCAGTGGGTTTTCTCTTCGTCTCGTTGGTTTTGGGCCACAGTGCACTTGATCATCTTTTCCTTCACTTTTCGGTGTTTGTGTTCATCCCTCATGCCAATGGTTTCCTCCGGATCCGGCGCCATCTTGAATGGTTTGAGGTCACGAATCCCCTCCTGTAAAGCCCAACGCCTTCATCCGTGCCTGCCCCTTTGAACCTCTCCCCTCCTGCCGGGGGTCCCTGTGGGTTTGATCGGTCCAACACCCCGCCCCATTAGCAGACTAACCCTTTTGGAGCCTTGCTCGGTGCGCTTGCACCTTCCCCCAGCGGCACACCCTTCCAGCACCTTGGCCGACACACCCACAGTAGCCCCCAGTAGTACATTTTCCCCTTGGTGCCCTAGCGGCACACCTGGTCTCTCCCTAGCCCGGTACCCCCCCAAACGCCCTGTGACCGTCTTTGGCCGGCATGCCTTGGCTAGCCCCCCCAGTACACCTTGTCTGGTCTTAGAGGTTTCCCGTCCGTCGTTTCCTCCGAGTTTTCTGAGATTTTGTTAAGGTGTTGCCGCTTTCGGGCGCCCACCTCCAACTGTCGGGTTCTGTCACTCCATGTGGGCGCGTTCCCTTTATCTCCCTTACGCTCGGGTCAAGGGGAGATGCTGCCAAATTTTCGTTAGAAATAATAACGCATTGTAGAGACAAAATGAAACAATAAACAAATAGAATAATAGCGCATAAAAAGGATGCAGCAAACAGATGAAACAACAACATATTAAAGGGCAAAGGAAACTAACGAACGAATGGAAAGGGAGGAAAGACTTGTATAAAACTGTAAAAAAAAAACCAAAGAAAGGAAGAAAAGAAAAGCCTTAAAAGAAATAAAGGAGGAGCGGGCCTTCATCGGCACACCTGTTCCAGCCTTCGCCGGTACACCCTATCAACCCTCCAGTGGCACGCTCTAGTAGCCCTTCAACGACACACCTTTTTGGCCCTTCGGCGGTACACTCTCGCCATCTCTCATCGTCTCTCTCTCTCTCTCTCCCACTCTCCCTCACTGTCTCTCTCTCTCACCGTCTCTCAATCTCCCACCGTATATCTCTCTCTCTCTCTCCCATCATCTCTCACCGTCTCTCTCACTCTCCCTCTCACCGTCTCATTCTCTCAATCTCCCTCCGTCTCTCCCTCTCTCTCATCGTCCCATTCTCCCCCTCGCCGGTACACTCCCTCTCCCACCGTCTCATTCTCCCCCTCACCGGTACGCTCTCTCTCTCTCCCTCCGTCTCTCCCTCTGTCTCTCCCACTGTCTCATTCTCCCCCTCACCGGTACGCTCTCTCTCTCTCTCTCTCTCACTGTCTCACTCTCTTTCTCCCTCCGTCTCTCCCTATGTCTCACTCTTCCCCTCACCGGCACACTCCCTCTCTCCCTCCTTCTCATGTGGAACGGCCTCTCTCGAAGTGGAGCACAATGTACAGACTTGGCAAATTGATGCACGAACACAACAACAAGCAATGCACAGACTTTGCATGAAGGATTGCACAAATGCAGATAGTAAAGTATGTACATTGAAAACGGATGTTCAGACACGCCGTGAACGAATGTATGGACTTAATGTGCTTGTGACAATAGTGTACAGGCTTTGTGCTGCAGCAACCGGTCAACGTACAGACTTTGTGTGCATGCAGCTAGCCAATGTACAGACTTTGTGTTGCAGCAACCAGCCAATGCACAGACTTTGTGCGCACGCAGCCAGCCAACGTATAGACTTCGTGTTGCAGCAGCCAGCCATCGTAGAGACTTCGTGTTGCAGCAACCAGCCGATGTACAGACTTTGTGTGCATGCAACCAGCCGATGTACAGACTTTGTGTGCATGCAACTAGCCAATGTACAGACTTTGTGTGCACGCAGCCAGCCAACGTACAGACTTTGTGTTGCAGCAACCGGCCAATGTACAGACTTTGTGCGCACGCAGCCAGCCAACGTACAGACTTTGTGTTGCAGCAGCTAGCCAACATACAGACTTTGTGTTGCAGCAGCCAGCCAACATACAGACTTCGTGTTGCAGCAACCAGCCGATGTACAGACTTTGTGTTGCAGCAGCCAGCCAACGTACAGACGTCGTGTTGCAGCAACCAGCCGATGTACAGACTTTGTATGCACGCAGCCAGCCAACATACAGACTTTGTGTTGCAGCAACCAGCCAATGTACAGACTCTGTGCTGCAGCAACCAGTCAACGTACAGACTTTGTGAGCATGCCGCCAGCCAATGTGCAGACTTCGTGTATGCATGCAACCAGCCGATGTACATACTTTGGGTTGCAGCAATCAGCCAATGTATAGACTTTGAGTTGCAGCAAATGGACAATGTACAGACTCTGCGTGTGTGCTAGCAGACGATGTACAGACTTTGAGTCTGTAGCAAATGAGGAGTGCACCGGCTATGCATGGCAAGCTATGCAACCAATGTACGGACTTGTGGGTTTGCTAAGCCAGTGTATAGACTCTGTGTTGTAGCCATCAACCAGTGTATAGACTTCGAGTTGCAGCAAATGGATAGTGTACAGACTCTGCATATGTGCAAGCAGACGTGGTACAGACTTCGAGTTAGCCCGGCACGCCTGCCAACTCCCTCCCCGACACACTCTCTCGGCGCTTCTCCGGCACCCTCTAACCTTCGCCGGCACACTCTCCTTGGTGCCTTCCCCGGCGCACCCTCTTCTCCCTTCGCCGATACGCCTTGAGACGCCCTATCGGCACGCTCTCCATACCCCTCGCCGGCACACCCTCCAGCGGCCCTCTCTCTCCGGGAAGTATACACATATAACATATAATGATAATGATATTGGTGATAATAATAATAATAATAAATAAATAAATGAAAATTATGATAAATAAACAAATTTGAATATACATAGGAAACAAACAAAAATGTGGAATAGTGATAATAAAAATAATAATAATAAACAAAAAGGGGGGGGGGGGAAGAAATCATTCGGAACAAATGCATAAAAAAGAATGAACAACAAGAGGAAAGAGAGGAACATATAATTAAAATCTCAGATAAAAAAAATGCTAGGGTCCACATTGAAGCCCCGTCTCTCTCCGCGACCCGACGCAGAAGGAATAATAATGCCGCCCTCTCAGGCCGGGCCCGAGTCTTGGGAATCATCCTGACATGGCCAGGCCCCGACCTAGTCTTGGGCCGACATTCCAATCAGACCGGATTCGTTTCTCGCCCCGGATCTCTTCCAAGCCGTTATTAAAATTACCGTGCATTCGGTAGACATTTGAACGGGTCCACCTCGATTTCCGTCGCATTTCTATCACGGACCCGTGTCCGAATATGAAAAGATCCACGAGTGACCGACATGGCCAATGGCTCGTATCCTGATGTGGACTTTAGTGTGATTCATTCCTGTCCCTTTCTCACGCAGTTAGTATTATTTCTTTCGGCCGCAGGGCCCCTAATTTTGGCAATTAATCAAGGGTGTTCCCTCGTATGGGGGATGTAAATGAAGTCATGACCTTTATGGCATGACGGGATCTGATCCCGACACGAACCACACAATCGTCTGACGAAGTCAGGTTGAGCGCACCATGGGCTCTTCGGAGCCCGAACAAATTGTCACTTCGGTGACTGGCATGCCCACGCACTCAATAGACGAATCGACCATTCCCGAATAGCCGAACAACATAATGAGTGCTCGAAAAGTGCGTCCACAAGTCTGGCACGCCCGGTGGGACCAATCCACCCTTCATCTCTTTGCCAGAATTAGGGGCCCTGCGGCCCCCTTCTTGTAATACTAATTGCGCTACTTTCTCAAATGCAGGAGAATCGCATCATGGTGCCGACAATGGCAATCACTTGCGGCCCTCAGGTCGTCAGGAACCATGTTCGGGGCGGCTACCTGGCGGTCCCCCTCAACTTCGGGAGTTTCCCTCCCACCGTGGGCTTCCCCAACTTCTTGGGGGTGGCCTTTGTCAACATCCTCGACGTGAAAGCACCTGACGAGCCCCAGACCAACGCTCCCGCTCCGGAGGCCACTGAAGCTGTTATCGGCCAAGCTGTGGCCAAGAACAACAACGGCGTCCCGACAACGACGCTGAGCTGCAGTGTGCACCATGTGCACCAAACCGCCAGTCCGTCCCACCAAGGGTCGGCATCTCACCGGAGGAGGCTCCGGAGGAATAATACTGGCGTCGTCTCGGGGCGCCGCATGTCCAACTCCGGGAAATCTATGACCGTCGGGACCCTCCGAGTTCGCCTGGACGGGCAAAGGTCCCAGGTGACACCGGACCGTGTCGTCCCGGCTATCCCAGTCCGGAACTCTTTCCAGGGGCTGGAGAAGCTGAAGGAGAAGGCGACGCCCACAGTTCTGGCCGCATCACCAAAGACTGCACCGGCTCACAGGCCGGCCAAGTTAAAGCAAATCTGGGTCCCCAAGGAGGCCCGACCCACTGCACCTGCCCAGGCAGGGCCTAGCACTTTCCGCCCGAGGAGGGCCCGAAGAGATGAGAGGGTTGAGGTGACGACCCCGACTCACCAACCAGCACTTGCCATGCCGATGCGGCCCGAGGGCGCCCGCCGCCGGCGCCGCAGGCACCGACACCTGGCTGCCCGCCCGGCACTCAGGGCCTAGTCTCCTCCTACCACTGCCATCGGCACGCAACCGCAGGCTGCTCTCCCCGATCAGGAGTGGGAAGGGATCGAGCAGGCCATGAGAAACTACCTCCGGGGCCCAGGTAGCACTCCCTTGGGTCGCCAGAGACTGCTGGGGGCAGTAGCCGCCGCTTTCCAGGAAGAAGGAGCCCGACCCGCACCTAGTGCAGAGTCGAGGAATCGCTCGGAGGAACCACGCCAGTCCCCTGTCCGGGAGGAAGCGCCGCTCCGACGATCGATCTTCGGCAGGCTGGTGTTCCCGGGAGGATCATCCAGGAGAGCGACGAAGAGAAGCAGGAGCTGGAGAATCTTCACCTGCAATGTGACAGGAGTTCGCGGTCGGTATGGGGCCTTACCTACCGACCCTGAAGAAATGGCCAGACTCGCCGCCAGGCCGGGGCCTCTCACTAGAAGGGGAAGAGCGGCAGGCGAAGCGTCTCAGGCAGGCGCCGAAGAAACTTTCCACGAGGAACCCCCCGCGGCCCTGACGGCCAATGTGGTCACCACTGGGGGCACGGGCAGCGGACCCTCCACATCGTCTGAGGATGCCCCGGCCGAAGAGACAGGGGGCATGCCCAATCCCCCCACAACCGACCCGGTAATGTTGCTCATGATACAACGATTCCAGCAAGAGATTGAGTTACTAAAGAAGCAACTGAATGAGCGGAACACACCACCCTCGATGTCCGGGCAGACCAAGGTTCTACTCGAAACGCCCAGGGATAGTGGGCAATCTTCAAAAGCAGCTCTGCAAGCTGCAGCTCTCCCAGCAACCCTCAACCCTCTTGGGGGCATGCCCCTGCAGCAGGCACATTACACGACACCGGCTCCACCACAGGCTTTACTTTCCCAAGGGTCCCCCATGGCCCCCCAGGCGACCGTGTTGGTTACCCCGAGTGCGCAGCCCGCTCATTTCTATCCGAGCCCGGTCGACCTGCCAACAGTTAGCCGGTTGATGCTTGAACAAATGATAGACATGAAACTGGCAGAGAGAGGTGACGGGGATCAGACGCCGTTCGACGTCTACCGGGTGCCCTATCCGGCTCATTATGCCGCAAAGAAGCTGCCGGTTGGCGTCACCAAGCCACCAAAGTTCAAAAAGTTCAATGGGCAAGGGTATCCTAGGGAGCACATTGCCTATTATGTGAATGTCATGGGGGATCTGGCTGCTGATGAGGCTTACCTCCTGAAGTTTTTCGGCTCAACACTTACCGGGCTTGCCTTTGAGTGGTACTCCAGCTTGACACCCGGGGCTGTTGCTGACTGGCCCGACATGCAGAAGAAGTTTAAAGAAAGATTCTACGTTGCAGAACAGGAAGTCACTGTGGCAGAACTTTACGCCACAAGGTAGAAGAATGATGAGTCGGCCCTCGACTACATCAAAAGATGGAGGAACCTCAGCATGAGGTGCATGCGTCCCCCGCACCAGGAGGATGCGGTGCAGATCTGCAAGCAGAACTTGAAGAAAGAAATCCTGGAAAGAATGATTGGCACCGAAGTCAAGACATTTGACCGCCTGAATAATGTGGTAGCCGAGATTAAGGCGTTTCTTGCCCGATATTCTTCCACCCCGGTCGCATCAAGCTAGAGAGCTAGACAGGCCGAGAAGAAACCAGCTCCCCCTGAGGTGCACACACTAGATTTCCAAGCCTTTGAGAAACAGAAGGAGAAAGCCAAGGGGGCTGCCAACCTTCCCCCGCACAGAACTACAGAATGGCGGGAGGGCCTTTCACTAAGGGAGAGAATGAGAAACAAGCTATATTCCTTCTCCCGAGACAAGTCCGAGCTCCTGTTTGAGTGGGCAACCAGTTATAATAAAATCACACTACCAGAGCTGAAGAGGCCCAGTGACCTGAAGAAGAAAGACGACCCGCGCTTCTGCCTGTACCATCGGATGCTCGGGCATACCATTGAGAACTGCTATGTCTTCAAGGACGTTATTGAGTCCTTAATCAAGAATGGGGAGCTGGACATGGGGGAGCACAAGGTAGACCCCCCGCAACCGCATGAGCTGCCCAACATAACCTCCACCGTCAACATGGTCTCGTTATATCAGGAATTGCCTGAGGAGTGGGCGGAGGCCAGCACCCGCGCCACTTATGAGACTTTTATCATGACCCCGGTGTGAGCGACGTCACGCGGTTCGGAGTTCGATGGTGCGGGGAAGAGGATGCGGAGAGCGCGCGGGCTCTTCTTTTTGTTTGTTTTGCTGTTTGCTGCAACACAGAGATGAGAGAAGAGAGAGAAGGGGCCACCACGGGAGATTGCTCCGACGGGGCGAGCGGGACAAGTATAATATAGCAAGATATGGGGTTCAAACGGCCATAGCGGGAAGTGACTCGCCGCGACCTCGGGGGGACGGGAATGGTGCAGAAATTAAATAACAAAAATTGAAACGGCCATTGGGGAAGTGACTCGCCGCGGCCTCGAGAATATGAGCAGAATATAGCAGAATATAAAAGAGAATATAAGAACAGAGATTTAAACGGCCATTGGGGAAGTGACTCGCCGCGGCCTCGAGAATATGAGCAGAATATAACAGAATATAGAGAGAGTATAAGAACGGAAATTTAAACGGCCATTGGGGAAGTGACTCGCCGCGGCCTCGATGATATGAGCAGAATATAACAGAATATAGAGAGAATGTAAGAACGGAAATTTAAACGGCCATTGGGGAAGTGACTCGCCGCGGCCTCGATGATATGAGCAGAATTAACAGGATATAAAGAGAATATGAGAACAGAAATTTAAACGGCCATTGGGGAAGTGACTCGCCGCGGCCTCGATGATATAAACGAAATATAACATGATATAAAGAGAATATGAGAACAGAAATTTAAACGGCCATTGGGGAAGTGACTCGCCGCGGCCTCGATGAAAAGATGTGATCGCCAGGGGCCGAAAGACCCCAAAATAAGAAAGTGATCGCGCCTACCTCAAGAGCGGGAGATGGCGGGTTGCTTCTTCCTCTCCTTCCGGCCGGCCGACGGAGAGGGCTTTCCTCGGCTACCCTTGCAAAATAACGACAAACAAATGACAAGTGGCTTAGAAAGATGAATGTGTAGTATTCATATCCTTGCAATAAAAATGACGAAATAACGGGAAGACACACACCTGGTTGGTGTTATCTTTTAAACCCCTCTCGGACTCGAGTAGGAGGAAAATGAGATGATGGATGCGAGATGATGAATGCAAAGAACTACGAAGAAAAGGAAAGAGTTGGCTTATTGGATGTGTCGGTGGTGAAATTCGGCGGAGCTCCGGCAGCGTGGGGACGACGTAGAAGCGCGGTGGATGAAGACGACCTTCCTCTCGCGAGCGTGGGCACCCGAGAAGCCGGCAGAACCTCCACCTACAAAAGACCCCACGGGTTAGAAAAATGACTCCGTAGCCTCTGGGCTCCGGCAGCCTATCGGATCACTGCTTAGCTCCCCTAGAACTGAGGGGGTGGGCCTCTATTTATAGAGCTCCGGAAGGTGGAGGCGTCCAGGACCCTGGACACCTCCATCAGGGCCGAAATAATATTTTATTCTATTTTTATTGATTTTTTTGGAATACTTTTGTGGAGGCGTCCAGGGTCCCGGACGCCTCAAGCAGGTCCACCGAAAACCGACGACGGCCGCACGCGGTTCGGCACAACGCGTGGTTTTGTGAGCGGCGCCTCGTGATTCAGAAATGGGCGCGTCCAGCTGACCGGACGTCTCTATAATTTGGCTTTTTCAAACACGACAAACCGTCGTTCGGTGGGCGGCGCCCGTGAGGGAGTTGATGGAGGCGTCCAGAGGCCTGGACGCCTCTATAAATATATTATTTTATTATTTTTTATTTATCTTTTGTGCCAAGGCTGGCATTTTGATTTTTTATAATTGTTTTTATGGAGGCGTCCAGGGGCCTGGACGCCTCCATTAATTTATTAATTTTTATTTAATTTTTTTGTCTTTTATGCCAACGGGCATTTTATATATATTTTTTTATATTTGTTTTTATGGAGGCGTCCAGGGGCCTGGACGCCTCCATAAATATATATATTTTTATTTGATTTTTGTTTTGTTTTTTATGATTATTAATATTATTTTTATTATTTTTGCATTGATGGAGGCGTCCAGGCAACTGGACGCCTCCATGATTTTGATTTTTTTTTATTTTTTGGTCATTGATGGAGGCGTCCAGGCGCCTGGACACTTCCATGATTTTTATTTTTTTATTATTTTTTGGTCATTGATGGAGGTGTCCAGGCGCCTGGACACTTCCATGATTTTCACGGAATAATTCAAAAAAATGTAAAAAAATTCATAAAAATAGGAAATCACCAGAGTAATTAAAAATGTGAAGGCCGCCTTGGGGTATCATAGTGTAATATGAGATTTACTCAGGAGACATCAGGAATGGCGTGTCTACAGCTGCCCCGCCTTGGCATCTGCTTTGCAAGGGAGCGACACGTAGTGGGATGGTATCGAAGTGGAGTGAAATGAAGTGGGAGTGGACTGATAAGTTGATGCCAAGGTGTGATGAGACACGCTTTTGACGTTACTGTTTGGAATCTTTCCTGAAGTTTCAATGAGGCGACCTTGAAGAAGGTCTTTCAAATATTGACGATTGCTTGGACGGAGATCAAATAAGGGAGGGTGAGATGTGCGCTCAGGCACGAAAAGGAGACCAACTTCTCGGTGTGGAAGTACCTGGGTCATAAACCGGAGGTTTCACCTTTGGGGAGCGGTTACCAGCCAATGTGGAAGTGCTGCGGCCAAGGTGGGTCAAACAAGGTCAAAAGCAAAGGAATATCTGAGGGTCTGTCCAAACAAGGGTCTCTTTTGGAAGAGCAACGTAGGGCCGTTTCAAGGAAACTCAGTATCTTATTCGGAGTGGAATATCTCATATTTGTAGGAATTGAAGCACAACGGCCTTCGCAATCGAATCACTTGAATGATTTTCCGCAATAAATCAAAATCCTATATGAATGCATGCTGGGTTCAAAGAAAAATTTAAAACAAACTAAAATAGAAAATAGCCAAGGATAATATTGTCAACTTGTGAAGAACGGGTCAGGATACCGACCCGGTGAGCTGATACTGGGCTGGGGCCCGTTTATCCGCGCACCAACTCACTGAATGGAACCGTCGTCCCCATTCTATCACAAATTGACGGCCTATCCGTACAACCCAAATTCTTCCGGGATCATCACCGTTTTTGTTGAAGGGGAACTCAGATCCCGGATTCGTTCGGGCCGCACGGTCCTCGGCATGTTCTAGTAGCGTACGTATCATATACTACGATGCATGACATGGTGGGACCAACCAATGAAAGGTGGGACAGGAGACAGACAAAGACGTCCGTTAGTAAAACCTGCACAGATTAGCAAAGGTTAGCAACATCAGAAAGTAGCAGAATCACAACAGAATCGCACCACAGTACAAAGGAGATCCAGACAAAATCTTGACAATGACCGCTGATGTGACACGTTCTGTCCTGTAGCGATCTTCCCTTCCTACACTTCTTCTCTTGCACCAAATTGTTTCGAGGCACGCTTCACGAGACCTTACCCTAAACAGCAGGGAACTACGCCTCGCACGGAGGGATCCCCTTTTCTCTTTCTTTTGGGCGCGTCCAGGCGTGAGGACGCGTCTTAACCCTCGAATTCAAATTTAAAGCACCGGGCGACCTTTCTTCTCCCGTGCCTTACCCGCAAACGAGCCCGCCTTCTGCCGAAACTCGCTCGCCCGTCTTCGTCTTCTTCCCCTCGATCGATGGAGTTCGGTGGTCTGGACCACGGCGAAGGTGGAGAGGGACGAGGAACTCCTCGCCCGAGGAGGGACACGCAAGAACATGGAACGACGTCCATGGAGGAGGAAGGGCCGCTTCGGGCCCCCGAGGGACCCGAGGGGCCCGATGTCGCGGAGGGAGGTGAACACGGTCTGGTAAGTCCTCCGATCTTTTCCTCTTTTAAGTCATTTTGAGTTTTGAAGCGAGCCGCGCGAGGGGGGAAAGGGTTCGGCGAGTGTTGCACTTAAATGATGGATGCGTCCTAGACAGGGGACGCGTTCTTTTTGACTGATGCGGGACCCCTTTCTTGGTGCAGGACATGGCAAGGACCCTAGGTCTGGCCGATGAGTGGGCGAGTGCGGACGAGCCGAGCCGCGTCAGGAGGGAGAGTCGCGGCAAGGCGAGGCTCGAGGACTGGCCCGTACGTCTCCCTGGACAGCAAGGGGGTATACTGGTGCAGGACAGTGCCGACTTCCTGCGGCGGCAGAGAGAGAGTTACGCGGGGCTTCCCCAAGCTGGGGACACGCGTGGCATCGGCGGCTCGCGCGCCCAACTGTCAGAGACTAGGCGGCAGCTGGCCGTCGCTCAACATGAGTTGTCGCTCCTGGTAAGTTATGTGCCGCACTTTTAACTTCAGATTTTGGAGTTTCACTGACGGCCGTTATTTATTTTGTTCCAGCGTGCCCAGCAGACAGCGACGGTGGGAGTGGCTGGCGGATCTTCCAGTTCCTCGGCCCCTTTTCTCGAGATTGCCTCCCTCCGGGAGCAACTTGCCGGTGCGGTGGCCCGCGCGACCCGGGCGGAAGAGGAGCGTGACGCCTGGGTGGCGACTGTAGCGGAGCTGCGGCATCGCGGTGAGGAGAGACCTTCTCCAGACATCCTGGAGTTAAGGGTTCTTCTACAGATGATGAGGAGAGAGGCAGAGAGAGAAAAATCCGAGAGAAGGTCCGAGCGACAGCGGGATCTGACCGAGAGGAGGGCCTTGGAGGCCCAAGTGAGGGAGCTCCAGCTGGGCCTTCAGGCCGTCGTGCAGAGGCTAGGAGGGATGGAGACGCGCTACGAGAGAGCGCGAGAGTTCGGGGAGCGACTCCGCCAGTCCGGTCGCTTTGCCGCCAGTGGCTTCCTTGCCACGCCAGGGGAGGAGCAGCGAGTCACTTCTGCGGAGCAGGCGCCCAGAGGCGAGGCAGGTGCTACTGCACGGGGATCCCGGAGGCTTCTGAGGGACCCTCACCTCGGGGGAGAGGAGGAGAGTGCCCGGAGAGATGAGTGATGGTGAGGATTGGCGGGCCAGTGGGCCCGCCACCTCTCTATGATTGTAGTGCTTATGACAGCTTATGTAGAATTATGAATGGAGTGATTTGATTTTCTGCTGTTTATTTGTTCTCTTGTGCGTTCCTTCTTCCCTACACTTCTTCTCCTTTGCACTGTTCCCATGTGATGGGTCTGCCGAGACTCCGCTCCAAGCGGAGAATCGCGTCTTGTTGTGACCATTTTTCACGGGAATCTGCCGTCGAAGTCAATACTGACGGCCCTAGTTCCTTTTCCCAGATGTTGTGCCAAATTTTGCGGGCGTCCTCCAAAACACGATAGGGTATCCCTAGACAACATAGGGGCTATTCGTCCTATTCTTCGTCCAGTCAATCACCCTGTGCGAGCGGTGAAGCGACACATGGGGCCGCTTGGCCGGTGTCTCATTGCGAGGGCTATCATCGACAGGTGATGGAGGCAATCTTGGCCCGCACTCCTTCCATTTCTATAAATTCTTGTCCCTTTTATCCTCCCAGGTATATCGAGAGCTAACTCGAGGAGCACAAGTTCTTACGGGAGGGGAGGGGTTCAAAATTCTGAGAGTTGGATGGAGGGCGAATCTTCCCATTCCTCGAAGAGAAGCAGGTCCAGTGGTAGTAGTTCCAGGAGGCTTTCAGACCTTGAAGGGCACTTCAGCGAAAGGGCCCAATCACAACTCGTAAGCCAAGTTTTCTTGCCCTTTTCTCATTTTTTCTTCCTTTCTTCTGACCAAACCTCACCCCCATTCCTGGTATGTGTAGGTTGTGATGAAATCACAAATCTTATGGGAGTTGGTAGTAGCAGCGTACAGGGGCCTCCCAGATTTTCAGAAGGCGAGGCTAGACGTGATGGGATTTGGTACCTTCCTTCGGATCGAGCCGATCCAGCTTGACCTAGTCCTGATCCAAGCCTTGTGTGAGAGATGGGACCCAGTGAGCCGGGCATTTCTGATGCCCTGGGGGCACATGGTGCCCAGCTTGTAAGATGTGGTCCGAATTACGAGTCTCAAGGTGGATGGCGAGGCAGTGACCGGAGTCACTTACGCGGACTACCGAGAAGGTGCCCAGAAGTTACTGGGTTTGGACCTAGATGGTCGGAAAAACAGGTCGGTAGCTAGGGCGTCCCTCATGGATGCATTAGGGCTCACCGGCACTCGTCGGCGGGATGACGAATCCTCAGAAGAGTTCATGGAAAGGATAGAAACAGGATGCCGTGCCGTGTATTGCACAGATTTCGGCAACTGGGAAAGATGTAACATAGATTTGAGGAGATTTCTCCTCTTCCTTTTGGGGAGATTGGTACTGAGCTCGAAAGGGGACGGTATCCAATGTTGCTTTCTGGAGCTGCTGTCAGACCTTGAAAGAGTAGGGTACTATGCTTGGGGAGCTGCTATGCTGGCGCACTTGTTTGCAGGCCTATTCCAAGAAACGGATCGTGAGATGACTGTGAGTGGTTTCACACCATTCATCCAGGTATTTTTTTGGTTTTACTTGTTTTGTATTTTTTTTGTTATTTTCGCAAGGTGCTGATGACCTGCGCCGAGCAGCTATGGAGTTATTATTACCTCCCTATGGGGAGAGCTCGACATTGGCGACCCGTGATGGTGCCGCTAGCCAGGCGGTGGGAACCCGTCATGAGTGCGGCACCCCTAACCTACCAACTGATGGTGTTAAGGCGGGAGCTACAGGAGTTCCCTACAGCGATGGTAAACTGGAGACCCTACTCAGACATGGTCGATGCCAACCAGCCGTGGGTTCTAGCAAGTCGTGCCCGGTTCGGACGGGAACTATGGATGCACTGCCTGAATGAAATCGAGCCGCTTCGGCTACGATTAGTTATGAGGACTTTAGGGCTGGCTCAAGAATGGGTGGATTCAACTGCGCCACCTCGTGTCGGGAGAAAGACGCGAGGACCGACGACCTGCATTGACTGGCGCGTGCGGTTCCCTGAACAGTACGAAGACTGGCAACGGGGTGGCACGATTGTAGAATCGCAGGCGCGGGACAGCGAGGACTACTTGCGTCTATATAGGACAAAGTACGCAGAACGGTTCCAACCCCGGGGACTTGTGGAGGTAGGTTTCTCCTTTTTCTCTTCTCTTCTTTCTCCTTTTCTTGGTTTTTCTGGTGAAAATGCTGACTTGTAAGGCTGCAGGATGTCCGGGATGCCATGATAGCGAATTTACGAACTCGCTTGGCAGAGATGGAACAACAGTTGGGTGATGCCCGCGGAGCTACGAGCGCCTTGGTAGGTGTATAGTACATTCCTAATTAAATCCCCAGATTCCAGATGTTGGCTGCTAATTCACATGGTCATAGCATGCCCAGATTGGCGCGGCCTCCCCAGCGATGGGAGTAGGTGGTGCCTCTTCCAGCTTGTGGATTCCCACCTCAGAACTTGACTCGCTTCATGAGCAACTTGCTCACGCCACGCAGCGTGCTGCGGAGGCAGAAGGGATGCTCCGTATACAGGTAAAAGTTTCAGCGTTGAGTTCTCTTTGTTTACGCCTTATCGCGTATCTGAGATGGTACACTCGGCAGGAAAAGGAGACGGAAGAAGCGCTTGCCCAAGCTGCGCAGAAGGAGGCTAGGATAGCAGAACTGGAGAGGGAACTGCGGCGTCATCCTGATGACGACTCATCCAGGGATGCTATGGAACTGAGGATCACTCTCCAGTTGGAGAGGGAAGACCGTGAGAGAGAACGGGCAGAGAGGGAAAGAGACGCAGAGAGAGAAAGAGCCAACAGTTTGGCTGAAAGGGAGGAGCGAAGGGCCATGGAGGCCCAACTATTCGAACTCCGAATTGGCCTTGGTCTTGCTGAACAGTGGCTGAGAGATGGTGAGGAGCGCTACCGAAAAGCACGAGAGCGTGGCTTTCGTGTTGGTAGCTTCTCTGCTGCTTCCGTGGATCAACGCCGGGATGTGGGAATAGGAAGAGGAGTACAGAGCGGCAGGAGTACCGCTTTTCGTAGTTGGGTAGCACCTTTGAGAGTGTTTTGCCCGGAGAGTAGTGGGACGAGTAATGCAGAGAGAGAGAGGGCGGAACTTGATGTAAATTTTTTTTTTGATTTTTGGAATGAAACACAAGGTTTGGTTTGTTTGTTTTTCACCTTTGCTTCAGTTACCTGAATCCCTGCATATATCACTGAAACAAACAAATCAGAATTTCTGTTCTGACTTGGCCCCTTGCTCAATAAGCAAATGGTCACTGTGACTGTCCTTGATAACTGGTCAAGGGGCCAAGCCTTTATTTAACGAAGGCAAGGGAAAGATGCGGTGATGATAAATGCGACAGGCAAGCACACGAATGCAAGCGATATTAAAAATGAGATGATGCACGTAAATGCAATCATGCAAAATTGATTTGTTTTCTTTTTATATTTGACATTTTTTTTTGTTTGCAAATATGTACATTTCTCTTTTCCATTTTTTTTTGCTTTTATCATTTCAATTTTTTTATTGCTAACGCCCGGCAAGCACCCAAATGGCACCTAACCTACGTGAGACAGGGGTTTCTTACTAACCTCCCAGGTATCCTAAGTGCACATCTAGGTTGATTTGGGCCTCTAGACCCCTCGAATGACGATCCCGCCGGCTAAGACTTACCCTGATGACAATACCGTCATGCCATGCTTAGGCTCCCAGTTGCTTCCGACCACAGGGATTCACCCAAAAGGTGTTTGAGGTAGATGATTTGCCCGACCCGGGTCTGTTTCCTCACAACTCTAGATGGTATAAGATGGAACACCCTGGAACCCTAACGACCAACCGCGCGACGCTGACCCGGAATCAGACGCCGTCGCACCCATAGGTGACGCGCTTGCATTGGCCTAAGCCCGAGGTTAAACAAGAAGACATCAAGGTGGTAAACAGGGGTCTTGACCAGCCAGAAACACGGAGACTCCTTCGCAGCGATAGCTTTTACTTTTCAAAGTAGGCAACCAAAATGTGTATATTAAAATAAGGTCGCAGACCCTGGGCAGTTTTCACCTTTCAGAAACTCCATCGAACTTTCATCTTTAGAGGGAGAAGGAAGAGCGTAGGGGATAAACCTCCTGAGAGGACCGGCAAAGCCGTTAACCCGGCGAGCGAATAAGGGCCCATTAACTCTTTCCTTTCGGACAACTTCGGACCAAATCTTGAGCATTTACATTCCACGGCCCCCCTTTGTGGATTCAGACTTTTGCTTTGAGGGGTTTCATTTATCGCACCAGGCACGGTCACGACCAGGCTTTTCTCTTGATTTTGAATTTGTATTTCTTTCTGTGAGGGAGATATAGTCGTTTGACGTTGGTGGGCTCCCTCTTCGTATGCCTGCGGGGACACTGCCCTCTTCTCGTGCTCTGATCGATGCTCGAGGAAATGGGTCCTACTCTTGCCTTTGGGGTTTGAGTTTCGGTTTCTCATGCTCAGCGTTTTAAGGGTGCCGACTGTCTCATTTGGTCGAAGAGAAAAGAATAAAGATTACAGCTTCCGGAGATCTTCTAGGTGTGGCCCTACCGTAGGTGATGCTACCAACTTTTTTGAATAAAATACATAAGTGAACACATGTTAGCTTCCTTCGAGCGAGCATAGGCCGACGTGGCCGGACAGGGGTCTCCACGGTTCTGGCAAACCAAGACCCGGTGCCTACCAAGCCTTAATGGGCCCTATCCTAACATGAAGGTTAGATGCAGGGACTTAACTACATGGTGCCTGCCAGGCATCGGCATTTTGAATTTTCCATATTTTTAGTGGTTTTCAATATTTCCTTGTTTTTGATGTTTTTTATCTTTTCATCATTTTTTTTTGTTTTGTGCTAAGGGTAGTATTTCTTAAGATAAAGCCCATTCCAAGGGTGGGATAACTCGGTCCCTTCGGCGTTGATTAGCTTGTAGGCGTTGCCAGGGTACACGGCTTGAATTACAAATGGTCCTTCCCAATTGGGTTGGAGCTTAGAACGCGGCCCTCCAGGTTTGACAAATATTCTTTTTACGACCATCTCACCGACTTTGAATTTTCTCTCAACGACTTTCTTTTGGTAAAAGCGAGCGAGTCTATTTTGATACACACGCGCGTGTTCGGCGGCGGCCAGCCGCTTCTCATCCAAGAGTTCCAACTGGGCGAGGAGTGAATTACGACGATCGTCGAGGGGAAATTCCTCATCCAATTGTACCCTGAGAGAAGGGATCAGAGTCTCGTACGGGACTACCGCTTCCATACCATAAGTGAGGGCAAATGGAGTCTGCCCGGTGGGGGTACGGATTGAGGTGCGATAGGCCCATAGGGCTTCGATAAGCTTTTCTGGCCAGTCTGAAAACTTACTAGACTCGCAGGTTTTTTTGATGATTTTGAGCAATGTTTTATTGGTGGCCTCCGCTTGGCCGTTACCTTGTGGGTAATAAGGCGATGAATGATGCAATACAATTGCGTACCTTTTGCAGAGGTCCTGTAGGTCCTGAGAAATGAATTGTGGCCCATTGTCGGTGACGATCGTGCTTGGGACGCCGAATCTGGCGAGAATGTTCTTCATGATGAACTTGCAGACTGTTGACGCCTTGATTTCCGCGTAAGCTTCGGCTTCGGTCCATTTGGTGAAGTATTCCGTCGCAGTAAGGATGAAAGATTTCTGCTTGGTGAGGGAATTGGGATCACCTAGGGGACCAATGATGTCGAATGCCCACATGGAGAAAGGCCATGGGGAGGATATTGGATGAAGTGAGGAAGATGGTGAATGGATTTTATCGGCGTGAAGTTGACACTTGACACACCTACGGACATAGACAGCACAATCCTCTTCCATAGTGGGCCAATAAAAGCCTTGACGAATGATCTTCTTGGCGAGCATCTGACTATTCACGTGGCCACCGCACACACCCGAGTGCGTCTCTTCTACACATTTCCAAACCTCATCGTCACCAAGACATCTTAACAGAATACCAGTAAGGCTCCTCCTATAGAGTAGACCTCCAATCAATGTGTATTTCTGAGCCACCCTTCTTATGGCTTTCTTGTCCTCTGTGGTGGCCCCTTCAGGATAAGACTGATCTTGGCAATATTTGACAATTTCATAGAACCATGGTTTCTCTTCATCAACCAGTTCTTCTTCGGCCTCTGCCAACATGAGCTCCCTCTTCTCAAGGATATCTTCCTGCAGGATCTTCCTTGCTATCCTGTCTTTGATGTTTACGTAGGAAGCATCATCGACTGCAGGGGCGTGAAGTTTGTAGATGGAAATGGACTTAAACCATCTTCCTAGAGGGAACCTTATGGATGATGCCAATGAGGCGAGGGCATCGGCGAGAATATTCTGATGACGAGGGATATGAACAAAGATCAGTTTTGTGAACAGTTTGGCAAAGGCAGCAGTGAGTTCTTGGTATGGCTTGAGTTTGGGATCGCGAGTGCGATACTTAGTGAGTACCTGGCGAAGGATGAGTTGACTATCACCTACGACTCGCAACTCAGTGATACGAAAAGAATGAGCGAGTCCTAGACCAGCTAGAAGAGCTTCATATTCGGCTATATTGTTGGTGACTGGAAATTTGAGCTGGTATGCCAATGGGAATGTGAGGCCTTCCGGCGACAGGAGGGCGATGCCGATTCCTCTCCCTTGAGAATTCAGAGCTCCATCAAAATATAGCGTCCACATTGGCTCATCTGATTGGTTGATGGACATTAGTTCCTCATCTGGAAACTCTGATTGGACGGGATCGAACTTGGGAAGAGGATGGTGAGCGAGATGCTCGGCTATGGCATAACCTTTAATCGCCTTTTGCTGGATGTAGGTGATGTCGAACTGAGAGAGAAAACTTTGCCAGCGTGCTAGCCTATCCGTAAGGACGGCTTTCTCCAGAAGGAATTTGATAGGATTCATTCGAGCAATCAAGTGGACTTCGTGAGCCAAGAAGTAGTGCTTCAATTTCTGCACTACCCAAACGAGGGCAGCACAGGTTTTCTCCATGCCGGTGTACTTCTGCTCACAGGGATTGAGAAGTTTGGACAAGTAATAGGTTGCCCGTTCCTTGCCTTCTTCATCAGCTTGTGCGAGGACGGCTCCCACGGAGTCATCCAAGACTGAGATGTAAAGGATCAGAGGTTTTTCTGGTTTAGGTGGAATGAGAACGGGTGGACTAGCCAGATATTCCTTCAACCCTTCAAAAGCTTTCTGACATTTAGAATTCCAGTGGAATTCTACTCCTGGCTTGGTCAACTCGTAGAGAGGTCTACACCTTTGTGAATGTTGAGACACAAACCGACGAATAAACTGCAGCCTACCGATTAAACCTCGGACTTCCCTCAAATTCTTGGGAGGCGGCATATCCCTGATAGCCTTGGCTTTGTCGGGATCTATCTCGATCCCTCTTTTACTCACAATGAACCCCAGCAATTTACCTGACGACACACCAAACACACACTTTTTCGGGTTCATTTTCAATTGGAATTCTCTTGACCTTTGCAAGACCTTAGCCAAAACTTCTGGATGTTCCATCCTGGTCCTTGATTTTACCAATAAGTCATCCACATACACTTCCAGATATATGTGCATCATGTCATGAAATATGGCCATCATCGCTCTTTGGTAAGTAGCTCCAGCATTCTTTAACCCAAACGGCATGACCACGTAACAATATGTTCCCCAAGGGGTAGTGAATGACGTCTTTTCCTGATCCTCTTCTGCCAAACGAATTTGATTGTATCCTGAAAATCCATCCATGAAAGAGAGGGTTTCAAAACCTGCCGTGTTATCAATCAACACATCAATGTGAGGTAAGGGAAAATCATCCTTTGGACATGCGCGGTTAAGGTCCCGGAAGTCGATGCAAATCCTGACTTTCCCATCTTTCTTCATGACCGGGACAATGTTCGCCACCCATTGAGGATAAAGAACGACTCTAATGAACCTGGCTTTGTGGAGCTTATCGACCTCTTCTTTCATTTTCAAAGCCATCTGAGGGTGGAAACGCCTTAACCTTTGTTTTACCGAGATGGACCCTGGTTTTAGGGTTAAACGGTGTTCGACCAAGGTTGAATCCAAACCCGGCATATCCTCGTAGCTCCATGCAAACGTGTCCTTATATTCCTTGAGGACCTCAATTAATGCCTCTTCTTCAGAGGGTGGTAGGTTGTCACTTATGAGGATGATCCTAGGGTCTTCCTCAGTCCCCAAGTTGACTTCTTTGGTGGATTCTTCTACGGCGGTTGACGGCTCGTCGAATCTCCTCATTCCGCTAGCGTATGCGCCCGCCGCATCCTCATATTCTTCACCCTCATCTTCAGTGGGGCATTCTTCATCCGTGATCTCGTAGACTCCATACCCTTCATCAGATGCACAGTCGCCCTCGCATTCTATTTCGGGTAGCTGGATGGGATTTTCTAACAACTGGGGGATGACAAGAAGGGCCTGACACCTGGCGGCCAAATCCAGAAGGAATCGACGAGGGATCTGCCTACCCTTGGATTTCTTCCTAGGTACTACCCTTGGCCTATCATTCCTAGATTGACTGACAATATTTACAGACGAAGAGGAAGATGAGGAGGATGGTGTAGAATGTACAGGAGAAGACCCCTCAGAGGAGGGGTAGAAAAGGTCGCTCATCGGACCTTGGACGGGTGGTCCGCAAGGCGGTACGCACCCGTGGGAGATGTAGGAGGTTTCCTCAACGAAGATGTGTTGTTGGAGAGTTTGAAAATTGACGTTTTTTTTTCGTTTTCATTTTTAATGACAAAGCAGTGAAAAGAGATTGGAGGAGAGAGGAAAGTGGTTATGGCTAGAGGATTGTGGGGCTCGTAGAGCAGATCATGGTTGAAGACCTGGCGCGGGTCGAAAAGCCCGCGTAGGTATGTAAGCAAAGAAGGGGACCTGGGAAGATCATCAGACAATTGTCTGGCCCAGGAAGAAGATATCAGCAAAGGCTGAGACGAGTGGATGGAGAGGATGGCGGCTAATGAGCCGTCGACGGCAATGTTGAGGACGGATGAAGATCCGTCGATGACAGAGTCCTTCTGGCGAGGACGAGGATAGTTTGGAACCTTGGCAAGAGTGGTAATATTCTCTGGTATTTCGGAGATCAATGGTGGTCCTTCAAGCTGTGGAGATGAGAACATCCTTTCCAGTACAACGGAAATGTCCCATATGTCGAACCATTTGTCCCACTCGCATTCCGGATCTTTGATCTTGCCTCTTTTGGTGATCCTCGGACATTTTTCAGCCAAATATACAGCATGTGATCCTCCATATGCTTCTCGTGGGTGATCTCCCATCTGAACAACGGGCCCTCTGTTGAAGTGGTTTGATAGAGTCCACGTGAGGGGCTTCCAATCTGCCTTGAACGGTCCTTTGAAGCCTAGGCCAAACCTACGGTTCGGCCTAATTTCTTTTGGCGGCTTGAGCATACCCTGTAACTGTGCGCCCAGACCTTTTCCCTGTTGATAGCCGATGTTCCTCATAATCTCCCAACCTTTGGAGTGAAAAGGGAGACAGGATGTTGCGGTTGCCCTGACCGGCTCCTTTGGTGCTAGTGGAACATGAGATGGATCACGTACGTCCAGCAGTGACAATATGGGCCGATGAGACGGCCAAACAGAAGGCAGAGAGGTGTTGATAGCATCCACTGTGTGAAGGACAGGTGTACTGACCACTTTAATAATTCTCCCATTGTAAGGAAACTTCAGGCACTGATGGTTGGTGGATGGCACAGCGTCCATGGCTTCGATGTAAGGGCGACCCAGTATAGCCTTAAATGTGGGGTCCATGTCGAGGACATGGAATTCCGTGGAGATTGCCATGGGGCCTAGTTCTGCCTTCAGAATAATCATCCCCTGCGGCGGCCTTTTGCTATTGTCATAAGCCGTGACCGTGATCGAGGAAGGTCTTATTTGTTCCTCGTTGACCCCACACAACTGAAGAGTGCTCATGGAGATCACATTTATGGATGCACCCGTGTCCACAAGACACGGGTTTATGGATACCCCATTAATTTTTATTGAAATGCACAATGCATATTTCCGAGATTCCTTGGGAGCGAGCTCGTAGTTGTGAAACATGATGACTGGTTGTGTGTCTGTTGGGGTTAGGACGGTCGAAATCTTCTCCACGGGGAGGTCTTCATTAACCATGACCTTTTGAAGATATTCCATCAAGGCCGCCTGGTGGGATGTGGATCTTTGAAGTAGCTCTAGGATGGAGATCCGGGCAGGCGTCTTGTCCAAGTGTTTCAGTAGATCATACTGTGTTCCAGGGATAGCTCTTTCTGGTTGTTCTGCATCATCCTTCTCTGGCTGAGATTGCTCGGGATTCTGACTGTTGTGGGGGAAAACCCTGTGGAAAATCCTTCCACTCCGGAGCACCATTGCCTGTGGCTTTTGTACCTCTGTGGGGGTAGCAGTGGGTTTTAACAGGGGTTTGAGGGGTAGTAGTGGAGGAATGGTTGATGAAGCAGGGGTGATGACGGGAGCAGGGATTCTGATGAGGGGTTTGTTAGGTGGAGGCATGGCGGAGGTAGAGGGGATATCGCGCGGATTATGAAGGATAAGGGGTTTGGAAGGTGGAGGTGGAGGTAAGGTTTGAAACGGGTAAAGGTTTTGAGGCGGATGGTGGGTGATGAGTGGTTTTGAAGGCATTAGTGGTGATGTGGTGGAGAAAGACGGGGTTATGTATGGTGGACGGATGATAAGGGGTTTAGAAGGCGTAGGGGTAAATGTGGTAGAGGTGGATGGTAAAGTGGGGGAGTGGGAGAAGGTGAGAGGGTGTGAAGGCGTAGTAGAAAGTGTCGGTTGATAGGAGGTCGGGGTGCGGATGAGAGGGCGTAATGGTAGTGGAAATGGTGAAGGCGATACCGATGCGGGTTGATGAGAGAGAGGTGCTACCCGGGCAAGGTGAGGGGGTTGCATGACGATAGGGTTGGAGGTATAAAGAATGGAGGTACTTTCCTGGTGCCACACCTGCTCTCTCCCGACTTCCGGGAAGGAGGAGATGGGGTTAACCTGATGATTGGGCTGTTGGTGCTCCGGTAGTGGATTCTGGATTATGCCCATGTCGGGCTGTTGTTGTGGGGCCTGCTGAGGCTGCTGTTGTTGTTGTGGTTGCTGCTGCTGCTGCTGTTGTAACTGCTGCTGTGGCCTCTGAGGAGGTCTCCTAGCCTTGAGAGCCGCGACGTACCGTCTCATCTCATCCCAATCTATTTGATGTTCATCATTCATATCATGGATGTAATCTTTGAAATGGAAGCAGTAATCCACTGTGTGTCCCGGCTGCCTGTGGTAGACGCAGTATTTGGAGGTATCAACATTTGGGGGCCAGGCGGGCCTTTCTCTGGGTAGGGCGAGTTGGTTTGATGCCATGAGGGCATTAAAAATATCTGCTAAGGTTTCTGGCAATGGTGGATAGTAGGCTCTCTTAGGACCGAGCGGCCTCCTTTGTTGCTGTTGGGGACCATAGTTCCCCGGGGGTGGAACTTGGTTGTACTGAAGCGGTGGTTGTTGTTGTTGAGGTTGTGGTTGTTGTTGCTGGGGTTGGCGTAATGGAGGCATATTATCCTGGGGTGGATTATTTTGGGGTGGAGGACGGAGAGGGAAAGGACCTGATTGAAGGGGTAGTCGGGGCATTTGTTGAGGCCTTGGGTTGACTGCATAGTTGGCATTGTTGACCGCACTGACTTGCTCATTTGTCACGACCCCTTCTGTGGCTCCGCCCGGGACACAAGCGCCTGTCTTTCTGACCACTTTGGGCTTCGGCGACTCAAACATGTTCATGATGGGGGAGTCTTTTAGCTGGGTTTGGATGTATCGGGCCCTTTCATAGAGTTCCTCCATTGTAGTAAGTTTATTCATGGCGAGGACGTGTCTGAACTGCGGGGTTGCATTAGACACAATCATTTTCACTTGTTCGGGCTCGGAGAGGGTATCGCTTATTCTTTCCGCCAGAGACCTCCATCTATCAGCATATCGGACAAAATCCTCGTCGGGTTTCATCTTTTCGGCCACTAGGTCGGTAATGGAGAGTGAGGGACCGACCCTATCCCTATATTTCTGCAAGAACCTTCTCTGGACTATTTCAAAATTTTCGGCCTCGCGGGGCTCCAGAGAATAGAACCACTCAAGCGCGGGACCATCCAATGATCTCCGAAAGAGGTATGCCAGGGACCTCTGATCGTTTTGCCAGTAAGAGGACTCATACATGAAATCTTTGAGATGAATGAAGGGGTTGCCGGTACCATTGTATCTGCGGTACGTGGGCATTTCGGAGGGAGGAAGATGAATGACAGGGAGGATTGGCAAAGCAACCTCCGGGGTGGCTTTCACGTCCACCATTCTTCTCAGATTTTGAAACTGCTCGTCCATGCGATTGAACCTATTGAGGAGCGATTGGGCGAGCTCCTCTGGGGGTGAAGGTGGCACTTGCCATTGGGGGAGAAACTGTCTCCCGGAGACTTGAGGGGGAAACCCGGAATGAGAGGGAACTGTCGGACCACCGACAGTTGGCCCTGGCTGAAACGGTGTGTGAGGAACACCGGGAGTTTGAGATTGTGACGGGAATTGGAATGAGGGAGGTTGTTGGCTCGCTTGTCCTTGAAGCGAGGGAGACTGGATGGCTTGCGCCAATGAAGGAGATGGAATGGCCTGCACGGACTCGTGGAGAGGTGCGATAGCCGGAGTTGACTCCTGGGGCGTGGGGGAAACAGATTTCCCCTTTAGAATGGCCTGGAAGGCCCGGAGCTGTTCAGAGGTAAGCTCCGTGTTGGCGAGGACGCCCAGTAAGGAAGTGATATCCTGTGGCGGGGACGTGTCCCCGGCAATAACCTGCACCTCATGCGAGGGGTCATGAGAAGGACCCGAGTCCATAGCATAGACTCGCGGGTCGGCTGTCAAACCACAGCTAGGGTGGTTCTCCTCAGAAGACTCGTGAGACATGCTCACAGTTCTCCCAGAACGCAAAAACATACACTAGCAAGTAGGTAGCAGAGATTATCAAACAAGTGGATGCCTTTACGCCTTTTTTTTTGTTTTGATTTTGATGATTTTTTTGTGTGTTTTTAGCGAGATCCGAAGTTCACACAAGATAGGGACCCTAGTTTATTTTTGTTTCACCGCCGTGTCAGCTAGGGTCTCTCGTCTCACCACGAATGAAATGACTAACTTCGGGGAACTTCAATGGTACAACCAGCCCAGTGAACGAAGAGGAGATTCTTCGATGTCGGGGACTTACGGAGGTCCCAGTGTAGGAGATTCTAGTCCGTTGAGAGGAATTCCCAAACGGAGAGTCCTTCCTTCACCGGGAAAGGGTGATCCTCAAAAAAAATGAAAAAAAGGATAGAAAAGAGGAATGGATGCATGCAATGGAATGCTGACAGATATATGGAGTGGGAAAACAACAGAAATAACAAACATGTAATAAACAAAGAACCAATCAGAACTGACGGTGCTGCCGTGAGCACAACGGGGGCGCGCGTGGGCGCCAAGGTGGAGAGGCACGGGTGGTGCCGAACTTGCAAGGGTAGCCGGGAGGAAGCAGTAGAGGTCCCACCGTGATCGCCAATCTGTGAGCGACGTCACGCGGTTCGGAGTTCGATGGTGCGGGGAAGAGGATGCGGAGAGCGCGCGGGCTCTTCTTTTTGTTTGTTTTGCTGTTTGCTGCAACACAGAGATGAGAGAAGAGAGAGAAGGGGCCACCACGGGAGATTGCTCCGACGGGGCGAGCGGGACAAGTATAATATAGCAAGATATGGGGTTCAAACGGCCATAGCGGGAAGTGACTCGCCGCGACCTCGGGGGGACGGGAATGGTGCAGAAATTAAATAACAAAAATTGAAACGGCCATTGGGGAAGTGACTCGCCGCGGCCTCGAGAATATGAGCAGAATATAGCAGAATATAAAAGAGAATATAAGAACAGAGATTTAAACGGCCATTGGGGAAGTGACTCGCCGCGGCCTCGAGAATATGAGCAGAATATAACAGAATATAGAGAGAGTATAAGAACGGAAATTTAAACGGCCATTGGGGAAGTGACTCGCCGCGGCCTCGATGATATGAGCAGAATATAACAGAATATAGAGAGAATGTAAGAACGGAAATTTAAACGGCCATTGGGGAAGTGACTCGCCGCGGCCTCGATGATATGAGCAGAATATAACAGGATATAAAGAGAATATGAGAACAGAAATTTAAACGGCCATTGGGGAAGTGACTCGCCGCGGCCTCGATGATATAAACGAAATATAACATGATATAAAGAGAATATGAGAACAGAAATTTAAACGGCCATTGGGGAAGTGACTCGCCGCGGCCTCGATGAAAAGATGTGATCGCCAGGGGCCGAAAGACCCCAAAATAAGAAAGTGATCGCGCCTACCTCAAGAGCGGGAGATGGCGGGTTGCTTCTTCCTCTCCTTCCGGCCGGCCGACGGAGAGGGCTTTCCTCGGCTACCCTTGCAAAACAACGACAAACAAATGACAAGTGGCTTAGAAAGATGAATGTGTAGTATTCATATCCTTGCAATAAAAATGACGAAATAACGGGAAGACACACACCTGGTTGGTGTTATCTTTTAAACCCCTCTCGGACTCGAGTAGGAGGAAAATGAGATGATGGATGCGAGATGATGAATGCAAAGAACTACGAAGAAAAGGAAAGAGTTGGCTTATTGGATGTGTCGGTGGTGAAATTCGGCGGAGCTCCGGCAGCGTGGGGACGACGTAGAAGCGCGGTGGATGAAGACGACCTTCCTCTCGCGAGCGTGGGCACCCGAGAAGCCGGCAGAACCTCCACCTACAAAAGACCCCACGGGTTAGAAAAATGACTCCGTAGCCTCTGGGCTCCGGCAGCCTATCGGATCACTGCTTAGCTCCCCTAGAACTGAGGGGGTGGGCCTCTATTTATAGAGCTCCGGAAGGTGGAGGCGTCCAGGACCCTGGACACCTCCATCAGGGCCGAAATAATATTTTATTCTATTTTTATTGATTTTTTTGGAATACTTTTGTGGAGGCGTCCAGGGTCCCGGACGCCTCAAGCAGGTCCACCGAAAACCGACGACGGCCGCACGCGGTTCGGCACAACGCGTGGTTTTGTGAGCGGCGCCTCGTGATTCAGAAATGGGCGCGTCCAGCTGACCGGACGTCTCTATAATTTGGCTTTTTCAAACACGACAAACCGTCGTTCGGTGGGCGGCGCCCGTGAGGGAGTTGATGGAGGCGTCCAGAGGCCTGGACGCCTCTATAAATATATTATTTTATTATTTTTTATTTGTCTTTTGTGCCAAGGCTGGCATTTTGATTTTTTATAATTGTTTTTATGGAGGCGTCCAGGGGCCTGGACGCCTCCATTAATTTATTAATTTTTATTTAATTTTTTTGTCTTTTATGCCAACGGGCATTTTATATATTTTTTTTATATTTGTTTTTATGGAGGCGTCCAGGGGGCCTGGACGCCTCCATAAATATATATATTTTTATTTGATTTTTGTTTTGTTTTTTATGATTATTAATATTATTTTTATTATTTTTGCATTGATGGAGGCGTCCAGGCAACTGGACGCCTCCATGATTTTGATTTTTTTTTATTTTTTGGTCATTGATGGAGGCGTCCAGGCGCCTGGACACTTCCATGATTTTGATTTTTTTATTATTTTTTGGTCATTGATGGAGGTGTCCAGGCGCCTGGACACTTCCATGATTTTCACGGAATAATTCAAAAAAATGTAAAAAAATTCATAAAAATAGGAAATCACCAGAGTAATTAAAAATGTGAAGGCCGCCTTGGGGTATCATAGTGTAATATGAGATTTACTCAGGAGACATCAGGAATGGCGTGTCTACACCCGGCTCCAGACCAAGGGGATTGGCAGACTGTACCCAGGAAGAACAGAAGGGCACGCGTCCCTCGGCCCACACCAGGAGTTCACCTGAGGGGTGTGACACCCCTGCCTGCACCACCCCCGGTGAGCCCGGTCTGGCACGGCACGGCCCCTCGGCTGGTCGTGAGGCGGCCCACTCACAACAAAAAGAGTTGTGTCCTGCTGCGGATGCATAAGAAGACTAGCCCGGCGGTTGAAAGACTCCAGGCTATTATTGATGGGCTTGAAGATTATGAACAGCCCGAAATCCAGCCCGTGGAGCTGAAGGAGTATGTCCCCTGGGAGGAGTTCGAATCACTCGAACTGGCCCCAGGAACAGAAGCTGAAGCAGAGAAAGAGTCTCCCATATGGGGTGAACTTCCCCAGGAGCAGCCGCTGGCTACAGCAGGAAAGAAGAAGAAGAAGAGAAGACCCAGGAGCAAGAAGAAAAAGGAGGTCGTCATCGCCTGCAACACCCTCTCGGCGCTGTTCGACACTACCCTCTCCCTGGAAGAAAAAGAAGAAGAGTTACCCCATGAACCGACGGAGGTGAGCCAGGCTGAAGTGTCCACTTCCCAACACGCCACCAGGTCGGGAAGGAAGTGGGGGCGCCCTCCCCAGGATAACCTCAACATCATGCTCAGGGGAGAACAGCCATACCAGGTCCCCGACCCCGAGGTCCGAGGCACAGAGATCCCTCCTCCGTCGGGTCTCTATCCCGGAGGGGCCAGAAGCCGAGGCACCCCTTCATTCGCCGAATTCCTGTCAGCCCGAGCAGGGGGGCAGGCACGCTCCCAAGGGTCTCCTTCGGCCAGAAAAGCAAGCAGTCCCCGAGCTCCACCGGCGGCGGCTCCTCCTCCGCCAGAAGAAGAATCTAACGGCATCCCAAACCTTGTCAAATTCATGCGAGAAACGGAGGAAGCCCGGCAGGCCCCACAGGCTCAACAGGCTGTGACAAAACCCACAAATTAAGGAGGCATCCCCTGATCTGACACTCCAGCCCCAAGGTGGGGGCAGGCGCGGCAAGGCCGAAGAGATGAAGTTACTCAAGGTGCGGGCTGCCGACCGAATAGTCAGACACCTCAAGAAAATCCCGGCCCGATTTACTGTATGGGAGATGCTGTCTTTGGATGAAGAAACACGGCAAGCCATCATTGCCGCACTCCAGATGCCAGCACACCTTGAAACATGTCTGGCGAGTTATCACCTGAAGTGGCTGTGGTTTTCACAGAAGATGACATGCTCCTGCCCACCTGCAGTCATAATAGACCCCTCTACATGAAAGGGCAGCTGAATGGCCAGCCTATCAACAGGGTCCTGATCGACCCAGGGGCGACAGTGAATATACTCCCCTACCGGGTGTACTAAAAGCACTACTTTGACGTGCACCTGGTTGAGGTCAAGAATGTCAAGATTGATGGTTTTAATCAGAAATGCGAGGTACCCATGGGGGTTGCAGAATTCAACTTGACCTTTGATGATTTCACCACCAAGGTCCAGTTCCACGTCATCAACTCCAACACTTCCTACAAGGCGTTGCTTGGACGGCCCTGGTTACACCAGAATAGAGTGGTGCCTTCCACCCTACACCAATGCATTAAATACCCTTGCGAGGGGAAGGAAGTCAGAATCTTCGCCGACCTCCACCCGTTTGAGGTGTTCGAGTGTCATTTGTCAGACGCCAATCTATACTTAGAAAAGGCGAAGCAAGCTCCCCAGGCTGCCCAAGACAAGGGAAAGAAGAGGGTCGAGGAAGGCGGCTGGTTTCCTCCACCACCCCCAGGCTATGTGGCTCCCCCACATGTACCATTCATTACACAAGAAGGAGGGGTATTCAAGGCAGCTCCTCTCGCCATCTATCCTACACCGGGGACGCCTTGCCTCGAAGACATGCTAGAGGATGTCAGAGTCCCGCCAGGGATCGTCAAGCCTATAACAGGAATTGAATGTCAAGCAGCCGAGCAGCTGAAAACTTTTGAGGTGCCTAACCCTGAGGGGCAACCCACTATCCTTTATGTTGCCGGGGAAAAGCCAGTCAGGGAAGATGATGATTGCCGGTTCCCTGACGAGTTGCATGACCCACACGTCCCCATCGCGGGACTTCCTTACATGACTGGCCGGGTAGCTAGAGCGGTCAGAAAGCAAAAGATTCCCCCTTATCAACCCTCCGGCCGGAAGAAAATGTTTGAAAGGATGTGGAACCCACCAAACCTAGATCGACGGCTGCTGTAAATCACCAAGCACCCCGGTCTGGGATTTTCACTAGAAGACTATTATGAAACTGATGTTATATCGGTTTTGGCTCTGTCCGACGATGACCCCGCGGATGCTGCACACTTGCGGGAAGCCCACCAAGATGTATATTTCACGCCTCCGACTGAGGAGGCGCAAGACGAAGAAGTGTTCCTTTGGAACCCTCTCCGCCGACGCTGCATGGGGAAGACCTCCTCCTTTTCTGGGGGACTAACCTCGAAGGGTCACACCACCGAGGCACCCTCACTCCAGCCTGCTGGCGAAGCAAGGAGCAGTAGCATGGGCCATGCTCCGGATTCTCCTCGATACGACCCCGTCATGTACGCCTTGTACCATAGACAGCAACGGGAGATCGAGATGTTAAAGGCACGGCTGGCTCAGTTGACCTCGCTAGTGACCGACCTGGTCCAAGGTTCTCTCCGCCCGTGGGGTGGCCATGTGTCTCGGCCCCGAGACACCAGTCGTGACGCCTCCATCAGGTCTAGGAGGGAAACAAGAGACACGGCAAGCCCGTTAACCGGGCGGCCAGTCAGGCGAGGCCTGACCCTCCAAGAGAAGCTGCAGAAGCCCTATTCCTTCCCAAGAGAGAAGACTCGGGGTATCTTCGATTGGGCCTGCCATTACGGCAAGGTCTCCCTCCCAGAGTCCAAGAGGCCTCAGGACACCCGAAGAAGTGGGGACCCACTGTTTTGTTCCTATCTCCAGATACTGGGCCACGCCATCGAAGACTGCTATGTCTTCAAAGACATTGCTCAAGACCTCATTGACAGGGATGAGCTCAGAATGGGAGACTATGTGGTAGCCCCGCCGCGCCCCCACGTGACGGACATCCCCAGAAGAGGAGCCTATATAGTATCTATCCATTACCAGGCGCCTGAAGATGCCCCAGGCCCCGCCGGAGTTGTCTATGATGAATACACAGAAGACCCCGAGGTGGCCCTGTGCCTTTCCGCGCCAGCGGACCCCGCGGACCCATCGGCTACGGCCCGGGAGGAATGCACGGTGAACGCAGCCTCCGCACCCAGTCACGAGGAACAAGAAGAGGGGGATGGCGTCCTCGAGCTCGAGGACAATGAAGACCAAGACTTTGTCGATTTGTCGCCAGCCCCGCCGAAATTGAAAATGGCGGCCAGGCCACTGTCGACGAGTTGGTTGAGATCAACCTCGGCACAGAAGGCGACCCCAGGCCGACCTTTCTGAGTGCTCTTATGCCCCCACAGGAGAGGGAACAATACACGAAGCTGCTGCAAGAATTCTGGGATTACTTTGCCTGAAACTACAAAGAAATGCCCGGGCTCAGCCCCGAAGTAACTCAGCACATTTTGGCCATTGATCCCAAGGTGGAGCCAGTGAGGCAGCCTCCCCGACGTATGAGGCCGGAATTGATCAGCCAGATCTGCAAGGAGGTCGACAAGCTCATAGACGTCGACTTCGTGACGGAAAACCAGTACACTACTTGGTTGGCCAACATCGTACCGGTGAAGAAGAAGAATGGGCAGATCAGGATTTGCGTGGATTTCCGCGACCTGAATAAAGCCTGCCCAAAAGATGACTTCCCGGTGCCTATCATCGAAGTGATGATTGATGCAACCACGGGCCATGAGACCCTGTCTTTTATGGACGGATCGTCCGGCTATAACCAAATTTGGATAGCCGATCACGACCGGATTCACACGGCCTTCAAATTGCCTAAGGGGGTATTCCACTACAAGAGGATGCCCTTCGGCCTCAAGAATGCCGGCGCCACGTATCAGCGGGCGATGACCAAGATCTTCGACGAGCTGCTGTATAGCAAGGTCGAATGCTACATTGACGATCTGGTTGTCAAGACTAAGAAGAGAGATGAGCATCTGAGTGACCTCAGGGTCGTCTTCCAAAGGCTCCGGCTGTACGGGTTGAAAATGAACCCCATGAAGTGCGCCTTCGGCGTGTCCAGTGGAAAGTTCCTCGGCTTTATTGTCCGGCACAGAGGGATCGAGATTGACCCCTTCAAGATAAAAGCCATCTAGGAGTTGCCCCCTCCAGAGAGTCTGGGAGAGCTGAGGTCCCTACAAAGCCGTTTAGCTTACATCCGCAGGTTCATTTCCTACCTGTCGGGGCGTTGCCAACCTTTTCACAGACTGATGATGAAGAATGCACCCTTCAGCTGGGGTCACGAATGCCAACACGCGTTCGACCAGCTAAAAGAGTACCTGAAGACCCCGCCAGTCCTGGGGGCACCTGTCAAAGGCAGACCGCTTATTCTCTATATAGCGGCCACCGAATATTCACTGGGGGCAATGCTTGCCCAGAATAATGATGAGGGAAAGGAGCGGGCTCTCTACTACCTCAGCTGGAGATTGGTGGGAGCGGAGGCCAAGTACACCCCGATTGAGAAGATCTGCCTTGCCTTGGTCTTCGCAGTCAAGAAGTTGAGGCACTACATGCTGTCCCATGAAGTAAGTTTAATATCCAGAGCTGACCCCATCAAGCACATTCTCTCCCAGCCAGTACCGAAGGGTCTCCTTGGCAAATAGGCCGTGCTACTTATGGAGTTTGACATCACCTACGTGCCGCAGAAGGCCGTTAAGGGGCAAGCGGTCGCGGATTTCTTCGCAGCACACCCTGTGCCCGAAGACTCCCCGTTGGCCACCGAGCTACCCGAAGATGAAACACTAGAGGTGGACCAAGTCCAACAAGCCATCTGGCAGTTGTATTTCGACAGGGCCTCGAGAACAGAAGTGACCCCGTCCGGATGCACCAAGGTACGGGCCGGAGCCGGCATCGTCCTCAAATCGCCGGACAGGGAAATGCTGCACACTTCCTGCTGCATTAGCAAGCCCTGCACAAATAATGAAGCAGAGTATGAAGCTCTGATCATCGGCCTCCAGGTGGCCCTCTAAATGGAGATTAAAATGCTCCAAGTATTCGGCGACTCGCTGCTGGTCGTCAAGCAGGTCCAGGGGCAGTTCGACGTCCGGAAACCTGAGCTGCTCCCTTATCACACTAAGGCAAAGGGGCTCATGGAGCGGTTCTACCTCCTCGAGATAGGCCATGTCGCCAGAGGGGAGAATGCACAAGCCGACGCCTTGGCAAAATTGGCAAGCTCACTAGCAGTGCCGCCAGATGGATCTCTCAATATCCAAGTAATAAATTAGCGCCAAATGCCCAGCATGATAGAAGAAGAACAAGAAGAAGAAGAGCTGGAAGTCACTACAGCAGAAGCCGTCGGCCTACTTGACTGGAGAGACCCCCTGGTGCAGTGGTTCAAATACCAGCAACTACCCGAACGAAGAGAAGAGAAGATCAAGCTAATCAGAACCAAGGACTCCTATGAGCTCCGAAATGGAATATTATTCCGGATTGTGGCCGACGCCAAACAGAAGCTACTCCTTCGATGCCTCTCCATTGAAGAAGCCTGGGGGGTAATGAAAGAAGTCCATGCGGGGACGGCCGGCGCACACCAGGCGGGACCAAAAATGAAGATTGAAATAAAGAAGCTTGGCTACTACTGGCCGGCAATGTTCGACGATGGCTGCAAATACGCTAAGTCGTGTCAGAAGTGTCAGGAACATGCCACCATACCCAGAAGGCCGCCCGTGCAGCTACATCCAACAGTACCCAGTTGGCCGTTTGCCCAGTGGGGAACAGACGTCGTGGGTCCCTTACCTGCGTCATCCACCGGTTGCAAGTACATTTTGGCGGCAATCGATTATTTCTCCTGTTGGGCAGAGGTTGTCGCCTTGAGGGAGGTCACCGGAGAGATCGTGGCCAGGTTTGTCCGCCGCAACATCATATTCCGGTTTGGCGTGCCCGACCGGATTATGTCAGACAACGGTAGCCACTTCCGCAACCAGAGGGTCTACCGGTTGGCAGAAAGATACAAAATTGACTGGAGGACATCGACTCCTTACAATCCACAGGCTAATGGACTGGCTGAAGCTTTCAATAAAACATTATGCACCCTCCTGGCCAAGATTGTTAGCTCTAACAAAAGGGACTGGGAGGAGAAGATGTATGAGGCGCTATGGACGTACCGAACCGTATACAAGACCCCGACAGGCTACTCGCCTTTCTCTCTAGTATACGGCTCGGAGGCAATGTCCCCATTGAATTGGGGATACCTTCCCTTAGAGTCGCCATTCAGCACGGCCTCGTCCATGAAGGGCAGACCAACGTCGAGCGAAGGCTCGAAGAGCTCTCCAGCCTGGAAGGAAAGCGGCCTCAGGCCCAACAGAACATTCAAGTCTACCAGGCCCGAATAGCGTGTGCCTTTGACAAGCTCGTCAAGGAACGTGAATTCAAGAAGGGCGACCTTGTCATGGTCAAGAGAAGAGACGTCATGGCCGCCAACCCCAAGGGCAAACTGAACGAGAACTGGCTCGGACCCTACGTAGTCCAAAAAGTCTACGAAGGCGGAGCCTATGTAATTGTCAACCACCGCGGGAAGTTCAATTCCCGCCTCTTAATGGAAGGCACTTGAGACTGTACCACGCTCCGGTGCCCCCATTCAATCAATAATATTATTCTCTGCCCTATTTTGGGCGGATTCGCGTGATTGATGTCCGAACGACTTGATCTCTATACATGTTTTCAAAAAGAGAAGAGAAGAAAAAAAAAGAAAAAAAAGAGAAGAGGAAAGTAAAAAAAAGGGGGAAGAAAAAAAAGAGAGAGAAAAAGAGGGAAAAAAGAGGAGAAAAAGAAGGAAACAAAAAAAAAGAGAGAGAAAAGAGAAAAAAAGAAGAGGAGAAAAAGAAAGAAAAGAAAAAAAAGAAAAAAAAGAAGAAGGGGAGAGAGAAAAGAAAGGAGAAGAGAAAGGAGCAAGGGAAGAATAAAAGCTAAAAAGAGGGGGGAACGCCCCCCCCCCCCCCCCCCCCCCCCATTTTCAGTCATCGCCCCGTATCAGCGGAAATACTAAGAACTAAACAAACTCTTCTCTCCGTCCTCCCCGGGCGGTGAGTATCCCTTTGGCTTGGACCTCCCGTCCAGGCCATTGACTAAACAAACTCTTCTCTCCGTCCTCCCCGGGCGGTGAGTACCCCTTTGGCTTGGACCTCCCGTCCAGGCCATTGACTAAACAAACTCTTCTCTCCGTCCTCCCTGGGCGGTGAGTACCCCTTTGGCTTCGACCTTCCGTCCAGGCCATTGACTAAACAAACTCTTCTCTCCGTCCCCTCCGAGCGACGAGAAACCCGGTCGCTGACCAGGGCTCCCCGCCTGAGGCCAGTGCGTGGTTCCAACATTATGGCGAGGCCGGTGAGTCACCCATTTGGTACGGTGGAGTGGTTCGCCCGTCCTTCCCCTGGGAGGGCGAGCACTCTCCCGTGCCCTGACATGGGTTCCTGCCTGGTTCTCCCAGAGCGAATCACCACGAAGATTTATACCCTGCCAATGTGTTTTGGCATAGCAAAAAGGAGGAAAGAGGAAGAAGAAGACAATATACGCAGAAGAGAAGGTAGGAGAAAAGAGATCCCCCCTGGGGTGAACGCACACCGAAAGGACATGTGAAACAATAAGTGTTCTATTCTATTCGAAAAGGGATTAAGCTACATATGCTTCAGGGCGTACCCCTGTGTTACATTTCAAAAGAAGAAGGAAAAAGAGAACTAAGGGGGTGGCAACGCTCAATCAACGCCCCTGAAGATGTCTTCAAGAGGGAGGATTCCGACGCAAGAAAAGTTTGTCATGTCACGCAATCGCCCCCTCTGTTCTTCAAGTCGAGCGAGCTCGATCTCTACAGACGCTATCTCGGCCTGGGCGATGGCAAGTGCCTCGCCTTCTTTCTCGACTATCTCCTCAGCTCGGGCAAGGTCAGACCTGGCGGCGGTGAGGTAGCCCTCCAGCTTCGCGATTCGATTCCTGAGGGAGCAAACGTCGCCCTGGCCTCCCTCCATGGCCTTCCTGTGCTACTCTACGTCGTCGCGCCGTGCCTCCAGAATTTGCAAATATTTGTCTGCCTGGGCATCGAGAGCGGCGCGCTCGTCGGGGGCTTGAGTCTCGAGGAACTCGCGACGCTTAATATACTTCAGCAACAGCAGAACTCGCCGCGACCATTCCTCGAGTGGGCAGCCCAACACTTGCAGTGCCCCGGTCAGCTGCGTCACTATACTGTGCACCTCCCGATATGATAGGGTAAGATCGGCAAATAGCATCGTCCGCAATGTTACCAACATCTGTCGGACCGGTGCGCCTGATGAGGTGTGACTGACCGAGGGTACCCTCGGGGGAACAAAATCCACAGAGCTGTCCACCCCGGCCCACAAATCATCGTCCGCCGCGGCCGAGGAAGATGGAAGAGCGAGAGTCAGGTCCTCTGGCCGGCGTAGCTCAATAGAAGATCCATGGCCGGTCACCGCCAAGGGAGGGGACAAGGTCATCGCCGAGTCATCTGGTGCCGCCGCCAGCTCCCTGGACGGGGATGCAGGTGCCGCTGCTGCAGGCAAAGGCGGGGCTTCGAGCAAGGCCGGGCCCGAAGCCATCGCTGGTCGACCTCTCTCTGGCGTCTGGGACCCCTCCAGGTGTGCGCGAAGCCCCGCGAATATCTGCTTCAAGAGCGGGTCCTCCATCTGGGCCGGAAGCTTCGGGAGAGGCGGAAGCGGAATTATTAGGTGGGGTATGCCTCCCGCTTGCACAAGTGCTGTGAGGCTCTCCGCCCCCGGGCCCAAGGCCGGAGCCGACCCCTCCACCGCTATTGGACCGATGACCGGTCTCCGTTTGGCGACGGCCTTCCGGACACGGCCAGACGTCTTCCCTGGTGTCGGCGTTGCCTGACCATGTGGAGAGGAGTCAGCTACTCGCTATCTGGAATAAATCATGCGGGGGCAAGAGGCAGAAAGGGACCACAAGACCCACGTGCTTACCTCGGCCACCGGATCGATGCCACCTTCGGGCGTGATCTCTCCCTCCTCCAAAGGCTCGCTCGCCGGCCCAGGAACACTGGAAGTCTCTACGGCCGACTCCTGCTGAAGGGCCTCAAACAAAAGGGCTAGCTTGCCCAGGCCCGCATCGGCTCCTGCAGGGCGGTCGACCGGCACGGTTGGAGCAACTCCCTCCACAACCTTCGGCTCGGTTGGTGCCTGAAAATCAAAGGATGACGTGAGGAAAGTCGATGGATGATCACGAGGGGGGGAGGTCCCGCGCGAACAAGCTCACACTTACAGCAGCCTTCCCCATTAGGCTTAAGAAGCTAGCAAGTAAAGGGGCCGTAAAGAGCGGCTCGGGTGGCCCAGACACTTCAAGCACGCCCTCGTCGGGGGCCACTTCGTCGGAGGAGTAGTCATAGTCTACATCTTCGCTCGACGACGAATCAATCGCTACGGGTTCTTCCCTTGCCGGCAAAGGGGCCTCCGCTTCGAGGTCAATGATTGGCGCATCCTCCCGCGGGCTGGGTGAGGCTAGTGCGCCAGACTTCAACCTCTTCCTCACATACATGTGCATCGCCGGGAGGTGTAGGCGGGGCCCTAATAGCCCAATAACTGCTGCAGCAGCGCCTGTCACATAAAAAGAAAAGGCAAGTCATGTCAAAGCCAATGGGTTCCCAAAGAATGAAGGAAGTCAAGCGAGCGGACGGAGACAACTACCCCCTTCGGCTTCTGCAACATGAGGCGGCTCGCGGATGGCCTCCTTGATGGGCGACGCTGCCTCAGGAACCGCGGCCTTGCCCTCGCCCGGGATCAGCACAGGTGCCGGCTCCTCCGTACCGCCTGAAAGAAAGAAATGTAATTGTCATATGCGCATGCAAGGCCCGCCCCGGGAGGCAAATAAATCCCAAAGGATGTCGGCGACCGGTGAACCTCACCAGCATCGTGACTCGGTTCAATCCGGGTGACTTCAAACTCCTCGAAAGATAAAATGGGAGCCACCGGAGAGACGGCCGCAGGGGCCGGGGACCCCTCGGCCCGCCTCCGCTTTGCCACTTACCGCCCGGCCGCTTTTGCAGTAGCCAACGCCTTCTTAACAGGCGACTTTGCCCGGGACCTCCCCTTGGCTTGTGGTGGGGGAGTCGGAGTTGGCGCCGAAGTCGCCTCTGCTACAGCCGCAGCTTCACCCACATCGGGGATGGGCGTAGGAACCGGCTCCTCCACGTCAGGAATAGACGTGGGTGCAGGCTCTTCCATATCAGCTGAGACAAAAGGGGGAAAGACATTCATGCGTCAAGGCCTTGCCTCGAAGTGAAAATAAACCTTAAAAGTACGCCAAGGGTTTGAGGTGCTGACCGGCGGGTTGACTCGACTCGATCCGGGCGACCTCAAACTCCTCAAAAGATAGGATTCGCGGCACCGAAGGAGCAGCCATCGAGGTCTTAGCAGTCTCTATTTTTCGCCGCTTCGCGTCCCGCTGCTTGGCCGCTTTGGCGGCATCTACTGCCTTCTTCACAGGCGACTTCGCCCGGGACCTCTTCACAGCCTTGGGCAAGGGAGCCGTGGTCGGGGCTGGCAGTGCGGACTCGAAGTATGCGGGCTTCTGGACGAGCCGAAGGAGATTCCAGTACGTCGCCATTTGCAGGCTGTCGGGATGGTCTGTCAAAATAGACACACGCATATGATTAGCACCCGATAACCTGCTAAGGTCACAGCAATGAGAATAAAAGAAGTGGAAAGGTTAAATACCGTGAGGACCGGTATATAACCGAAGCGTTATCGGTCAATAGCTCAGGGACGGCTCCTTGTCCCGACACGCCGCCTCTCGGACCAGCCAGCACACGTCCTCGATCTTCTGGCAGCGATCAGTAAGAGCAGCCAGTTCCGCATGCTTCTTCGACGAGAGGTGGCAGAAAAGATTGAAGTGGTCCATGCCCCACCCGTCGGCATAATAATAGGAGACCTGCAGGTGCTTGCCCATAATGACGGCCGTCTGATCCTCGATCTTCAGCCCATTCACTCGGAGGAGGATATACAGTCACGTGGTGTCCTTGTAATTTTCAGGCTTCCTCTCCTCCCGCCTCATGAATGTGCGGTATGGGCAGATTGGGTCTCTCTCTGGGCGCCAGCTCTTTGCGGGAGTGCCCTCCTCTTCCATGGGGAGCGGATAATTGATGAGCTCCAGACGGTCACTCCCTATCCGGCAAAGGTCCCTCAGGGTCTTCTTGTAGTTATCCTTCGCCACCGGGGGTAGCTCCACTTTTGGTGTCGGCCTCGCTTCCCGAGCTTCCGGCGGGCGGCTAGATATGACACCACCTCCTTCTCCTGCCTGTTCTTGAGCCGGAGGAGATGCTCCGGGTCAATATCGAGCACCGGTACCGGCTGCTTGCTCAGGAATTTCCTCTCTGCTCCGTCCCAGCAATCGGTCTTGTGCAATCGATAAAAGGCCGTCCGGGCGTTCCACCACTTTATATACTCCAGGGTCACCCGAGGAATACGACCCGGGGCTGGCACTCGGAAGGTCGCAGAATCGGCTCGGTGGAAGAAGTCCCACCAGCTTCTGGCATGCTCGGTAGTGGAACTCCCTCGGAGATTTCGAGAAGGCAAGCCGAACTGTGCATGATAGACAGGGATATGCTGATCATATCCAAAATTTCGGCCGAACCGGAAAGGGTAATATGGTTCCAGCAACAAATTCTCCCCCTTCCTGAATGCCAGCACGCTCGGGCGTATGGATAACGCCCAATCCCTGAGCTCGGGCTCCAGCAACGGGCGGACCACAGTCTCCTGGCTGATGGGTGGATATACTTCTCCACCTGATCATCTTTGCACTCCCTCTTGTTGTTCACCAGAGGGCTAGAATGCGCGGCCAACGTCCAAAAGTGGATGGTGGCGGCCGCGTCCCGCGGAACCGTCGTCAATTGGCCTCGAATGTCATATAGCCGCAGGGAAGTAGAGCCTGGTTCTACGTTGGCGAACTCCAACGGCCTCGGCACCAGCCCCCAGTCCTACATAGCGCGAGGGACGAACTCCGGAAACAACGAACAGACCCACGCATTGAAGAAGTGCAGCGGGCACACATATCGGGCCTGCCTCAGGAATTGGTGAGTGCTGATGTCCCCCAACGCCTTATATATCAGGCAGAGAGTGGCCGGGCACAAGGAAAGCTTGACTCCCCATGCCAGTTGACAGGCCGGATAAATGGCGTCTGGTCAAATGACTGTCTCATCCCCATATGGCATGGCAAATGAGCACAGCCAATATGTCAGATAAGCGGCGCAGTGTGTTAACGGGTCAACCCCCATCGGATTGGGGCCACTCCGGCGTCCTCTGGAGGGGATCTTCACATCAGTTTTGGGCTTGGCGCGCTTCTTGCGGGCAACGGCGGTCCCGACACATGGAAACTCTTCATACTGCTTCAGCCCATCATAGAAATATTGCAGCCACAGGGTCAGGCGCACCCTCTTCCGGTCCCCACGGGGAGGCTGCCTCCCGCCGTGCGCCAACTGGTATAGCTCCCGGTATGCCTTCATAAGATACCGGTACGAGTAGCCAAGGGAATAGTAGCCATCCCCATTGGTCTCGTCCTTGATCAGGTCGGGAAGGCATACCTCTTCATAAGGCTCCCCGTCAATGGGCAAGCCGCTGAGCTGACTAAGGCTCCACAAATCAAGTGAGGTCTCGCTCTCCGCCGTATAAAAAGTGTTGGTCTCCGCGCTGAATACTTCTATCATGCCGCAGTAGAGACCCTTGGAGATAGGGTAGCCATACCGAGAGGCATACACGCTGTGGTAAATGCCAACCCGGACCAGCAGCGGGGCATAGTTGAACAGCACGTACTCGGTGAATTCTACTGCCCCTTCCCTGAAGGTATGAGCATCCTGGAGCTTCAGCTCCCCGAACCAGCCTAGTGCCAACTCGTACTTGAATCGGACGGCCAGGCAATCCAGCATGAAGGGCTCCTCCCTGTAGCCCCATTTCAAGGGAGCCAAGAACAAACCGAAGTGAGGCGGCTCGCCTTGCACCTGCCCAGCAGACATATCCCACTTCGCTGGGGTGAACTGAGGTGCTCGCACCAATTTGTCTTCGGCCGGTAGCACTCCTTCGATCCCCAGGACGGACTTCCATTCCCGAGCCTCCCCCACCAAATACATCGGGATGCTCCTCGGGACGTTGTACAACAAACTGTCGCGAGCCTGCAGGATCACTTGCTCGACCTCCCGCACGGCCCGCAGCTCCCTCCTCTCCCGGGAGCGGAAGTACTTCAGAAAACGGATCAGATGCTTGTCCTTCAGGACGTCCTTCCGATATTCACCGGTCCGATCGAAGGTGAAGTGATTCTCGACCCGAGAGAGCATGTTATAGTCCATTGTCTCGCCCTCAGAACCCGAGGACCCGGCCAGCATGACTATTTCAGCATGCTCCCTGTCCAGCTCCTCCACGTTAAGCCATGTGACGGCTGGCACCGGAGGCTGGGGAACAAGGTCGGCACCGATAGCGGTAATAGGAGCAGAAGAACCGCTTGGGGCAGCCATTTATATGCAAAGATACGAGAGAAGAAGATCAGAATAAGCCACGGGCGAAGAGAAATGAAAATTGTAAAGGGGCTCTACTACAAGTAAAATGAATAAGACACTGCCAATTTCTCACGAAATTTCGACAGAATTTCCCCTAGGCCAGAGGCGTAAGGGAAAACACGGGTGCGTCTCCACAAGGAGTGACGGCCCCAACAAAGTCATGGTGGGCCCCGAGAAGCAACACCAGAAGTCCACCGATTGAAGAACTCCTCCTTTTACCCCTGCATGTATACTGCCTAAGGCCCTTCCCCGACACGCCTTGGAATGGCCTTCGCCGGCACGACCCATGGTGGCTTTCACCGGCACGCCCTGCAGCAGCCTTCACCGACACGCCCTGCAGCAGCCTTCACCGGCACACCCCAGCGCTCGCTCGCTTCGCCGGTACACCCCGTTCGGGCCTTCACCGGTACGCCCTGTAGCGTCCCTCACCGGCACACCCCTCTGCCAGCTCCCCGGCACGCCCACGCGGGCTTTCGCCGGTATGCCCATGGGGAACCTCTTCCCCGGCATGCCTTAAGGGGGGGGGGGCCTTCCCCGACACCCATGTCGACATCTTCCCCGGCACGCCCGTGGCGCCTTTCCCCGGCACACCTTGAGGCATCCCCGCCGGCACGCTCCAAACGCCGCTCCCCGACACACTCCGATAGGCCCCCACCGCGACGCTCCTCGCCGCCCTGATCGCACCGAGGAAAGGGGAAAGGGAAGAGAAAGAGGCGAAAGAGAGAGGAGAGGAGGGGAAGAAAGAGGAAAGAAGGGGAGTCTAGGGCTCCACCGCCCTCCGAAGACGGGGAAGAGGGAGGAAAAGGAAGAGGAGGGAGGAGACGGAAGAGAAGAAGGGGAAGAGAGAAGAGAAAAGGGGGGGGGGGTCCTTCGCGGCCGTTTCCTCACCGCGACAACGGCGGCGGTCGCGCCCGGAGAATAAGAGGAAGGACGGGGGGGGCTCCGTCCGCTCGGTCACCAAAGAGAAAGAAAAGAGAGGGAGGAGGGGGAATTCGAAATGGGGGGTGGCCCGTTCGAGCCACCCCGCCCCTTTATATAGGGGACACACACAAAAGAAAAAAAAGGGGAAAAAAGAAGAGAGAAAAATGGATAAAAAAAGGGGGAGAGGAAAAGAAGAAAAAGAGGGAAGAAAATAAAAAGGGAGAAGAGAAGACAGAATAAAAAAAGGGGGGGGGAAGGGAGGGAAAAATAAAAAAGGGAAAAGAAAAAAAAGAAGAATAAACGAAGAAGGGGGGGAAAACAAAAAAAGAGAGAAAAGAGGGGGAAAGAGAGAGGGAAGAGGAGAAGAAGAATGAATGAAAAAGGGAGAAAACAAAAAAAGGGGAAAAAAGGGGGGAAGAAGGAAGTTCGACAAAGGTAATAATAATAATAATAAAAATAATAAAAATACTAAATGAATATAAATATATATATGTATATACGTATATACGTACATATGCGCACATATGTGCGGAGACGTATGTAAATAATGCACGGTGGTAGATGCATCCGTGGGTAAGTCCCGTCCGCACGTCCCTAGGTGTCGACGGGCATCCGCACAGGCAACATAAGGCTTTATCCTTGCACTGGCGTTAGTTCCTTGCCAAAGAATAAGTCCTTTTCTGGCGCAAGGCTTCGCGCCCTAGTCACCTTCTCATGCAAAATCGCCATTACGGGCCTTACGTCCGAATCGGCAAAATTTCGATCCTTGCGCTGGCATTAGTCCCTTGCCAACGAATAAGTCCCTTCCCGGCGTAAGACTTCGTGCCCTAGCCACCCGCTCTCACACAATACCGCCATTACAGACCTTACGTCCGAATCGGCAGAGAATCTCCCGTTGCGTTGGCATTATGTTCTTGCCAACGAATGAACCTTATCTTTCGGCGCAAGGCTTCGGGCCCTAGCCAATAATTACATATTATCCGATTAAAAAAAAGAGAAAGGGGCTTAAAATAGAGGTGCCCCCCCAGACTTTCCCCTGCAAGGGGACAAGGGTAAAAATGGCAACAACCCAGCTGTGGTGAAAACTCGAAGGGGCGCTGTAGGCAAAATCGGGTACCCCGCCACGTGAAAACCCGAGAGGGCGTGTGGGCAAAAGGAAGAGGGGGCCGGTGCCGGTAAAAACCCTAAAGGGCGCTTGTACCGGTAATGTGGTTCAAAAAAAAGAGAAAAGAAAAGAGACAGAGACAAATAAACTACGTCAGTCCCCGGCACCCCGTCGGCACTGATGAAGAGACAAAGAGACCAACATATCATGTCAGCTCCCGGCACCCTGGCGGCACTGATGAGGAGACCAAGAGACAACAAACCAGGTCAGCTCCCGGCACCCTGTCGGCGCTGACAAAGAGACAAAGAGATGACATATCATGTCAGCTCCCGGCACCCTGTCGGCACTGACGAAGAGACCAAGAGACAACAAACTAGGTCAGCTTCCGGCACCCTGTCGGCGCTGACAAAGAAATAAAGAGACAACATATCATGTCAGTCCCCGGCACCCCGTCGGCACTGATGAAGAGACAAAGAGACCAACATATCATGTCAGCTCTCGGCACCCTGTCGGCGCTGACAAAGAGACAACAAACCAGGTCAGCTCCCGGCACCCTGTCGGCGCTGACAAAGAGACAACATATCATGTCAGCTCCCGACACCCTGTCGGCACTAACGAGAGACCAAGAGACAACAAACCAGGTTAGCTCCCGGCACCCTATCGGCGCTGACAAAGAGACAAAGAGACAACAAACCAGGTCAGCTCCCGGCACCCTGGCGGCACTGACGAAGAGACCAAGAGACAACAAACCAGGTCAGCTCCCGGCACCCTGTCGGCGCTGATAAAGAGATAAAGAGACGACATATCATGTCAGCTCCCGGCACCCTGTCGGCACTGACGAAGAGACCAAGAGACAACAAACTAGGTCAGCTCCCGGCACCCTGTCGGCGCTGACAAAGAAACAAAGAGACAACATATCACGTCAGTCCTCGGCACCCCGTCGGCACTGATGAAGAGACAAAGAGACCAACATATCATGTCAGCTCCCGACACCCTGTCGGCCATGACAAAGAGACAACAAACCAGGTCAGCTCCCGGCACCCTGTCGGCGCTGACAAAGAGACAAAGAGACAACATATCAGGTCAGCTCCCGGCACCCTGTCGGCACTGATGAAGAGACCAAGAAACAACAAACCAGGTCAGCTCCCGGCACCCTATCAGCGCTGACAAAGAGACAACAAACCAGGTCAGCTGCTCCTGGCACCCTATCGGCGCTGACAAAGAGACAAAGAGACAACATATCATGTCAGCTCCCGGCATCCCGTTGGCACTGATGAAGAGATAAAGAGACCAACAAACCCTGTCAGCTCTCGACACCCCATCGGCACTGACGAAGAGAAGAAGAGACTAACAGAAGAGACCGACAAATCCTGTCAGCTCCCGACGCCCCGTCGGCACTGACGAAGAGAAGAAGAGGCCAACATACCCTGTCAGCCTGACACCCCGTCGGCACTGACGAAGAGAAGAAAAAAGACCGACATACCACGTCAGTTCCCGACACCCTATCAGAACCAATGAGGAGAAGAAGAAACAGGCATACCACATCAGTTCCCGACACCCTGTCGAAACCAACAAAGAGAAGAAGAGACCAGTACACCCATGGGCACCGACCGGCTCATCCTTCCCCTGTGTTACCCGTGGGTGGGGGCCATTTGTGGACGTCCAAAATTGCACGCCCATACGTCCAGGTTAGCCTGGCATCGATAACAACTTCAGCCGAAGAGACTGCGAAGAAAAAGGGCCATCCGGACTCTCTGAATATCAACACACACCACCGTAAGGCTGTCTCTAGAGTCAAGACAGTGAAGAGAAACCAACCACCAAGAGCCCTACAATCCACGGACCTCGGACAAAATCAAATGGGCCATGACTCGTGCTCACAATGGGCTCAAAACGGGCTCAGAAATGCACCCAGGGTGGCCTTCAGCTGCACACCCTTGCCCTTCAACGGCACACCCTGGTGGCCTTCAACGGCACGCCCATTTGGGGCTTCAGCGGCACGCCCACTTGGGGCTTCAGCGGCACGCCCATTTGGCCCTCAGCGGCACGCCCATTTGGGGCTTCAGCGGCACGCCCATTTGGGGATTCAGCGACACGCCCATTTGGGGCTTCAGCGGCACGCCCCCCTTTGCCCTCAGCGACACACCTCCTTGGGCTTCCAGCGGCATGCTGTTTGCCCCTTCAACGGCACGCTTGGGCAGCCCTTCAGCGGCACGCCTTTTGCCCCCTTCGGCAGCACGCCCGCAGTGTCTTGCAACGGCACACTTCTTGAGCCCGCCAGCGGCACACCGTGAAGGCATTTCAACGGCATGTCCGGCAGACCATACCTCGCGCCCATGCCCTACGGATCTTCGGCGCGCAATGGGCTATCCGAGGTGTCAACCAGGGGTTGGGCCACGTAAGCTATCCCTCTGCCACCAAAGGACGGGGAGGTCAAACCCCATGATGACCTTGCACTTCCCGCCTCCGACTGCCGTGCTCGAGGGCTCCCGCTATTGGGAGTATAAAATCACTCCCATTCCGGTAAAGAGAAGGGAGATACACACACAGAGAAGAGACACATAGGGAGAAGAGACGAACAGACACAAAGCCACCGACGAGAAGAAGGAGAAGAGAGAAGAAAAGGGAGAGGGCTCCGGCGTGGAGTCCTCTGACAATCACCAGGCAAAGAAAAGAGAGTAAGAGAGAGAGAGGGCTTGATGTAGTAGGGGAAGGTGGGGGAAAGAGCAGTGGACGGTCGTCCCTGCTTCGATCTCCAACACCTCCTCTTCTTTTGTTCTTTGTTTTCTCCCTCTCCGTTCTTTTGTTCTTTAGTTTTCTTTCTTGCCTGTAGCTTTAGCTCGGGCGTGCTTTGTAATGTATGTGGACGGCTACGGCCCCTTGCTCCCCCATGAATGAAGATCGTCCCCCCAGTGGGTTTTCTCTTCGTCTCGTTGGTTTTGGGCCACAGTGCGCTTGATCGTCTTTTCCTTCACTTTCCGGTGTTTGTGTTCATCCCTCATGCCGACGATTTCCTCCGGATCCGGCGCCATCTTGAATGGTTTGAGGTCACAAATCCCCTCCTGTAAAGCCCAACGCCTTCATCCGTGCCTGCCCCTTTGAACCTTATCCCCTCCTGCTGGGGGTCCCTGTGGGATTGATCGGTCCAACACCCCGCCCCATTAGCAGACTAACCCTTTAGGAGCCTTGCTCGGTGCGCTTGCACCTTCCCCCAGCGGCACACCCTTCCAGCACCTTGGCCGACACACCCACAGTAGCCCCCAGTAGTACATTTTCCCCTTGGTGCCCCAGCGGCACACCTGGTCTCTCCCTAGCCCGGTACCCCCCCAAACGCCCTGTGACCGTCTTTGGCCGGCATGCCTTGGCTAACCCCCCCAGTACACCCTATCCGGTCTTAGAGGTTTCCCGTCCGTCGTTTCCTCCGAGTTTTCTGAGGTTTTGTTAAGGTGTTGCCGCTTTCGGGCGTCCACCTCCAGCTGTCGGGTTCCGTCACTCCATGTGGGCGCGTTCCCTTTATCTCCCTTACGCTCGGGTCAAGGGGAGATGTTGCCAAATTTTCGTTAGAAATGATAACGCATTGAAGAGACAAAATGAAGCAATAAACAAATAGAATAATAGCGCATAAAAAGGCAAAAGGATGCAGCAAACAGATGAAACAACAACATATTAAAGGGCAAAGGAAACTAACGAACGAATGGAAAGGGAGGAAAGACTTGTATAAAACTGTAAAAAAAAACCAAAGAAAAGAAAAGCCTTAAAAGAAATAAAGGAGGAGCGGGCCTTCATCGGCACACCTGTTCCAGCCTTCGCCGGTACACCCTATCAACCCTCCAGTGGCACACTCTAGCAGCCCTTCAACGACACACCGTTTTGGCCCTTCAGCGGCACACTCTCACCATCTCTCATCGTCTCTCTCTCTCTCTCTCTCCCACTCTCCCTCACTGTCTCTCTCTCTCTCACCGTCTCTCAATCTCCCACCGTCTCTCTCTCCCATCATCTCTCACCGTCTCTCTCACTCTCCCTCTCACCGTCTCATTCTCTCAATCTCCCTCCGTCTCTCCCTCTCTCTCACCGTCTCATTCTCCCCCTCGCCGGTACACTCCCTCTCCCACCGTCTCATTCTCCCCCTCACCGGTACGCTCTCTCTCTCTCCCTCCATCTCTCCCTCCGTCTCTCCCACTGTCTCATTCTCCCCCTCACCGGTACACTCTCTCTCTCTCTCACCGTCTCACTCTCTTTCTCCCTCTATCTCTCCCTCCGTCTCACTCTTCCCCTCACCGGCACACTCCCTCCGTCTCATGTGGAACGACCTCTCTCGAAGTGGAGCACAATGTACAGACTTGGCAAATTGATGCACGAACACAACAACAAGCAATGCACAGACTTTGCATGAAGGATTGCACAAATGCAGATAGTAAAGTATGTACATTGAAAACGGATGTTCAGACACGCCGTGAACGAATGTATGGACTTAATGTGCTTGTGACAATAGTGTACAGGCTTTGTGCTGCAGCAACCGGTCAACGTACAGACTTTGTGTGCATGCAGCTAGCCAATGTACAGACTTTGTGTTGCAGCAACCAGCCAATGCACAAACTTTGTGCGCACGTAGCCAACCAACGTACAGACTTCGTGTTGCAGCAGCCAGCCAACGTACAGACTTCGTGTTACAGCAACCTGCCAATGTACAGACTTTGTGTGCATGCAACCAGCCGATGTACAAACTTTGTGTACATGCAGCTAGCCAATGTACAGACTTTGTGTGTAGGCAGCCAGCCAACGTACAGACTTTGTGTTGCAGCAACCGGCCAATGTACAGACTTTGTGCGCACGCAGCCAGCCAACGTACAGACTTTGTGTTGCAGCATCCAGCCAACATATAGACTTCATGTTGCAGCAACCAGCCGATGTACAGACTTTGTGTTGCAGCAGCCAGCCAACGTACAGACTTCGTGTTGCAGCAACTAGTCGATGTACAGACTTTGTATGCACGCAGCCAGCCAACATACAGACTTTGTGTTGCAGCAACCAGCCAATGTACAGACTCTGTGTTGCAGCAACCAGTCAACGTACAGACTTTGTGAGCATGCAGCTAGCCAATGTGCAGACTTCGTGTATGCATGCAACCAGCCGATGTACATACTTTGGGTTGCAGCAATCAGCCAATGTATAGACTTCGAGTTGCAACAAATGGACAATGTACAGACTCTGCGTGTGTGCTAGCAGACGATGTACAGACTTTGAGTCTGTAGCAAATGTGGAGTGCACCGGCTATGCATGGCAAGCTGTGCAACCAATGTACGGACTTGTGGGTTTGCTAAGCCAGTGTATAGACTCTGTGTTGCAGCCATCAGCCAGTGTATAGACTTCGAGTTGCAGCAAATGGATAGTGTACAGACTCTGCATATGTGCAAGCAGACGTGGTACAGACTTCGAGTTAGCCCGGCACGCCTGCCAAATCCCTCCCCGGCACACTCTCTCGGTGCTTCTCCGGCACCCTCTAACCTTCGCCGGCACACTCTCCTTGGAGCCTTCCCCGGTGCACCCTCTTCTCCCTTCGCCGGTACGCCTTGAGACGCCCTATCGGCACGCTCTCCATACCCCTCGCCGGCACACCCTCCAGCGGCCCTCTCTCTCCGGGAAGTATACACATATAACATATAATGATAATGATATTGGTGATAATAATAATAATAAATAAATTAATGAAAATTATGATAAATAAACAAATTTGAATATACATAGGAAACAAATAAAAATGTGGAATTGTGATAATAATAAAAAAAATAATAAACAAAAAGGGGGGGGGGGGGAGAAATCATTCGGAACAAATGCATAAAAAAGAATGAACAGCAAGAGGAAAGAGAGGAACATATAATTAAAATCTCAGATAAAAAAAAATGCTAGGGTCTACATTGCAGCCCCGTCTCTCTCCGCGACCCGACGCAGAAGGAATAATAATGCCGCCCTCTCAGGCCGGGCCCGAGTCTTGGGAATCATCCTGACATGGCCAGGCCCCGACCTAGTCTTGGGCCGACATTCCAATCAGACCGGATTCGTTTCTCACCCCGAATCCCTTCCGAGCCGTTATTAAAATTGCCGTACATTCGGTAGACATTTGAACGGGTCCACCTCGGTTTCCGTCGCGTTTCTATCACGGACCCGTGTCCGAATATGAAAAGGTCCATGAGTGACCGACATGGCCAATGGCTCGTATCCTGATGCGGACTTTAGTGTGATTCATTCCTGTCCCTTTCTCGCGTAGTTAGTATTATTTCTTTCGGCCGCAGGGCCCCTAATTTCGGCAATTAATCAAGGGTGTTCTCTCGTATGAGGGATGTAAATGACGTCATGACCTTTATGGCATGACGGGATCTGGTCCCGACACGAACCACACAATCGTCTGACGAAGTCAGGTCGAGCGCACCATGGGCTCTTCGGAGCCCGAACAAATCGTCACTTCGGTGACTGGCATGCCCACGCACTCAATAGACGAATCGACCATTCCCGAATAGTCGAACATCATAATGAGTGCTCACAAAGTGCGTCCACATCGAGCTAATCCCATATTCGGGAGGTAAGTCCACAACATAAGCATTGGAGCCAATCTTCCGCAGAATTGGGAAGGGTCCATCACTACGGGCTTGTAACTTTTTAACGGCTCTGGAGGGGAGTCGTTCGGGGCGAACCCGTACCATAACCAAGTCACCTTCCTGAAATTCATGGTGACGCCTATGCGAATCAGCCAATTTTTTATAAGTCTCATTATTGATGTTGATTTGCTTGCTAATTGACACATGCAGACTCTTGACATGCTGTGCAAACTCCTCAGCTGACTTGGACATCCTAGACTCGAGGGGAAGGGGAATGAGATCCACAGGTTTCCTAGGTTTGTATCCATACACGACCTCAAATGGACTCATACCTATGTGGAGAGGGGGATTCCTGCAGCCCACTCAAAGAGCAGACCCAACTAGGCCCAACAAGGCCCAACGAGGCAAGTTCGCCCAAGTGACAGCCCGCAGGGCCCACTCGGAAAAGCCCAATAAAATAATGCTCGAGGAAACAACTCTCCTAGGCGGCCCCAAGGCTCGGAGAGCCCGAGCCTCGGTCAGGTCACAGGAAGACCCGCGCACGAGCTACCCCTCCGCCCGAAGGGGGGAAGCGCTAGCCGGTCTATCCGACCCATCTCCTCACCGAGCTAGGCCTATCGCCCGATAGGGCCGGCCCCCTTAAGCTCGGACGACCGATGAAATGTTCATCATTACAGCCGTTAGAGTCCACAGCGGGTCAAACGCTAAGAAGTCCAGGAGCTCCGGTTTCCCCGCGAGGATAACGCCCCCACGATGAGGCCATCAAAGCCCACGACGAGGACGTAACCTCCACCGGAGACCTCTCAGCTGCAGGACTCCAGAAGGCGGCGCACTATAAAAACCTGGGATACCCTCCGGCGAAAGGTAAGTCAAGAAGGGTATTGTTCCACCCCCAACTCCTGAGCAAGGATCACTTCACCCCATTGGTGGAGAGGGATCTCGCGCCCTCACCTTCTCCTCCCTATCGCTGCTCCCACCATTGCTCTACTGACTTGAGCGTCGGAGGGTTTTACCCCAGGGAATCCCCCTGGGCCCTCTGACCCGTTTCCCTGTCTTGCAGTTCATTATCTTGGTGATTACCAGCCAGCTCAGGAACCAGCGCGAGATTTCGCCTCTTCATCTGGCGCCGTCTGTGGGAAACGCACGAGGAGCCAACATGGTGAGAAGGAGCTCAGGGAGGAGGTCCGCCGGCGAAAGGGGTAAGGCCATGGTAGCAGCAGGGGATGGCCCTTCTAGGGCCTCACAGAACCCTCCCTCCAACGCCAGCGTCCCCGCCGACGGACCACCACCCCCCCCCCCCCCCCCCGCGGCGGCGGGGCTACCCCCCTACGGTGGCGCCGAAGCCTTCCAGGCCCTCAACGCCAAACTGGATGTCCTCGTGGATCTCATGAAGACCCAGGCGGCCAGGGATGCAAGGTCCCATGCCCCGTCAGGGAGCCCCCCCCGCAGGAGTTCGTCCCAGCACACAGCTGGGGGCCGCTTCACCCTCCACGGCCAGCAGCTCATCCGTAACAGGGTCGGAGGACCCTCGCAAGCTCCACCTCCGGAGCAAGAGGCCTCCTCCACGCCGAGGAAAGGAAGGCGGGGGGCGCAACGGCCAGATCTGGAAGCCGACGTTCCCGGAGACCGCCAAGGCACCCCCTAGCCTCGCGGCACGACAGCAACCAGAGTTATCCCTCCGGCTGCGAGATTTCGAAAGGCACTTCGCTGAGCAGGAGCGCGCCCTTCGCGCCCTGCAGAAGGCCTCTTCCCCGGAAGACGAGGAGAAATCCCCGTTCTCCGAGTATATCTTGAAGGCGGAGGTATCTCCCAGAGCCCCCATACCAACCTTCAAGCTTTACGACGGCCAAGGTGACCCGGCCGATCATTACGATAGCTTCGACGCCCTGATGACTCTACACGGAGCGTCGGACCCCATCAAGTGCCAAGCCTTCGTGACCACTCTGGTCCAGGGCGCTCAAGCGTGGTTCCGGGCTCTCGCCCCCGGATCCATCCGAGACTTCAAGCAGTTCGGGCGAGTCTTCAAGGAGAGCTTCGCCGGAAGTGCCCCCCCAAGGTCGGTAGCGGGGCTCTTGGCCCTCAAACAGGCGCAAGGGGAAAGGCTCCGGGCTTACGTCCACCGGTTTAAATCGGAAGCCCTCCGAATCCCCCGCCTGGATGTGGCCTCGGCCACAACCGCACTGACCGGGGGTACCCGGGATGAGAACCTCCGCCGCGAACTCGTCCTCCACCCTCCCTCGACCCTTGCCGAGCTAGTGACTCTGGCTCTACGCCACGCCGAGTGCGAAGAAGTGCTCAGCGCTTGCCGAGACGCAACCGGCTCGGGTCGAGAGGGGGACAAGAAGCGGGGCCCCGAGCCAAATCCTAGCTCGGGAAAGAAGCGAGATCGAGATGGAGAGCGCAAGCGGAAGTACGAGCGGTACACCCCGTTAACCGCCCCGGTCTATGAAATCTATGAAGACGTCAAAGACTCGGGACTTCTCCGTCGGCCCGAGCCGATGAGGTCGAAGAACCGCAAGCGAGACAGACATTGTCTATTCCACGGCGATCACGGGCATCACACCGGTGATTGCCGCCAGCTCCAAGACGAAATCGAGCGCCTCGTCCGCCTGGGGCACCTGGCTCGGTTCATTGCCGAGCGCAGAGAAGATCAAGGCGCCGCAGAGGAGATTGACAACGCCCCCCGAGGGGTCCACATCAACGTCATCTCTGGAGGAATAGCATCAGGAGGCGACAACAGCCGTGGAAGGAAGCGTCATGCCGAGCGGGCGAGCCGAGCCCCAGAGCCACCCAAGGCCCCGCCCCAGGTCATAGTCTTCTCCGATCAAGACCTGGAGGGGCTGAGCACCCCGCACGATGACGCCCTCGTAATCTCGGCCACTATAAACCATTGTAACGTAGATCGATTCTTGTGGACAATGGAAGTGCCCCTGATGTGTTGTCTTATGACTGTTTCCTCAAAATGGGAGAGGGTCCATCCAAACTCCGCCCGATCCGGACGCCCCTCTGTGGGTTCAATGGCCTGGCCACTCTCCCCGAGGGAGCCCTAAGCCTGCCGGTTACCCTCGGCACCCCACCCAAAACTGTTACGGTCATGGTAGACTTCATAGTGATCAAAGGGATGATAGCGTACAACGCCATTTTCGGCCGGGGAATCCTCAGCCGGATCAAGGCAGTACCATCTACCTATCACCAAAAAATGAAGTTCCCCACCAAGAACGGAGTAGGGGAAATCGAGGTAACCAGGCCACGGCCCGAAGGTGCTACAACATCTCGGTGGAGGCCACGCGGCCGGACGGGAATAATAAGGGCCCCCGGGAAGTCGAGGAAAAATCCGCAGCTACTAAGCCAGGTGGCGAGTTGCTGACAATCTTCCTAAACGACGACCCGACCCTAGGAGTAAGGATCGGAGCCGACCTACCACCCGAGGAACAGCAGCAATATAAGAATTTTCTTTCTGAGTACATCCGAGTCTTCGCTTGGTCCGATGATCAGCTCCCTGGGATACCAGAGGAGACCGTGCTGCACCGACTCAACCTCAACCCCACCATGAAGCCCGTGCAGCAGCGCCGAAGGAAGCACGCACCAGAGAAACACGATCATCAAGGCGCAGGTCACCAAGGGGCAAGAGACTGGTCTTTTTAGACCGGTCCTGTACCCGACGTGGCTAGCCAACGTCGTCCTGGTACCAAAGGCTTCCGACGAGTGGCGGATGTGCGTGGACTTCACCGACTTGAATAAGGCGACCCCTAAAGACTGCTATCCCTTACCCAGCATCGACCAACTGGTCGACTCGACATCGGGCAACGAGATGCTCAGCTTCCTGGACGCCTACTCGGGTCACATCAGATCAGAATGAATTCTGAAGACATCGAGAAGACCGCCTTCATCACCGACTACGGCGTGTACTGCTATACCCGGATGCCTTTCGGGTTGAAGAACGCCGGAGCCACATACCAAAGACTGGTCAACCACATGTTCGAGGAGCAGCTAGGTCGAACGTCGAGGCCTACATTGACGACATGCTCGTCAAGACCCCCAAGGCCCAGGACCACTTCACCGACCTCGCCGAAGCCTTCGGCGTCCTCCTGAAGTACAACATGAAGCTCAATCCCGCCAAGTGCGCCTTCGGAGTAAGATCAGGGAAGTTCCTGGGTTTCCTGGTCACTCAGCGTGGGATCGAAGCTAACCCCGACAAGGTCCAGGCCATCCTGGACATGCGCCCGCCTGCCTGCATCAAGGACGTCCATCGTCTGACAGGGCGTATCGCCGCTCTCAGCCGTTTTCTATCCCGTGCGGCCGAACGATGCTTGCCCTTTTTTAAACTGTTAAAGGGGCCCAAGTGGGAATCTGCTACGTTCGCATGGATGAGGAATGCCAGAAAGCGTTCGCTGAGCTTAAGGAGTTCCTGGCTTCGCCCCCGGTGCTCTCCAAGCCCGTGTCGGGTGAAGCTTTGCTACTCTATCTCTCGGCGACATCATCAACGGTCAGCTCGGTCCTGGTCAAGAATGACTCGGGAATCGAAAGACCAGTCTACTATACCAGCAAGGTGCTTAGCGAGGCCGAGAGGAGGTACCCCGCAACCGAGAAGCTCATGCTAGCGCTGGTTACCTCCGCGAAACGCCTCCGACCCTACTTCCAGGGGCACCCCATCACCGTGCTAACCGGCGAGCCGTTGAAGAAGATTTTGGCCCACCAAGAGGCCTCGGGGCGACTCGTCAAATGGGCCCTTATGCTTGGGGCCTACGACATCTCGTATCGCCCGCGCTCAGCTATAAAAGGTCAAGCGCTCGCCGACTTCATCGCCGAAAGCACCATCCCGACCGAAGGGAGGCTACAGACCATGCCCGGGCCAACCTGGGAACTGTACGTCGACGGTTCTTCCAACTCGGTCGGTAGCGGTGCTGGGATCCTCCTAAGATCCCCCGAAGGAGTGGAGCTGCAGTACGCCTTGAAATTCAACTTCCAGGCGTCCAACAACGCTTCCGAGTACGAGGCCCTTATATCGGGAGCACGCATGGCCCGGCGGTTGGGGGCTGAGCGAGTCAGGATCCACACCGACTCTCAGCTGGTCGTGAGCCAGGTCAACGGCGAGTACGAAGCTCGAGAGGCACCCATGATCAAATACCTCCAGCTGGTCAGGAGCTTGGCCCAACGATTCGAGGGATTCGAGGTAGTCCAAATAGCCCGGGAAGAAAACTCCCGAGCGGACGCCCTCTCTCAATTGGCCTCCTCCCTAGACCAAGAAGGTACCCGATCGGTCCTCCTCGAAGAGCTAGAGCGCCCGAGCATTGACTCGGAGCTCCTCGCTGTTGACTCGGCCGTCCCGAGCGACTGGCGCACCCCCTACCTGTCTTGGCTTCGAGACTCCCAAGAGCCCTCCGACCCTCGGGAAGCACGCCGAATGAAGTACCAAGCCCGGCGCTTCATCGTCCTGGACGACACACTCTACCGAAGGTCTTTCGCCGGCCCTCTCCTGAAGTGCCTCGGCCCCGACGACGCTAGTCGAGCCATTCGAGAGGTTCATGAAGGCCTGTGCGGAGCGCACTCAGGGGCAAGGTCACTGGCCAGAATCCTGTTACGATAGGGGTACTGGTGGCCCACCCTGCACCGCGACTGCTCGGCCTATGCTCAACAGTGCGACCGATGCCAACGGCAAGGATGGCGATCAAACAAGTAAGTCATTTATTATCTCATAAAGAGGAAACTCTTTAAATGAGGAAAGAGAGACAAACAAGAGAAAGGGGTAAAATAAGGTAAAATACATCAGGCCTCGGGCCCACTTTGAAGCTCGGAAGCAACGGAAGTAGGCACGTCACCCCCAGCACCTTCGGTGACGGCCGACCCGGGCACTGACCTCGCCTGTGCGAGAACTGTCTCGGTCGCGAGCCCTCCCGAGGCGTCAGGAGTTAGTGACCCCGCCGAAGGAGACCCCTCTGGATCTTCCCCGCTCGACGCAGAGGAGCTAGAAACCGACTCATCCGAGTCATAAGCGTGGCCCAAAGGGAACTCGATCCCGGAGTCTCGATCGAAGGCGTAGTCCACCGCCCGGTGATAACCCTGCTTAAACCCCTTTCGGGCGCCACGGTAAAGCGCTACCTCGTAATATGGTAGGGCGGCTCTCTCCAGGTCGGCTGAGTAAGCGTCCGAGCTTTTATATCGCTCGACCGCCTCCGCCTCGATCTGCTCCGTCCTTCCAACGAGCTCGACTCGAGACCGCTCCGCCTCGGCCGCACGCTCCTCTGCTCCCGCCAGGCGTTCCTCTGCCGCGACCATCCCTCGTTCGGCCTCGCTCGACCACCTCTCTGCCCGGACTCGGTCCGCCTCGGCCACGGAACGAAGGCGGGAGCGCTACCTCCGCCCGGTCCAGTAACTCGGCCTGTTCGAGCTCCCAGCGACCGTCCAGCTCGAGGTGACGCAGATGCTCCTCTTCCAAGAGTTTGCTTTTCCTCTCGAGCGACTCCCGGGCCTTAGCCAACTGCTCAGTCAGCGCCTCGGTTTCTAGCCGGCTCGCCCGTGCCGAGTCCCTGATTGCGGAGAATTCCCATCGGAGCCCCTCATGTTCCTCGCTGAGGTTGGCCAGTTTCCTCTCGCACCCCCCGAGGGCCCAGGCGAGATTCGACTGCTCCGCCTCCGCTCGAGCGTACGTCTCCGCCATCAAGGCCGCCGTCCGAGCCATTACTAGGCCGCCCTCCATGAGGACGTCGAGGACTCCGGAGGGGGAGTAGCGCTTGTCTCCCCCCCTCATCTTTGCGGCAACCTCTCGGCAAACCCGATACAGGTCACCCGAAACACCGAGCCTTTCCAAGGCCTCCGACATGGAGATCCGCTCCCCACCGGACGCCCCGCCAAAAGGTTCTGCTCGAGCAACGGGGCCGACCGCCCCGCACACCGCGGTCGGTTGGGGTTGCGACGCCTCCCCGGGTGAACCCCCAACCTCGACCGACGCCGCAGAATCGACCGCACCGGGAACTTCGAGCACTTGGCGCTGCGGCGCCCTGGAGGGCGAACCCCCATCCCTATCTGTCTCGGCCCGCGCCTCGCCACCCGAGACATCGCAGACCTCGACCGGTCTCCCGGTCTCGACATCGGCTACTTCAGCACCGGTCCCCTCCATCCCCGGGGAGGGGAGAACCGACCTATCTCCGCCCTCTGAGGGGCCCCTGGTCTCCTCGGCCCCCTCTCGCCTGGTAGGTGGGGGAGCTGGCCCTGAAGGGTCGGCCCCATCTTGCCCCCGAGAGGGGAGCGCCGCCGAGCATGAATCACCCCCGGCGGCGGTAGGATGGCCGGCCTTCTTGGCCCGTTTCTTGGCCTTCGCGACTTCCCGCAATCTCCCCTCCAGGGGATCCTTGCGCTTCGCCCCGCTTGACCGCGAAGATCCCTCGGAGGCCGCCCCCTTGCCCTTATCCCGGGCTTGGGAACGACCCGCGGGAGCAACAGGCTCATCGGCCGCCGAATCATCCCCAAGATCGACGACCTCGGTGACCTCTTCCAAGGGCTCCCGCCGGATGTCTGCAATGAAGAAGAGGATTCGGTTAGGAAACGAAAAGTCGACCCTCCGACCCCGCAGCAGAATCCGAAGAATGGCACCTGATGGCTTGAGCTGTGTAAGCAGATACCGCTCCACGTTCTCCAGCGTCACCAGCTCCTCAGTCGACCGGCGATTTGTCAACAGGAGAGCGGCGTACTCTTCCACGTCGGCGGGGAACTTCTCCTGGCGCGGGGGAAGATTCGGATGGAAGTTGGGCATAACCTGGCACCTCCAAGACTCGTCCACTGCTTCCGCGTTCACCCAGAAAAACTGCCTCTTCCACCCTTTGTGCGAAGAATCCTTCGCCGCCAGCAGAATACAACTTCGATTCCTGCGCGCCTGGATAAAATAGAAGCCTTTCCCCACCGACGGATGTGCCTTCAGCTCAAAGAAATAATGAAAGAGATACAGCGACGGGGGAACCCCCTGCAGGCGGCAGAGGATCCGAAAGGCAGAAAGCAGGAGATACGAGTTGGCCACCAGCTGAACAGGCGGCAACACAAAAAAATTGTGAAGCTTCAAGATGAAAGGCTCGAAGGGGAGGCAGAATCCGCTCTTCCACGCCAGGAGAAAAGTACAAATATGGCCCGTACGGCTGTCCAAGCTCGTCTTGTATGGGGAAGCAACTACAAAGCTATACCGGAGAGGCAAGCGAAACTGATGCTCCAATTTCTTCACGTCAGCCTCCCCCAACTCGCTGCGATTGGGGACGGGCTCCCGCCTCACCTGCTCGATTTCCGAGCACAGATCCGCCATCGAGCTGGAAGAAGAACCTTCACTAGAGCCCGAAGACTCCGGAGGAGAAGGAAGCCGCCGGATCGCCTCCGCGGTTACACGCGCCAGCTCCTCAAATGCCGCCGCAAGAGCTTGCTCCCCCGCTGTATCTTCACGGCGCATCAAGGAGCCCCAGAAGCAGAGAAATGGAGGAAAGGCCGATAACCCTGAAAAGACTGGGAGGAACGAGCAGCGCCCTACGCCTATAAACCCTCGCGGGAGGCGGCGCGCCGTTTTAACCTCCGAGAAAAAGGGGGCCCCTTCATTTCAAAATCCGTCAGGATCATTATTACTATGGGCCCAGGCGACCGCTACACGTGACATCATCACGCCAACAGGATTCCACCCACCCGAGCCACGCCGGTCCAAAGCCTCAAAAAACTACTCAACCGAGCCTCCTTGGCTCGGGAGTAGGAGGGGGACAAGTGGAGAGGGGGATTCCTGCAGCCCACTCAAAGAGCAGACCCAACTAGGCCCAACAAGGCCCAACGAGGCAAGCTCGCCCAAGTGACAGCCCGCAGGGCCCACTCGGAAAAGCCCAATAAAATAATACTCGAGGAAACAACTCTCCTAGGCGGCCCCAAGGCTCGGAGAGCCCGAGCCTCGGTCAGGTCACAGGAAGACCCGCGCACGAGCTACCCCTCCGCCCGAAGGGGGGAAGCGCTAGCCGGTCTATCCGACCCATCTCCTCACCGAGCTAGGCCTATCGCCCGATAGGGCCGGCCCCCTTAAGCTCGGGACGACCGATGAAATGTTCATCATTACAGCCGTTAGAGTCCACAGCGGGCCAAACGCTAAGAAGTCCAGGAGCTCCGATTTCCCCGCGAGGATAACGCCCCCACGATGAGGCCATCAAAGCCCACGATGAGGACGTAACCTCCACCGGAGACCTCTCAGCCTGCAGGACTCCAGAAGGCGGCGCACTATAAAAACATGGGATACCCTCCGGCGAAAGGTAAGTCAAGAAGGGTATTGTTCCACCCCCAACTCCTGAGCAAGGATCACTTCACCCCATTGGTGGAGAGGGATCTCGCGCCCTCACCTTCTCCTCCCTATCGCTGCTCCCACCATTGCTCTACTGACTTGAGCGTCGGAGGGTTTTACCCCAGGGAATCCCCCTGGGCCCTCTGACCCGTTTCCCTGTCTTGCAGTTCATTATTTTGGTGATTACCAGCCAGCTCAGGAATCAGCGCGAGATTTCGCCTCTTCACTATGAACTTATTGACGGAGCTGTTGTATGCAAATTCGGCTCTGGGTAAAAGAAGATCCCAAGTGCCGGAATGTTCCCCTACAAGACACCTCAACAGATTTCCTAAACTCCTATTGACGACCTCGGTTTGCCCATCAGTTTGGGGGTGATAGGCAGTGGAAAATTTCAGTTTGGTGCCAACTAGGTGCCAAAGTGTCTTCCAAAAATAGCTAGTGAACCGGACATCTCGGTCAGACATGATGGTTTGGGGGAGACCATGCAGACGCACGACTTCATCAAAGAATAAATGGGCTACTCTAGACACATCGGATGTTTTGGAACATGTAATGAAGTGGGCCATCTTAGAGAACCTATCAACGACAACAAAGATGGAATCATACTTGTGAGCAGTGCGAGGTAAACCAAGGATAAAATCCATACTCACATCAACCCATGGTTGATCAGGAACGGGGAGAGGAGTGTAGAGACCAGTGTTCTGTTTGACCTGTTTGGCCATCGTGCATGTCCTACACTGGGCTACAATCTTGGCCACATCTCTCTTAAGGCCAGGCCAATGGAAGTGCTCCTCCACAGAATGGATGGTCTTGTTGCGGCCAAAGTGACCAGCAAGACCTCCATCATGCATTTCCCAAATCAGGAAGTCCCAAACAGAAGTCCTCGGGACACAGAGTTGCTGCCCTCGAAATAGAAAACCATCCAGGAGTAGATAGTCAGAAAAGACTATCGAGGGTCCAGTAGACAGAGCAGAATAGGCAGGGCCAAAATCAGGACACTCTCCATAGAGTTCCTTCATGCGGTCAAATCCAGTGACCTCTACCCGAACAGTGGAAAGAAGGGAGACCCTTCGACTCAAGGCGTCTGCCACCTTATTTTCCTTTCTAGCCTTATGTTTTAAGACAAATGTGAAAGACTGGAGGAATTCTACCCACCGACCATGCCTAGGGTTTAAGCCCTTCTGAGAGCTAAGGAATTTCAGAGCCTCGTGGTCAGAATATAAGATAAACTCTTGAGGTAAGAGATAGTGTCTCCAGTGTTTGAGGGCTTGGACCACGGCATAGAACTCTTTATCATAGGTGGAGTAACGAAGCTTTGCATCAGAAAGTTTCTCACTGAAATAAGTCACAGGGTGGCTCTCCTGGCTAAGCACTCCTCCTATTCCTACGTCAAATGCGTCACAGGAAACCTCAAAGACTTTGGAAAAGTCTGGCAGGCGCAGGACATGGGCTTTAGTCATAAGCTCCTTTATGGCAATAAAAGCCTGAGATGCGGCTCTAGTCCACTGAAAATTCCCCTTACAGATACAATCTGTAATGGGTGCCATAATGGTACTGAAGCCCTGAATGAAGCGTCTGTAGAAAGTGGCTAGCCCGTGGAAGCTTTGAACGTCATGGACGTTCTGGGGCTCAGGCCAGTCTACTAAGGCTTGGACCTTGGATTGGTCCACAGACACTCCTTGACTAGAAACCACAAATCCAAGGAAAGTGACCCGGTCTGTCATGAATTCACATTTATTGAGATTGGCAAACATGGTTTCTCTCCTCAAAGTCTCGCAGACTTCCCTCAAATGATGGATGTGGTCCTGAGGGTTGTGGCTATAGATGAGAATGTCGTCAAAGTAGACGACTACAAAGCGACCAATGAGGGGTCGAAGGATGTCCGTCATAAGCCGCATGAATGTGCTGGGGGCATTGGATAGCCCAAATGGCATGACGAGCCACTCATACAGACCTTCTTTGGTTTTGAAGGCTGTCTTCCACTCGTCCCCTGGTCGAATCCGGACCTGGTGGTAGCCACTTTTCAAGTCAATCTTGGAAAAGATAGTGGCTCCATTCATCATGTCAAGCATGTCATCAAGACGGGGAATGGGAAACTTATACTTGACAGTGATCTTATTGATGGCGCGGCTGTCAACACACATCCTCCAGGTGCCATCCTTCTTGGGTGTGAGCAAGGTAGGGACCGCACATGGGCTCTTGCTCACCCTGAGGAAACCTTTGTGGATAAGGTCCTCGACAATCCTTTGGAGCTCAGCATGCTCTTTCGAGTTCAACCTGTAATGGGGAAGGTTGGGTAGGGTGGACCCAGGGACAAGATCAATGGCGTGTTGAACATCACGCATGGGAGGGAGTGTTGAAGGCAAGTCTTCCGGGAAGATATCTTGGAAGTCTTGTAGGATTGCCTGGACTTCAGGTGGGATGGAGACTTGGGACTCCTCAGGGGTAATGGTGACGACAACAACCCAAACAGGGGCACCCTCGGTAACCTCTCTATTCATCTCACGAACACCTATGAAGTTAAGGCGCCTAATCGGGTCATGGTCAACCTTAGGGGCCTTAGGGATGGATATGACAGGTGTAGGAGAGGAGGGCATGAGAAGCTTCCCTTTGGTGGGGGTTGGGACATTCTCCTGAATTTTAGGGGATGCAGCGGGTGTAGAGGTAGGACTCTTTCCCACCCTTGGGGGTGTCGGGCACAACTGAATCCTCCTTCCATTGTGGGAGAAGGAACACTCATTGAACTGACTGAATGTCGTAAGGTCTACATCGTAGATCCATGGCCATCCTAGGATGATGCTCCCGACCTTCATAGGCACTACATCGCATAGGATTTATCCTTGGTAGGACTGGAACTGGAAGGGAATGACACATGTAGTGGTGACTGGGATAGACGTGTCGTCAACCCAAGCCACATTGTATTGACCTAGACGGGATACAAAGTCTGAAGAGACTGCATTGATACAGCTCCCGTTGTCAAAGATCACCTTGCAGGGTTGAGATTTGACCATGATGTAGGTTTGGAAGATGGAGGTTCGACGCCAGTCGTCCTTCTGTGGGTGTGCGAGGATACATCGAACTACACCTAGTCTTCCTTGGTTTGAACTTTCGACAATTTCTCCCACTTGCATGTACTCGACATGTGTTCCATCATACCCTGCATCTAATTCCTCAAACTAGGCAATGAGATCAGGGTCAGGCTCATATCTCTCAAGGGGTTCTTCTTCCTGAGGTGGAAGCTCCATAGACTGGGGGTCGGTGATGACCAAGACTCGGGTGGGGCAATTGGTGGCAATATGCCATAGGTTATGACACATGAAGCAGCGGACTCCCGAGATAGGGGCTAGTTGGGAGGTGCTAGGGATGACTCCCTTTCCCTTGTCATCTCTCCTCTCAACTGGTGGAGTATACTCCAGCCTAGGCACAACAGCGGGTGTAGGTAAGGGGTTCCGTGGGAAAGGTGTAGTGGGGGCAACGACCATAAGTGGGGTAGCAGTAGGGACGTAGGAGGTGGAGGGGCCAGGCCTCTCAGAGTAGCGGACCATGGGGTTTCGGGACTCGGGTTGGCGGTAGGTGGGGACCCGAGGTGGACCACCTTTTGAAACCGCTCGACGTCCCGAGCAACCTGATAGGCATGCTCGAGAGTGTTAACTTCCCGTAGGAACAGCTCCCGCTGTATACTCTCGTGTAGGCCAGCCCTGAACCGTGAGAGGGTGACGGAGGCATCCTCCATGACTCGACTCCGAAGGAAGAAGTCATCAAATTTGGCGATGTACTCGTCCACGGACTTTCCATCTTGGGTGAGTTTCTGCCATTGGTCTAAAAGACGCTGATGGTAGGAAGGTGGCAGATACTTCTCCCTCAATTTCTCCTTCATCTCTTCCCACGTGCTAATAGGCTCCTCTCGTCTTCTTGCTAGGAGATTCTCAACATTACACCAGTAGGTTTTGGCTTGACCTAGGAGTTTCATTTTGGCAAACCTCACCCTTGTAGCAGGGGTCATGCGGCGATGCCAATCAAAATATTGGTCCATCCCGGTCTCCCAATCAAGATATGTAGCGGGTTTGAGGGACCCATCAAAACTCGGAGCGTCAATCTTGACGTTCCGTAGGATAATATCCTCATCATCGTGGTCTCTCTCTCGAGACGTACGGGCCTCTTGCTCTCTACCTTGGGAAGCCTGATTCGGGCGGACTTGCTCTCTTTCCTCTCTAGAATTGGCTACGGGATTGCCGTGGCCATTCACTCTTCCTTCCTCTCCCTTCAGTCGATCCTCTAAGGCTCGGATCCTCTTATCGAGTTCCGTTCGTAGTTGGCCTATGGATTCTTCAAAGTGGGCCACGAGATTGTGCTCGAGCTGGACTAGCATAGCAGTCACGCTCTCTTGATCCATGGGTAGTGTTGAGGGGCGCTCTAGACGGCCGGATGAATTCCTAGACCAACGTGGCATGCACGACCTCGGACTTAAATGATGTAGTCCTGAGACCGATAATTAGCAAGCTATAGACCCGAATTTTGTTGGCTAATTGGCAAAGGGCTAATTTGAAGGGACCGGTCAGGGAGAGTTGCTCGCCCATAGGCGAAGTAGTTGTGAGACTACCTCCTGACAATTAGGGTGCCCTAATGCGACAGTCTAGGGCCTAAGGATGGGTACATACAAGCTCTCGCTTTCCGTCCACAGCGATGCACTCAGGAGACTGGCTGCATGGATCGGGCTCTTGCTCACCTCGTCGCGCGACAAATGATAAGGATACTAAATAAGCAAGTGGTTTGGAACACGTACCTAGCTGACTGAGAAGTCAAGCTCCGACCGGAGATGAAGGCGAGCGGGGACGTGCGCGCCCGCACGGCGTCGACGAAGCTTCATGGGTACAATGAATTCACTCCGCGCAGGGAGGATTTAATTTACAAAACCACTTAATTTGAAAATTTTCCGTCGCAGAGGAACAAATTAATCTAATTTCTCCGCGCAGGGAGACTTAGTGGGATGTACGTTCCGTAATTTACGGATCTTCTGTCGACTTATCGGGTGACCCTGGCACCGATCAGGCCGTTGTTGTTGACTTGTAATACCTCAATTCTCAATTAAGATATATAAATATAGACATATAACTATTAAAATATATATATATCTCTTGATATTATATATATATATATATAATAGTTATATATATACAAATGTTATCCTCTCTTTTTTTCCAAAACTCCTTTTTTTGAAATCGAATAATATATATAGATATATATAATATTATATATATCCCATATATATATTATATATATTTAACACATCTTTTTTTCAAATCTTTTTTTTCAAACCTCCTTTTTTTTGAATTTCAACCCTTTCTTTTTTTTGGTCAAACTTTAACCCTCTTTTTTTTCAAACTTTCTCTCTCTCTCTCTTTTTTTTTTTCAATTTCCACGGCTTCACCTACTCCCCTTTTTTTCAAACTTCAACCTTCTCCTGCGCAAGTCACGGACTGCAAGCAGTCAACGCACCGTGCAGTTGCTTCGCATCGAGGGCGGGCGGCGAGGCCACACGTGGCCAAGGCTGGTGGCCACGCGTCCAGCAGCGAGAGGGCTAGCGGCGGGCACACGGGCTGGCTCACGCAGGTGCGTTGGCACGCGGCGCGAGGGTGGGCGGCCGGCGCACGAGAGGCCCTAGGCGGTCAGGTGGGCGGGCGCTAGCGGCCTGGTCGTCGCGCTTGCAGGCGGGGCGCGCGGCCGGGTGGCCTGCGGACGCAGGCGCTTTGGCGGCTGGCGCGCAGGGCGGCGGGGACAACGGGCGGCCGCGGGCTGGGCGTCAGGGGGAGGCTGGGTGGCTGGCGCGCAGGGCGGCGGCGACCGTGGGTGGCCGCGGTCTGGGCGGCGGGCGCGCTGGGCAGGGGCGCGCTCGGCGGCAGCGGCCACGGGCGGCCGCTGGACACACGTTCTGTTGACGAGGCGCGAGCGCGGCCTGCTCCGGCGTCAGCGAGGGCCCACGCGGGTGGGCACCGAGGCGGGCTGTCGGGGGCCCTGTCGGGGCGCCGGGACTGAGAGAACAAGAGCGGGAGAGGGATGTCGGGGGCCCTATCGGGGCGCCGGGACTGAGAGAGAAAGAGCGGGAGGGAGAGATTAAGGGAGAGAGAAAGAGAGATTAACGGGGAGAGAGAGATTAAGGGAGAGAGAGAAAGAAATATTAGCGTGAGAGAAAGAGAGATTAGCGAGAGAGAGAGAGAGAACGAGGGAGAGAGATAACCGAGAGAGAGGGAACGAGGGAGAGAGAAAGCAGAGAGAGGGAGAGAGAGCGGGAGGGGGTTGATAAAAAAAACTTTTTTATTTTTTTTCTCAGCCGATCCTTTTTTTTCTCTATTTTTTTTCTTCAATATCTTTTCTGCTATTCTTCTCCTTCTTTTTTTTTTGATTTTTTTCTCCTTTTTCACTCTAGCAACCGAGAGATTGAGGGAGAGACGTCGGGGTCGTCGGAGACGCCGTTGTTGGGCTCTGATACCAATTTGACGCAGCGGCGACGTGGAAATAGATCGACCGTAACTCCGGGACGCGAACGGGACGGATTACTTGCTACCTCGCGTAGCTCGACCTCATGTCGGACGGTCTCACACCGGGCGACACTCAAACTCACAGAATGAGAAAGAGGGAAGGGAGAAAACACAAAGGCAAAGCACCTTGGGTTTCAAAGTTTTCTTTCATTTCATTCATGTCTCGTAACACACCATTGGCCTCCTATTTATAGGAAAGGCCCATTACACACATATCTTCCTTATTTCCCTTATTTGCATATCTATCCTAACCTAATAAAACAAAGCCCACCCACCCACTTTTGACTTTTGGGTTTTAATCAAATAAAATACATAAAATACACACATGTTTATTTGACTAGTCTAATACACATAAAATACATAAAATACGTGTATCACTCAATACACACAAATACGCCGAGTCTTCAAGAAGTTGGATCTCCGAGCCACAAGCTCGGTGTCGGGGCAGTGCGGCGTCGGCTCCGAGTAGTGGGTCCAGTAGTGGACTCGGTGTCCCCATCTCCGAGCCACAAGCTCGGTGTCGGGGCAGTGCGGCGTCGGCTCCGAGTAGTGGGCCCAGTAGTGGACCCGGTGTCCCCACCATATATGCTTCCCCTAGACGAAATACTCAAACATATATCCGGGTAACCAATGTATACTTTAGAGGCGAATTAAGATAGAGAAATATTCACACACATCTCTGAAAAACTTATGTTACGATGTCTACTAGACGACTTGATACCCGTTTCTTCTTTAACTCGTTATTTTTGTTGAGTTTCTCTTATTTTTATTTTGATGATTATAAAATTAATTCATTTTGTGACTTAACTTGATTGTTAATCATGTTTAGAAGTTGATGATCGTAAACTCTAATGGGGTGTTTGGGAACAGTTTTTTTAATCTATTTCTATCTAAAAAATTGTGTCAACATAATTTTTGACTTAAAATGTAAAATTGATAAAAACTGACACTTTCTGTTTGGTAGCAGTATCATAAATTTTAAAATTTGTGTAGATGTGTTTGACAGATAACTCTCTATGTGGTCGACGCCGTCGATCTCCCTCACCTCCTCTGGCGAGCTGCGCCCCACTATCCACCGCTGGAAGTCCTCCGTCATCCCCGTCCTCCTTGCACACGACGAAGACCCGGCGGACGGAAGTGCAGGAGGAGGGGAGGGGGCCGCCGGAGGGGGGGGGGAGGGGGCTGTGCAGGGGGAGGGGGGTCTTCCCCTCCGGGGCGCCGGCACCTCCGATAGTTGCGCAGAGAGAGAGAGAGAGAGGGGGCAGAGAGAGAGGACGGAGGGGGAGAGAGAGAGAGAGCAGAAGAGGGGGGGAGGGTGCCGCATGGGGAGGGGGGAGTCGCCGGGGGAGGGGAGGGCACCGCAGGGGGAGGGGGGAGCTGTCGGGGGAGGGGAGGGGGCCGCCGGAGGGCTGGGGAGGGGGTTGCGCAGGGGGAGGGGGGAGCCATCGGGGGAGGGGAGGGCGCCGCAGGGTGAGGGGGGAGCCGCCGGGGGAGGGGAGGGGGCCGCCGGAGGGTTGGGGAGGGGGCTGCGCGGGGGGAGGGGGGTCTTCACCTCAGGCGCCGGCACCCCCAGCACTTGCATAGAGAGAGAGAGAGAGAGGACATAGTGAGAGAGAGTGAGAGAGAGCAGAAGAGGGGGGGAGGGCGCCGCAGGGGGAGGGGGGAGCCACCGGGGGAGGGGAGGGGGGTCTTCCCCTCCGACACCCTCGGTAGTTACAGAGAGAGAGAGAGAGAGGACGGAGTGGGAGAGAGCAGAAGAGGGGGGGCGGGTCTCACGAGACAGATGATTTCAAAAAAAAAATAACTCAAGAGTTGTTTTGTTTTAGAAAGAGATTTGAATAGAGTTGATTTCTCTTTTAAAAATTAGGGAATACTTACCAAACACACCATAAGTGAGTTCTCTCTCTCTTTTTTAAATTTGAGAGAGAAAGAGGGAAAAAAAACGCAACCAAACACCCCATAAGTTATTATTTTGAAGAAATTCAAGAATCTCTACAAATTATCCGCGATGATTGAGGACGGTTGTTAACTGTACTAGACACCAAGTTCTGAGATTTGAGATTCTATTTCTAAAACAAACTTTCCTTCATTGGTGGAGATCTCCGACGTGGAAGGTGGCTAAAGAAAGTTATTTAGTAGTTTATTTCCTTTTTGTAAGATTTAACCAAATCAAAAATTAAGGAGTCATCGAGATTGATTGTGGCAGCTGGTACTGCTTGACCTGAAAAGGTGCTAGATCACACATAATAGAGGAGCCGCAACAAAGAAAAATTAAAGAACCCTATGTTTTCCTTTCCAAAGGCGGGTGCTGTAAGAAAGTTTGAAACTATGCATCTTCTAAAAAATAGCGAGTTCTTCGTCAGGGCTTCTTCGTGGGGATCAAAAGAGAGCAGCATCCAAATCATTATTTCTCAGATTTGCTTACTAGAACTCTATTTCTTGATGCATTTATTGTGATATTCAAAAGGAGTTCTAGTTAGGTCATTGTATTTTCCTTTTGTTAGGACGATTATATCTTTTTTTATGTTGTGGTTCAAGACGAACTAGCGCCTTTATGTCTAGTGATTTTGAGGTGAATTAGCGCCTTTAATAATGTTTAGTGTGGTTTGAGGCGAGCTAGCACCATTATATTTAGTGTGGTTTGTGGCGAGCTAACACTCTTGTGTCTAGCATGTTGAGGCGAGCTAACGCCCTCGTGTCTAGCGGGTTCAAAGGTGAACTTGCATCTTGATGTCAAGTGATTTGTAGTGCTGAGTTATCACCCTTAAGGTTATGTCTAGCAATTCTTAGTAAAAATCTCAAGGCGTTCTTGAGTAGTGGATGTAGGTCAGCATGGTGCTATCCAAACTACTATAAAATTGCTATGTACCCTTTGTGCGTTTGGCTCATTATCTCTCACCTCCATTCTTCTTGAGATTATGTGTGATGTGTGATGAATATTTAAATTTACTTTATAGAATGTTGTGTTGTGATTTGAATTAATAATCTAATTCACCTCTCTCCTCTTGGATCAATCGGTCTGGGTTTTTCTTCAATTTGTATCAGTGCAGGTTCTCTTGGTGAAGGCTTAATCACCTAATTAATAGAGACCCATGACTAATCCTTGCTTCATTTCTCTTTAGTGAGAGTCTATCTTCCATCCGACCTCAATTGTTCAATAGATCCAATTATAGTTATTGAAAAAATTACATGAGAATCTTCATGCAAACAATAGATTATGAACTATGGAGGGTGGCTGAGAAAGGACCACATGTGACTAAAGCGAAAGAAGAGATATGAAAAGATGAGGATTTTCGAAAGCTTTCTTTGAACGCTAAAGTTACAAATGTTTTGCATTGTGCACTTGATGCAAATGAATTTAATCAAATTTTTATGTATAATTCTACTAAACAAATTTGGGATATAATACAAGTTTTATATGAAGAGACCTCTCAAGTGAAGGAGACGAAAATAAATCTCATTATACATAATTATGAACTGTTCAAAATGAATCCAGATGAAACCATCAACGAAATCTTTATCAAGTTTGGTGACATTGTAAACCGTCTGAGATCCCTTGATAAAACCTACACAAATGCTGATTTAGCAAGAAAAATCCGTCACTCACTTCCTACCTCATGGAGTCCTAAAGTCATGGCCATTGAAGAGGCCAAAGATTTGTTTCCTTTGTCTTTAGATAAGTTTATAGAATTACATATGACATATGAAATTAATATCTTAAGACTATAGGATGATGAACCTAAAAAAAAGAAAATTATTTATTGTGCTCAAGGTTGGTTCATCTTACTCTAGCTCAAGTAATGAAAGTGAACGAGATAGGTACGAAGAAGATGAAATCAACATGCATGATTGCAAAACATGTGAGGAAGTTCATGCGCAAGAACATGGTTTGTGACTCAAGGAACTACAAGAGAACATTAGGCCCGTCAACGGAGTGGATACAAAGCGAATATATGACTATCCGTATCCACTCCGTTTTACAATTTGAATTATCTGATTTTGATCCGCTATCCGATGAATTATTATATTATTTATCCGTATTCGATTCGAATTAAAATTTTAAATTATTCTAATTATCCGCTCCGATTTCAAAATACTCCACAACTTTAACATATTCTATACATGAGATTGCTCTCAGCTTTATTAAGACGATAGGTAAAAAGGGGAACAACAATACTAAGTAAAAAATCAAAGGACACTTACAATGACTCTAATGATAATAATTTTGATGAAATAAATATAAAAAATTTAATAGATATTCACCACATTAATTGCTCTATAGAAAACATAACTTCTAGTAATGTTGATAATAATAAAAATTTTCATGGTCAATGAGACATTCAAAAGTCAAAAGTATATAAAATAAACTCTAAATTAAAATACAACTATAAAATGTCTAAATTTTTCTACAATATTATTTATTTTATAATATATTATTTAAAAATATATATTATATGATATATATAATATTACGAACGGATATTTTACAAAACGAATATTATAATATCCGTATCCGCTTCGATTTAAATTCGGATATTATCCGTATCCGAAAAAATGAATACGAATTCTAATATTATCCGCTAATACGGATTTGAATTCGAAGTGGATCCGGATAATATTCGAATCCGTTGACAGGCCTAGAGAACATCCCCTAAGGGGGAGAGATCTAAAGAAATTGAAATCATTTGCTATGGATGTAAGAAGGGTGACCACATAAAAAGTGAGTGTCCCATGATGTGAAGGAAAGGCAAAAAGGATAAGGACCAAGGTAAAAAGATGAAAGCAATAATTGTAGTATGGAGTGAGGAAGATGATTATTCATACTTTAGCACATGATATTATAATGGAGTATCAAATCTATGTCTTGTGACGTACGTTCAGGATGAACAAGAGGTGAACTCAGAAGTTTGTCCTATTTCTTTTTAAAAAATTACAATATGCCTTCGATAAATTGTACTTTAGGTGTAAGAAACTAAAATATAAAAATAAAAATTTGAAGAAAGATTTGCTTGCAGCTCATGATGACTCGATTGTTGATGAACAAGTAAAAAAATTGCAACTTGAAAATGAAGATTTGAAAAAAAAGAATGTCATCTTGAAAGTTAAACTTGAAACTGCAAACCATTAAATCTCTAACCTCCAGGACAAAATCTATTCTTTAGAAATTGAAGTTGAAAACTTCAAAAACACTCTTGCTAAATTCGTTAAAGGTAGAGATAATCTAGATGCTATATTTGGTTCATGTGTTAGTGTATTTCTTAAAGAAGGTATAGGGTATAATCCCAATATAAAAATAAAAATAAGAAAATATTTTTGTAAAAGCATCCAATTCAAGTGCTCCCTTTACCACATGCAACTAATGTGGTAGAAAATGTCATTTTGCTAGAGATTGTGCAATTAAAAAGTATGCTCAAAATGTAAAGATAAAATGAGTGCCAAAATCTTTATTTATTTATGCTACTAACTCTCTTAGACTCAACATTACTTGGGTACAAAAAATTAATACTTGAGAACTTATTTTTATAGGAATGCTTTAGAGCTCTACATGAAAGTTGGTACCGTGTCAGTTGATGCTCAAGACATATGATGAAGATAAAAGTCAAATCATCTCCTTTGAAGTAAAAGATGGAGGTCTCTAGATTAATTTAACCAAAAGAAAGACTCTCCATAAAGTAAGGAAAATACTCTAAGTTAGGAAAGTCTCAAAAGTTTGGCTGAATAACTCAAAATCACTTTTTACTGTCATGGCAACATCCATCAGATAAAAATACAATAGGTAAAAAGGTCGATGACAAACTCTATCGAGATATGGTTGGGTCTTTGCTTTATCTCACAACCAATTATCCCGATATTCGTTTTAGTTTGGCATGTGTGCACAATTTTAGTTAGATTTTCTTGAACTAGTACACATTGTTGAGTATCTCGTATTCCATTTTTCTCTGTGGTAACACTAATGAATTATTTTTTTAAAAAAAATTAGTCCAACACTCACGCACCAAACATATTGATATTTGGTATTATTTTTGTATGATCATGTTTTTAAGGATGTTTTTGTCTTGAATCTTGTTGACACCGTTAATCAATTTGAAAATATTTTCGCTAAACTGCTTAGTGAAGAATACATTTAATTTAATTCAGGAGCTTTTTGGTCCAAATATGATACATGAAGTCACTAATAAATGTTTATCTATCTTCTTTTTCCTTCAAGTTGAGTCACTTATTCATGTTTTTCACTAGTTTTATGATAGAGCATCTATCCAACAAGTTGGTACCTCTTCAGTGTCCAATTGTTCTCAAGCACCACTGAAATTCTATTCAGATTCACTTTCTAGAAAGTTGGTGTCTCTCCAGTGTCCAACCATTCTCAAACACCACTAGAATTCTGTCCAAATTTGCACTCCAAAAAGTTGGTGTCTCTCCGGTGTCCAACCGTTTCTCAGACACCATTGAAACTCTGTTCAGATTTGCATTACAGAAAGATAGTGTTTCTCTTAGTATCTAACCGTTCCCAGACACCACGACAACTCTGTTCAAATTTTTGTTCTAGAAGGTCGGTGTCTTCCTAGTGTCCAACTAATTTCAGACACCATCACAAAAAAGGAAACCCTTCATTTCTTTCACGTTTTCTCCTTTGGTTTTCTCTCTCTCCTTTTCCCTCTTTCTCCTTTCTAGTGTCGCCATCGCATCCATCTTCCTTTCCAACCTTTCCTTCTTCTTTCGACCATTTCACCGCCATCCTCTCTCTACACCATGGCGTCACCATTTTCCTTGCACCACTGACATCCCTCATGCTAGTAGCCTTTGTTCGCCAGCCGTCTGCCCATCCGCCTCACCGCTGCTCCCTTCTCACCCACTGCTACACCGCTGCTCACGTCTCCCACCTACATTATCTACTGGCCTGCGTTGTTGGGGATGACCCACAAAACACAGCCACGATTTGATTTCTGCAACAGTAGAAAACACACAAACAGAGCAAGCTGGAAAAGGGAAAAACAAAGATCTTTTCTTCTGTATATAGTAAGAGAGATTACAGAGTATTTATATATACTAAGGACTCAAGACTCTTGCTTAAAACTAAACAATACGTGGGAAGAAATAGAATACGCAAAAACAGGAAAACATGGAGGAATCTTATTGCGTGCTAGGCGCACATTTCCTAAAGACCAGGAAGACCATTAACAACCAAAAGACCAAGTCATAATGCATTAGACCACATCAGATAGACCACCGGATTTGCATCATCATTCTTTAACACTCCCCCTTGATGTAAATTCTCCAACACCAAGTGCAGCTCTAAACTTGAAGAACTTTGAGTAAAGAAGAGCCTTCGTAAAGCCATCTGCAATTTGATCAGTAGTGGAGCAATATTTCAACTCAATTTCGCCTTTCTATACCATGTCTCGGATGAAGTGATGGCGACTCTCGATGTGTTTTGTCCTGCCATGGAAGATTGGGTTTTTGGTCATTGCAATTGTCGCCTTGTTGTCGCAGAACACCGTCGTAGCTTGTTCTTGAGCATGCATCAAATCTTCCATCAATCTTCGCATCCAAATGGCTTGACAAGCTGCAGAAGAGGCGGCAACATACTCAGCTTCCGCAGACGACAATGCAGTGGTAGATTGTTTCTTGGTAGTCCATGCTACAGCTCCAGATCCAAAGCTAAAAACAAAGCCGCTAGTGCTCTTCCTGTCATCTAAAAAACTAGCCCAATCGCTGTCAGTAAAACCAACTAAATTAAAAGTATTCACAGGCCTATACCATATCCCAAATTTAGTTGTTGCTCGGACATATCGAACAATCCGTTTTGCTGCCCCAAAATGCTGCACAGATGGATTATGCATAAACCTGGAAATTAAACAGATTGGAAACATAATATCCGATCTACTGTGAGTCAAATACATCAGTCTTCCCACCAAACTCCTGAAGCATCTTGCATCAGCATTTGAAGTGTCATCATCTGTTGTCAATTTTTCATTAGGATTCATAGGTGTAGCAGAAATTTTGCATTTCAGCATGTTGCATTTTTTCAACAAATCCATGGCATACTTTTCTTGCGAAATAAAGATGCCATCAATGGTTTGTTGAATCTGAAAGCCAAGAAAATAATGCAGCAGCCCCAGATCTGACATATCAAATTCATGCATCATGTGACTTCTGAACTCTTTAAGGCAAATTTCAGATGATCCAGTGTAAACAATATCATCCACATAAACAGAAACAATAAGAATGTCATGAGTATTGTTTACCTTCACGTACATGGTAGGCTCACTTTCACTTCGGTGAAAGTCATTGCTTCTGAGATAAGAATCTAATCGGCTATACCACGCTCTAGGTGCTTGTTTAAGCCCATAGAGTGCTTTGTTCAGCTTGTAGACATTCTCTTCTTCTCCTTTAACAACAAACCCATGTGGCTGCTCAACATAGACAATTTCTTCTAAAGCACCATTTAGGAATGCTGACTTAACATCAAATTAAAACACATTCCATCTTAATTGGGCTTCTAGTGCTAAAACAAGTCTTATGGTTTCAAGGCGAGCAACTGGAGAAAAAGTTTCAAAGAAATATATACCATATTTCTGCACATACCCTTTTGCAACCAACCTTGACTTGTACTTCGACACACTCCCATCCGAATTGTACTTCACTCTGTAAACTCATTTGACACCAATAGCATTCTTTCCTGATGGCAAGTCCACAAGTTCCCATGTTTTGTTTCTTTCAATTGCATTTATCTCCTCTTGCATAGAAGTCACCCATTCTTCTTTTCCTTTTGCATCTTCATAGCGTGTAGGCTCTGCAATCATAAGAGCAAAATTACTGCTTTCATAGATCTCACGAAGAGATTTTTCCTTCCTTGGAGGGGTTGTACTGTCCATCTCACTGTTACCTTGTTGCAAACTACTTGGAGTGCTAGAAATGGCATGTTCAGATGACTGATTTTCTTCAAATTCTTCTGAAAAATCAGATCTATCAACCATCACTATTGGTTGCTGATTTTGTTGTACAGACCAGTCCCATGAGTTGTTCTCATCAAATATAACATCTCTTCTAATGATTAGCTTCTTAGTTTCAGGATTAAACAAACGGTAAGCCTTACTTTCAATGCTATACCCAACAAAAATGCACTTTTCGCTTTTCTGATCTAATTTGCTTCTATTTTCAGAATCAACAAGAGAATATGCAATGCAACCGAAACTTTCAAATCACTGACCTGAGGATTCCTTTGGTGCCAAGCCTCAAATGGAGTCATGTTTCTTACAGCTTTGGTTGGAGAAATATTGAGAATTTGTACTAATGTTGTCACAGCTTCTGCCCAAAACTCATTTGGAAGGTTCTTTCCTTTCAACATGCATCGAGCCATCTCCACAACGGTTCTATTTTTTCTTTCTGCCACACCGTTTTGCTCTGGAGTGTGCCTCACAGTTAATTGCCTGCGAATACCATGTTGCTTGCAAAAACAATCAAACTCATTAGAACAAAACTCTCCCCCTCTATCTGTGCGAAGGGTTTTTATCATGTACCCACTCTCTTTCTCAACAAATGCTTTGAACTCCTGAAACTTTTTCGATGCTTCTGATTTTTGAATGAGAAAAAATACCCAACACATACGAGTGTAATCATCGATGAACAACAAGAAGTACTTACTTTTGTTCAAAGATGGGGTATTCATTGGACCACATATGTCCGCGTGGACCAATTCTAGAGGTTGTTTTGCTCGCCATGACTTTCCAACAGGGAATGGTAAGCGATGTTGCTTACCATAAACACAACTTTCACAAATATTATTGCTGCAACTTATGTGAGGCAAACCATGGACCATATTTTTCTTTTCTAACATCTCCAAGCCATTGTAATTCAAATGACCATACCTTAAGTGCCACAACCAAGATTGATTTTTCACATTTGCAACTAATGCAAAATCATCTGCACAAGAAATTTCTAGAGGAAACATTTTATTTCCAGTCATGTGAATCTGAATGCACTTTTCTGATTTCTTACTCTTAATCTCACACATGTTACCATCAAATAAGACTGAATATCCCTTATTCATTAACTGTCCAACACTAAGTAAGTTGTGAGCTAAACCAGGTACATAATACACATCATGAATAAATTTTTCTGTACCTGATTTTGCCTTCACACACATAGTCCCTTGTCCTTGAATTTTCACCTCCTCATCAAGTCGAACACTTTGTTGGACAGATTCATCAATACTTTGAAACAGTTCTTTTATCCCTGTCATGTGGTTACTACAACCACTATCTAAAAACCAAATATCAGTCTTACTTTGCTTGGGATTAACATGGGTAAGAAAAAGATTACCTTCCTCTTCTTTCTTTTCAACAAGATTGGCATTGGCCTGCTCCTTGGCTTTTTCCCAGCAATATGCCTCAATGTGACCACATTTCTTGCAGTGATAACATTGTTTCCCCTTGTAACTTGGCTTTTGATGCCCTTTCTCACCATTATCTGAGTTTTGTCTATATGAATCAGATCTTCCTCTTCCCCTTCCATGACCACGGAAGCCACCTCTTCCACGTCCTCTTCCACCATTCCTTTGATTTGATGAGCCTTCGCCTTTCTTTGAGTTGTTTGGTGCATCGATTTTAGATTGAAATGCAGTCTCCACACTCTTATCTGATGACCTGTTCAACCTCTCCTCATGTGCTAACAAAGAACCCATTAATTCAGTAAAGGAGTAAGTAGACAAATCCTTAGACTCCTCTATAGCTGCAACAACATGGTCATACTTTGAAGGGAGACTTCTTAAAATTTTTTCTACCACCTTTCGATCTGAAATACTTTCACCAAAAGTTTTCATTTGATTTACTATAACTGAAACTCTGGAAAAGAACTCTTGAATTGACTCATTGCTTTTCATAAGGAGTGTTTCAAATTCTCTTCTAAGAGTCTGAAGTTTTACAGCCGTTACCTTTCCATCTCCATGAAACTCTTGTTTCAAGATGATCCATGCTTCTTTGGACTTTGTGGCATTTGTAATCTGAGGAAACACTGAATCGGACATAGCTTGTGGAAGGACCAACAATGCCTTGGCGTCCTTCTTTTGAAGCTCCTTAAGGTCTGCTCCCTTCTCCTTGGAGCTTTCTACCTCTGCATAGCCAACTTCAACTAGATCCCAAAGATCTTGAGAAATGAAGAAGGTCTTCATTTTGATACTCCAAAACACATAGTTCTCCCCACTAAAAATAGGTACCAATGATTGGGAAAGGTTCAGAGTAGCCATACCATTAGCCATGCTGGAGAACCTTTTCTCAGGACTTCTGTCGAACACCTGGCGTGCATCAGATTTTCCCTCTGCTTCACCTTCTGAAACAGCTTCGTCCTGCTACTTGGAAGGCCTTTTGCTGTAGCAAATAACCTCATGATGGCACCTATTCGCCCAGCTTTTGTCGAACCAGGAAGCTCTGATACCAAAACTGTTGGGGATGACCCACAAAACACAGCCACGATTTGATTTCTGTAACAGTAGAAAACACACAAACAGAGCAAGCTGGAAAAGGGAAAAACAAAGATCTTTTCTTCTGTATATAGTAAGAGAGATTACAGAGTATTTATATATACTAAGGACTCAAGACTCTTACTTAAAACTAAACATTACGTGGGAAGAAATAGAATACGTAAAAACAGGAAAACATGGAGGAATCTTAGTGCGTGCTAGGCGCACATTTCCTAAAGACCAGGAAGACCATTAACAACCAAAAGACCAAGTCATAATGCATTAGACCACATCAGATAGACCGCCGGAATTGCATCATCATTCTTCAACATGCGCACCACCCTTCTTTGTCACGCCGCTTGCCTGCATCCACAATGTCTTCCCCATCCATCCCCTGCCCTCCACCTTTTCTCCCACATTGGCCTTCTATTGTGTTCCTCATGCTCATGCTTCATCTTAGACGTTTTAAAAATCATACGTATCTTAGTCAGTCCAATTGTTGGTCAAGGTCACCTTAATGCCGCTTTATAGGTTTGGAGTATCCTCTCCTTTGCAAGGAGCATGCGTGGGAAGGATCGATTTTTATACACTTGGCAACTAGAGACAAGTGGAGACCCAAAAGGTTGTAAAGTTGTTTAAATTAGCCCAAGGGACATGACTACTCATTTCTAGCGGGTTAAGAGGTGAACTTGCACCTTGATGTCAAGTAATTTGTAGTGGTGAACTTAATTGCACCCTCATTTCTAGCGGTTCTTAATGAAAATCTCAAGGTGTTCTTAGGTATTGGACGTAGGTCAACATGGTGTTATCCGAACGACAATAAAATCAGCACGTTCCCTTTGTGCGTTTGAGTGATTATCTCTCACATTCATTCTTCTTGAGATTATGTGTGATGTGTGATGAATCTTTGAATTTACTTTGTAGAATATTATGTTGTGATTTAAATTTAATAATTCAATTCACCCCTCTTCTCTTGGATTATTCGGTCTGACTTTTCTTTCAACCTTGATAGTCAAAATTCGACTTAAGGTCTGCCCACCAACTGAGCTGAGAGGTGGCAATATCATTAATCAAATCTGGGCTTCTGGGATTCCATTCTGGAGTTGGGGATTGAGATGTCTTCCACGCACATAAAAGATGGCAAAGCAGTGTGAAAACCTTCTAAAACTGGATCAGCTGGTTGGGCTGGTGTTAGCCTAAGCCAGCTCATTTCAAATTGTGTTCGTCTTGTTGGATATCATGCCCTTTTTGGTCTAAATAAGGATGCCTTTGGTTGCTCGAAAATGATATTGAGAGTAGGCAACTTACATGTATCTCATCCCACTCCTAATAGTTTGATTTTTGAAGATTTTAAACATGTTTTAACTTGCTTAAAGGAGCTCAAAATGATTCAAAATAACCTCTTGAAGAAAAAAATCGGAAGACACTTCCATTTAACATCACTTCTATCTTAACATGTGTACATGATCCAACAATAAAAACTGCCTTAATTTGTACGTAAAAACCATTTGTACACAACCAAATATTCAAAATCGTTTCCTAAGTATGAATTTTAAGTAAGTAACATATCACAACTTGAACTCACTTTCAGCTCAACCCTAAATTTGACTTAATTGAGTTGTCTCATATGTATAGGCTGGTTAGGGTGAGGTTGCACACCTATTATCTAAACTCGTGGTTAGTCTAGATTATCTTGGGTGTAAGTCCCAATCAAAGCTTGCTTAATTAAGCTTGTTTACCGAACTCATGGCAGGACAAAAAAAAACGGACGGTTGAGATAGATGTAAGAAGTACAGGAAATGAATTAATTAATAATGGGAAAACAGTAGATTTCCATTAATTACTTCAAGTAAATACAACGAACAGTGGCATTATTCTTACTCCTGCGCGCACACCGACAACAAGACTATCTCTTGATTAGTCTCTAACGACATTTAATTAGTTCCTGATCATCAAACAAACACATGCATGGATCGATGCAGTACTCTCCAACAGTACTCATCGCAATGGAGCCCTGATCGATCGGCAGGGCTTCTGGGCAATCTGTTTAATTAATAATTAGCTCCTGGTCTTGACTAATGCTCCAACGTTCACAGGCGTGGTGAACCTCCGTCCTCCACGGTATCCCGCCCTCTCTGCCAACCTGTAACCAGCCTGGGTGGGGTGGACCTGGTCCCAGAACAAATGGTTTCGCCTGTTGGAGCAATACGTAGCGTTGGGCGTGCAAGCGGTGTCGGCGTTAAACCTCCCGGAGCCGCAGCATGCCGATCTGATCTCCGTGAACCCTTCAAAATTAACAAAATTAAGAGATCAGAAACTTTCCCGTTATCCCGTTTTTGATCGTCTGATCGATCTCACAAATTAACTTAATTATTAACGGTTAAAGAGAATGTATTCCGATCAAAGTTAAGATGATTGGGTTAATTGACCTCCCGCATGCATGCAAGCGCGCTGCTTTGCAGGCTGGTAGCAGTCTCCTTTCGCATCTTTTGATCCTAACCTAACCGTTAGATCCTAGCTAGTCTAAGTAAAGGTTTAGATGGATAACAGGAATTAGCGAGGAGGCCTACCGTATTTGCTGGGTTTGGCTGTCACGCGGAGATGACCTCGTAGACGTCCACGAAGGAGTACAGCATCCCATGGGAAGTGGAGGCGAGGCCATGCAGCCGGAGTTTTGTGGCCTGGTTGAACTGCTGAGAGACCTGGTTCAGCGCCTCTACACAGCCGCCAGAAGGGCTCAGCCGTCTCAGCACCGGGACGCAGCCGAGATGTGACGTGCCGAACACTGCGAACTTCCTCGCTCCGAGATTGTACAACGTCTGCGCGCATGCCGTCACCAAACACCATTTAGAGATTGTGTTTGTGCGCGCGCGCGGGTGTGTGTGTGAGAGAGAGAGAGAGAGAGAGACCACTACCTGCAACTGGGTTCTGAATTGGTAGGCCAGCAAGCCTACGAACTGATCCGCCTGGGTCTTGTTCTGAAGTCCAGTGGCGGAGTAGAGGCCGAATATGTCGTTGTTCCCCGTGTTGAAAACGAACAAGGACTTGGAGAGGAAGCGATCAGCGGCAGCGCCGCCCATGCGTGTCCTCAGACGGCGGATGACCCCTTCGAAGTACTTTATCTGTGTGTTCATGGAGAGCGAGAAGTTCCGGCCCTGGGGGATCGATTCACGCATGCATGCAGGGCAAATTAATTCAGTCGAAGGGGCGAAGTGTGAGCTCTCTTTCCGGCCATGAGGAAATTAAGAACGGAAGCCGATCATGGCCGCAGGGAATTGAAGGATACAAGTACTGTTTGGTTTGTTGGAATATATATACATATATATTACCGTGGCATCGAGGATTCCTGATCCCCCAGACGCGAAGTTCACCCCTTTGAAGATCTGGGCGTCGCTGGTGATGGAGAGGTAAGGTGGGGGGCTCTTCTTGAACCCCAGCTTCTTGGCTGAAGCAACACATCAAACGACAACCACGTTAATCTAAATCCTTCTCCCCACTTAAAAATTGTAGAAATATTCTCTTCTAATAAACTGCAGGCTGACAAATTCTACGTGTGCATGGACCCCTCGAGACTTTTTAATTATTCAGTCAGTCATAATGCATGCACGTCGTGGGCTATAAGTATTAATTAGCTGTGGAAATCATGTGGGGTCATTTTACCAAATAATTAACTTGAGATATCAAAGAGTTACAAAGAAATGTCCGGATTGGAGGGATTTATCCATGAATATGAAAGATCATAAGAATTATAAACTAAAAATTCAATTATCAAAATAGTGGCATCTTTTTCGTTTACTGTCAAATCAAGTGATTTTAGCTGGCTTTTGATGTCAAAAAAAAAAAACCCGGAACCTAACACACTATGCATCTCAAAACCTACGTGGGCTTCTGTGTAATTAACTGTATATATATATATATATATATACCCAAGAAGTCGACGCCGTTGTAGCCATTGCTGAACCTGCCGGTGGGCTTGGCGTGGGGGTAGTCGATCCCGTTGTGGGGGAAGTTGGCCTTCGCCCGGTCCCCCGGCAAGTAGTTGTTGTTCCCAACGTCCGCCGTGGAGTCCCCGAACACGTAGATCGCCGGCACGCCCCCCCTCGCCCACGCCGCCTGCGAGAACAGGGCGACCCAGCACGCCGCCGCCAGCAGCGGCAAACCCATCTTCCCTTCCCCCGGAGAGACACCACCCCCCCTCGCTTCCAAGCCGGCTAGACCCTGTGCGCTCCCCCAGCTTCATTGGAACACCTCTATACATATATATACATACGGAGTTAGTTAATTAACGTGTGGGTTATGGACGAGCTTTAGTTAATTATGGGGAATGCAACAAATTATAAAAGAACACGCAGCTAGCCATTTTTGTATTGAACCAGTCGCCATTCCAACGTTGACGTATAGACCCAGTAACCCAACCCAACTCGAGATCGATGTTTAAAAAATGCCGTTCTTGCATACAGTATTATATATAATTAGGGCCACTGTGCATGTGTTTTGACCGATCAACTAACCCAATATTTCAAAAGACGCGTTTGGAAAGAGAACAACTCTGAAACTAATGGCTTTTAAGCTGTACGCATCCCCATGTCATTATCGCAGCGGATGGGATAATGATCTGGTTCCTTTGCAGTTGTTTCCTTCACATGGGGGTCACCATTCACACGGCTCCATATACACTATTTTAATTAAGAAGCAGCTTTGCGCGTACGTGTTGATCTTTCTTGTGGAATTCTGTATATATTATATTATGCACTTCATTAGTTTTTAATACGCACATTAAAGAATAATTAGTTCTTTTTGTTGGGTTGAGCTTTTCTAGGACCCCAGGCAGGCCTTGGGGATGCATTATTGACATTAAAAATCGCTCTCGCATGTGGCATGCAAAGCTCTCTTTGGCTCTTTCTCTTGGGACCTATCTTTGCTGCCATGTTCATTATTGCTCTTGTCATCATCTTTGTGCAGGGAACTGCATGTGGTATCTGGGATGGTATACTACCTATAAACATGCATGGTGTCTCAATGGCAAGGAACACTTGTTTATGGGTGGATACTCTTTCTCTATGCATATAACATTAGAACTAATGAAATATCCTGAAAGAAAGTTAAATTGGCAAATGGGCATTTCATGTAACAAAATTTTATGACCAAACTGAACATCCAACACTTGGCTCAATCTATACACTCAGGCTAATTCCTAGTAGGAAACTTTAAACATGAATGCTAGGGCTAGTTCAGATGGAATGAGTTGTTTATAAAAGAATACAAAATGAAAAGTTACTTTTTTGTGTGTAAATGATACTTTTATAAAGCAGGAACTACAACATTACATAAGACAAGATACATGGAGGGATGGAAGGGAAGGTCCAGGACCTACAGGTCTTAGAATAGAAAGCTTCTTTTGCTAACAGGTGAGCTAGCAAATTGGAGGATCTAGGGGAATATTGCACATTAACAAGAGAGGGGTTGAGAGACGAGATACAGTCTTCGATGATAGGGGCGATCCGCCACGGGGTGCCAGGAGCACCGTTGATAAAGTTGATCACTGAAAGGGCATCTCCTTCAACGGTGATTTGCTGTTGTTGTGAGGCGGAGAATTTAATTGCTTGGTATGCTCATTGATCAGCCCATCTCTGATATGAACAAGAGCTAAGATATATAAGATAATAAATAGGATAGAACGAAACAAGCACAAACTCAAAATAATGTTGATTCTTGCATTGTCTATTCATCTAGTAAATGGTGAAAATTCAAGATTTTTCCTGGGCCCTTGTGAATTTTTTTTTATCATGAGTATGAAAAAAATAGAAGGAACAAACATGGACATAACAAGTACTACTAGGGTCTTTTGCTGGGTTCTTGTGGGACGATGAGGGGGGGTCTGTGTGCAGGCCAAAGGTTGGAGGGGAGAGGGACGAGGAGAGGTGGGGGTCTGTGTGCAGGCTAGTGATCAGAGGGACGATGGGAGGGGGGTCTATGTGCAGGTCAGAGGCCGGAGGGGAGAAGGACGAGGGGGGGTCTGTGTGTAGGCCAGAGGTCGGAGGGGAGAGGAACGAGGCGGGTCTGTGTGTAGGCTGTGACAGAAGTATTGAGAATCCAAGATAAGGTCGCTTTTGGCATAGCAGGCCTCCCAGTGGGAGGCCCGCACGACGGGCTTTCTTTTTGTCCTGTCCATGAGTCTATTCCGTAATAATTTTGTTTCACGTAATGAATTAATTGGTTTTTTTTTATATGAATCAAATATTATTATTATGGGACATACAATGCATTACAGACGTATGATCATTACGCTTCAACCGGGTTATTCTATTCCACCAAGATTTAGTTACGATTAGAAATAAACATTTGCAAAAATAAAGGATTTTGAACCTTTTCTTTTTCTTGTTATGTTAACGAAGAGAGGGATGAGGGGGGGTCTGTGTATAGGCCAGAGGCCAGAGGGGAGAGAGACGATGGGGGTGTCTGTGTGCAGGCCAGAGGTCGGTGGGGAGAGAGATGAGGGGTCTGTGTGCATGCCAGAGGCCGAAGGGGAGAGGGACGATGGGGGTAGGCCGGAGGGGAGATGGACAATGGGGGGGATTTGTGTGTAGGCCAGAGGTCGGAGGGGAGAGGGATGATATAGGGGGTTGTGTGTAGTGTTGGGTTAATCCTAATATTGTGGTCCACTTGTCATTGGGCCACACACACTTAACACACCATTAAGTCCAGTTAAAGGAATATGTTAATGGGCTGAACCCATTCAGTGCCCATTAGGATCCTGTTATGGGTGGGATCCTGCTTAAGCCCAATTGGGACTGGTCCCTCCTCTCTAGCTATACTAGTGTGCAACTCCCCATTAGGTTACACACACACATACAGTACGTGAGATAGAGAGAGGAAACCAGAGGGAGAAACGTGGGTTCCGGTCGCTCCCTTCCCGGTGTTCGCGAGCGTGGATCGTCTTCCTCGTCGTCTTCCTCCTCGGTGGGATGGCTTCCGCTTCAGGTACACATCCCCAACATGTGGTATCAGAGCCCGAGTTATGATCTCTCAGACTCCTCTCATCGTTCTCGGAACAATTTCAGTCGGACGAGTAGAACATACAACAAGTTTTTTTTTATTCTCTGGCCGTTGGACATCGACCACCGTCGCGGAGGATACCATGGCCGGAAGCGGCCCTGGGCGACGGTGACGGGCGGGGCTCCCTGGGCAGGGACGCCACCGCGCTAGGGGGCTTCCCTGCGCAGGCGCACCGCCGCGTGCGCAGGGAGCCTCCACGGTTTATAAGAAAAAAGGGGGGGGCCTTCAGTCTCAGACGGAGAGGTCCCGGCGGCCACCTCCCCACTGGACGACGTCTCCGACGTCTTCAGCCAGTGGGGAAGCCGGCGGGCCTCCGCCCCGGCTGCTCCCCTGCGACAGGAACCCGTCGCGGCGGCACCCTGCGCCCGCGTAGGGGATCCCCGCCGCGAGCGCGTGCGAGCGCGCTGGAGGACGCCGCCGGCGTCGTCTCCAGCCGGCGGTATCCGGCGGCGGCCGGGCGGACCCCCCTGCCCTTTCCCCTCTTCCCCATGGCGGCGGCGACCTCCTGCGATTAGGGTTTAGGGCATGGGGCTTCGCACGGTTGGAGAAGGTGAAGGGTCTTTGACCCTTTTACCCTCCATTAAGTGAACATTAAGTTGGGAATTCAAATTATGAGATCCAATAAGGCTTGTGGATCCGGTTTTGGGTCTCCCATTAAGGCATTTGGATTTATATTTGGGTTTTAGATTGTGGATCTTTTCAGCTCCGGATTTAAGTTGTTTACGGTTCTGGTTTCGGATATTGGGTCTGAGATCCATATGGATCTTATTTAGAACCCGAATCCGGATCCGTTTACATATCCGAATCTAATTAAAATCCGTTTTTAAATATCCGTATCCATTATTACTTCTGTGTATCCTTTAAGTATAAACTGTTTATTCAAATTCATTTAATTATATCCTTATTCTTTAAATTCTGTTAATGGATTTTCTATAAGATCTATTAAGTTCTGGATCTTAGGCCCATTCATTCTGGGTACATATTGAGCCCATTAACATTCTTTAAAGGATATAGGGTCCATTTGTAAACAGTTTGGATACAGAAGCAATTTCAGAGGGTATGTTTGTAATTCAGTAGTTATTTCTGCAAACAGAAAGGGATATTTATGTAACAGCATGCTAGAACTTGTGTTTTTAACCCCTTTTCATTTAGTTTTGGCATGATTAAGCTTGTTAATGAACAAATAATTGTTGTATTAATATTATGAGATATTTTTGTGATATTTTGACCTCTCTACAGAAATTATTCATACATTAATATCTCCATTTCAGATTGTAATAATATTGTGTTTATATCATTTTTGCTCATATTAAGTGTTATTTGATACTATCATATAGTTTTGTGTGAAGTTTTTGATTTTTAAGCGGTTAGGTAGACCACCAAAGTGGCACTAACTACGAGGAATGATAAAATTCCACACTTTTGAATTTAAGATAGTGTCATTCATGAGCATTATGTTTTTGTTTGTTATCATTTTTAATTGAGGGGAGGATATTTTAGCATTCAAAGTGTGTAAGTTGACCACCAAAGTGGCCTTATGCATGGAGAATAATAAAGTATTCTCATTAAGGAATTAAAATGATATCAAACTTTGTGTTCTTGGTTTGAATGTAGCATTTAACTCCCAAAGGAGTGCTCTATTTTCATGTCATGAACAGGATAGAATATAATTTATATGCATGCTGACTCTTGAGAGTTTTGTACCCAAAGGTGCTCTCTCTTGACATCAAAGTATATATAAGTCTTAGTTCTATCACTTAAGTTATTTTGTGGGGAGTTTGTCCATTAGCATGCTAAAGTAATTTATTTCAGTTGTTAGAATTACTTAGCATTCATTTATATGCCTCATTATTTGCTGCCATTTCATATTTTGATATATGTGAGCATTTGGTTATCTTCAGGTGCTTCTCCTTTGTTTACACCCTTCACTGGAACTGTCCCTTATCTGAATGGCACTAATTTCACTGAATGGAAACAAAGGGTACTATTTACTTTAGGGTGCATGGATTTAGATTTGTCTTTGCGTGAGAAAAAGCCAGCTCCACTTACAGCAGAAAGTACACAGGAACAGAAGACTCATTTTGAGAAATGGAAAGATCCAACCGTTTGTGCCTACTGTTCTTACAAGGACATGTAGGTCAAAACATTAAGGGATCTATCCCTGAGCAGGCCACAGCTAGTGGATTTTTAAAGGCTATTGAGGAGCAGTTCATCAGTTCTGATAAAGCAAAGGCTAGCACCTTAATGGCTAAGCTTTCCTCAATAAAATACACTGGCAGTGGTGGCATTAGAGAACACATTATGATGATGAGAGATATTGCATTTCAGCTTAATGCAATGGAAGTTACCATTTCAGATACATTCCTTGTCCACTTTATTCTCAACTCTCTTCCAAATGAGTATGAGGCCTTTAAGATCTCATACAACACACATCAGGCTAAATGGTCACCAAATGAATTGATGACCATGTGTGTTCAGGAGGAGGAGAGGTTGAGAGGGGAGAGAAATCAAGTTGCTAACTTCTCCTCTCATAAAGGAAGTGGAAGTTCAGGAAAGCACAAGAGTGTTCAGAAGAAGGGCAAGAAGAAACACTACAAAAAAGAAAGGGCAAAGGCAAAGAAAAAGAAAAGGAAAATGAAAAGAAATGCTTCTTCTGTCATGAACCTGGACACATTAAGAAAGAGTGCTTGAAATTCAAGGGATGGTTTGAAAAGAAAGGTAATCTCTCATCTTATGTTTGCTATGAGTCTCATTTAGTAAATGTTCCTAATGATACATGGTGGATTGACTCAGGTTCTACTGTGCATGTTGCCATTTCTATGCAGGGATTCCTATTCCAAAAGCCTATCAATAAGGGTGAACAATGCATCTTTTCAGGAAATAGGACGCGCTCACATGTGAAGGCTATTGGAACTTATAGGATCATTTTGAGTTCAAGATTTGTTCTAGATTTGAAAGACACTTTTTATGTACCTTCTTTTAGTAGAAATTTGGTTTCAGTATCAAAACTTGCTTCAGAAGGTTTTCATGTTAGTTTTGAAAACTCTTTAGTTGAATTAATGAAGGATTCAGTTGTTATTGGTACTGGTTCTATATCCGATGGTTTATATAAATTGTGTCTTAGTAATGTGAATGAACAATCCTTGAATACCCTGCATACTTCAGTTTCTATTGGCAACAAGCGTGGTAGAGTTAATGAAAATTCATCTATGTTGTGGCATAGGAGATTAGGCCATATCTCCATTAAGAGGCTTAAGAGGTTAGTGGGAGAAGGAGTGTTGCACACTCTAGATTTTACTGACTTTGAGACTTGTGTTGATTGCATAAAGGGAAAGCAAACACACACGCCTAATAAAGATGCCACTAGAAGTTCTCAACTTCTAGAAATAATTCACACTGATATCTATGGTCCCTTTTCACCCTGTCTTACTGGTGAGCGATACTTTGCCACATTCATTGATGACTACTCTAGATATATGTATCTCTATCTACTTCTTGAAAAGGCAGATATTTTCAATGCCTTTAAAGATTTTAGAATGAGGTAGAGAAACAATCAGGAAAATCTATTAAGATAGTCAGATCTGATAGGGGTGGTGAGTATTATGGTAGGTATACAGAGATGGGACAAAGGCCTGGACCATTAGCTAGGTTCCTTAAAGAAGAGGGTATTGTACCTCAGTACACTACTCCTGGCAGCCCTTATCAGAATGGGGTTGCAGAAAGAAGGAACCGAACGCTTAAAAAAATGGTTAGGACAATGTTAAGTCACTCTACCCTTCCTTTGTCTTTGTGGGGGGAGGCCTTAAAGACAGCTGTACACATTTTGAATAAGGTTCCTACTAAAGCTGCTCCTAAAACTCCCTATGAGTTGTGGAGTGATAGGAAACCTTCTGTGAGCTATATGCGCACTTGGGGATGTCCAGCTGAGGCCAGACCATATAACCCACAAGAAAAGGCTTTTGATCCTAGGACAACTAGTGGATTCTTCATTGGTTATCCGGAAAGATCAAAAGGGTATAGATTCTATTGTCCATCACATGTTCCCATCATTATAGAAACAGATAAGGTAAGGTTTCTTGAGTATGGCGGAGTTAGTGGGAGTGGACCTTCTCGAGAGATTTCTTTTGAGGAGTTACAGGATCAGGTTGAAATACCTGTAACAACTGACAGCTTTGTTCCTATATTCATTCTCAGAATGATATTCAGAGGGAACAAGAAGTTGTAGTTGGTCCACCTCAAGTGGCTCCAGAGCCAGAAGATGCTGCAATAGTTGACCAACCACCTCCTCAGGTGGATCAGGGGCCAGCACTACGCAGATCTGAGAGAGTTAGGAGACCTGCCATATCTGATGAGTTTTTGGTATACCTACAGGAGGATAATGTAGACATGGGTGACATTGATGATCCAGTGACATTTTCACAAGCCATGAAAAGTGAAAAGTCCACCTATTGGTTTGAAGCCATGAAGGAAGAGCTTGACTCAATGGCTAAAAATCAAGTCTGGGATCTCGTTGACTTGCCTAAAGGGTCCAAACTTATTGGATGCAAATGGGTATTCAAAACTAAAGTGGACTCTAAAGGTAAAGTTGAGAGACATAAGGCCAGATTGGTGGCTAAATGTTTCACTCAGAGGGAGGGCATTGACTATGATGAGACATTCTCTCCAGTTTCTAAGAAACTCTCATTCAGGTTAGTCATGGCCTTAGTAGCTCATTTTGATTTAGAGTTACACCAAATGGATGTGAAAACGGCATTTCTCAATGGGGACCTAGATAAAGAAGTGTATATGGAGCAACCTCAGGGGTTTCATGCTAAGGGGAAAGAACACTTGGTATGTAAATTAAAGAAATCCATTTATGGACTTAAGCAAGCCTCCCGTCAATGGTTCATAAAGTTTAGTGAAATCATTTTGTCCTTTGGGTTTAAGGAAAACATCATTGATGAATGTTTTTACCTAAAGGTCAGTGGGAGTAAATTCATTATCTTACTTTTGTATGTGGATGACATCTTGCTTGCCAGTAGTGATCTTGGTTTGTTGCATGAAACTAAGGCTTTTCTTTCTAAGAACTTTGAGATGAAGGATATGGGTGATGCCTGTTATGTCTTAGGCATTGAGATCACCAGAGATAGACCTTCAGGTACACTTGGTCTTTCTCAGAAAGCTTACATCTCAAAGATCTTGGAAAGGTTCAACATGCAATTCTGTGCACCCGATAAAGTACCCATTGTGAAAGGAGATAAATTCAGTGATTTGCAGTGTCCTAACACTACAAGAAAAGTGGCTATAGCGACCGAATTAGCGACCGATTTAATCGGTCGCTAGTCGGTCCCAAATAGAGACCAATTCGGAGACCGAAATAATCGGTCGCATAACCGAGACCGTTTCAGCGACCGCATGTATATTGGTCGCTAATCGGTCGCTATTATTGCGACCGAATTAACTTCGGTCTCCAGTCGGTCGCTGATGCCGTTATACTTCCTACTACGACCCCCGCCCGCCCGAGCCCTCCCGCCCGAGCCCCCCCCCCTCCGCCCGAGCCCCCTTCCCCTGCGGCCCCCTCTCCGCCCTAGCCCCCCTCCCCGCTCCCGCCCGAGCCCCCTCCGCCGGAGCCCCCCCTCCGCCCGAGCCCCTCCCCGCCCGAGCCCCCCTCCTCCGCCGGAGCCCCCCTCCCCGTGCTGCCTCCCGCCCGAGCCCCCCTCCGCCGGAGCCCGTCGCCGCGCCGCTCGCGTCGAGTCGCCGTCGCCGCTCGCCCTGCCGTCGTCGCCCTCCGCAGGTACCTCTCTCTCTCTCTCTCTCTCTCTCTCTCTCTCTCTCTCCCTTCCCCTCCGTCATGTTGACTCTGCAGCAGCCCACCAACAAATTGCAAAGTTGTTATCCCTTTTCCTACACAAGTAAGAAACTGAATACATAATCTGATTTCCACTCAAAACCCGATGTGTAGTTCACAGGCCATACTGAAGTTGTAACTGATATACGATCCATATTCAAGCCAAAGATTTATGTTTTAATTCAGTCAGCACCCAACATCGACAACCCATAATGTACTAACATCCAACCCAAGCCCAGGAATTGATTATTTTTATGATCCAACTTAACCTGAGAGCTAGCTCAGCTGTGCAATCAGGCCCATGTCTAACCTTCTACCTTATCCGGTCAACCATTACTAGTCTGACCCTTATACAAAAACGTTTTATCTTGGCCTACATAAAGACAAGTTGTTCCATATAAGTTCAATTCCATTAGCTTATTGCAGCCTAAAACAGACCATTAAATAGACAAAGAACCTTCATTGAAGCGACTTTCATGCCCTGAAAGAAGCAATGAAAGTCTAATGTCGTTGGGTTAAAAACTTCACATTAATCAGCATATTAGATTTTTATGATCCACTGTATGGCTACTGCTACACCTAAAGGAAGAAATGAAAATTCAGTTTCAGCTTATTAGACAGTTAATAACTTCACATTGCATGGCGAATTGAGTTGTTGAATGACTGTGAATCTGTGATGGTGGAAACACTTGTATGTGCATGTGATTCTAGGATTTCTGAAGACAAACTTCGTAAGATGCATCGGTACTCATATAGGTTGGTGAATATCGGTGGGCTATGAACTTTTCATGTTGCATGACAGATTAAATTTTAGACTGGCTGTTGGTGCAGACACTTATATGTGTACTCTAATGTTATGACTTCTGAGGATGGATAAGATGTGTGTGCAGTAATATAAAATTGTTGATACAAAAGTAACAAAACATGTTATCCCATGTCAGTGGATGCATAAATGCATGCTGAGTATCTTGGTCGCGTGTGAGGCAAATATTTTAAAGGTGGGTCAGTTTATGGGTTATATCTGGTTTTAGAGGAATAATAAAGCTGGAAGTTTTCAATATTTGAGCAGGAAAATTTCAATATTTGAAGATTATGCAATATAATGGTGATCTAGAAATGGATAATCTATCATATATCGGAGAGAAAGCTTCATCATGCTAGCAACACAGGAATGCGAGGCTATAATGTTATTCTTTTCCGTAAAGACCTGAAATTTACCGACAGGAATTGCCATGAAAATGGGGGTTTCTACTAGTAGAGACTAGAAAGCACAAGCATGTTGTTGGTCTCAATGGACAATATTTGGTGTTAGTACCACTATAATTGTGCTTCATACTCAAAAAATGCAGTGGTCAGTTTGGCATCTTCTTGCTTCTCTTTGTGTCTGTGTGGGATTGATAAGCGTTCTCATTTTGTCTAATTGAGCTTTGTTGCTTTACTGTCTACACTTGTATATCCCTTTTATTTTTAATACAATAGTGGTACCACCCACTTTCAAAAAATAAAGAAGGGAAATGAAGCAATTTTACCTCTTTTGTTGAGTTTGATGCTGATGAGGAGAAGAATATTCTCATCTCCCCGATGTTTGTCAACAGGAGGGATTTTACTATTAAGAGGGTGCAACTTTATGGAGTTAGGACTAATTATGCGACATAAGAGGGGCTTTTTCTGAATTTGAAGACTTATGGGGACTAAAAACTAAGAAACACTTTTCTTATTCATTATAGGTTTGTTTGTTTTAAAACAATCTGAAAGGTTATCTTGAGCCCGTCACAAGAAGTTAACTAGAAATTATTTTCATTTTTTTCTTTGTCAGTTATTGCAAAGAATTTTATCCTTCAGTGCCCATCCCCCAGAAATGGGAACATAACATTTAATCATACTTATCAGCTCGAATTGGGAAAATGGCTTGTCATTGCATTCTTTATCCCCATTGATGAGTGCTCATTTACAGTGATGTTAGTTTGCATTCTATATCTTAAGTAGCCTTGCACTTGATTTTATTTTTCCTAATGATTTTTCATTTATGTAACTACCTACCTATAAGCAAATAAAGTCCAACATAAGCATGAAATGCACTCTTTTAAAACAGGTTTCTTTTATGGGTTTTATATGAAAGATCTATCAATCCGAGGTTTTGTTTTGCCTTTTTCCTTTGAAGTCATTTGCATCACCATCCATTGAAGAAATGATTTTTTTTTTTTAAGATGGAGCTGCTGAAGTTCCATAAAGACTAGAATTGACTTATATCCCCTTAGGTCCCATATACAAGATTACACATGTTCTCATCTTTGAATCAATTCATTCATGGCTGCATGATGACTGCTGTCATTATCATATAGCTGTATCCTGTTAACCTCTGAATTTGCATATATGAAATTGCCCATGCATCACGGTCTTATCAAGGCATTCATAATTACAAATCCCTATCATCATACCTCAACATTGCCTTGTATCTGAATCCCATCAATGTAGGTTCAGTTTAGGAGTTGGATGTGAAACCGGCTTGGGCAATTTTTTTATGGCTGTCAAAATGACAGCCATCTCCCTTTCCCTGTGCTAAGTACTGTGTCAGACACAAATTGATGGGTAGAGAAAAACCAAATCCATAGTGAATGTAGGTTGGCCCATAATCAGGTCTGTGGTGTACTGATGTTGAATATAATGATTATGTATCTAACAAAAAATAAAGTCCAATATAATAAATTTATGCTAAAATGGAATCACTAATCTTAGAGATATGCAAACTTACTGCCATCCTAACTTAACATTGTAATTTGAGTACATTGATTCAAGAGAAATATAAGTGTATCAAGGGGAAGGAGTTTTCAAAATCATATTTCAATAGAGAGAGATACTCTGGTGATTGAAAAGGTCCATAGAGAGTGAAATTAAATGTCTGGTAGGATGAACGGGGTTGGGTGGTTCCTGCTGTATCAACAGAAAGTCTGTGGGAGAGAATATGCTCCAACTTCATACCCCCTGGGAAAAAGCAGTGCTTGCTCGATCTGGTGGTAAAAGTGTCAAGGTGCCAGTGTTGAAGTTCATACCATTTGCTGGGGCAGTGTGGTTTGGCTCTACTAGGGCATTTTGGAGGTCTGTGTGCACCACAGATGCTGTGGAGAGTTGCATGCTTGGTACCCCTGACATTGTGATTATCCTTCCCTGTTGAGATGGCACCTTGGGGGTTGCCGTGTTCTTGGAAGCACTGTTGTATTAGTTATTATAGGAATAGCTGTATGAATGAGATTTGGCCTTGTGCGGTGGGTGTGGGCGGTGCTCAAACTGTTCGTTGTTGATATCTGATGAAAGGCCTACAAGGCCAGGATGCCGTGGATGACTGCATACTGGCGGAGAGACGGGACTCCAGAAGCAAGCATTCTGGATGAAGTTTAAGCACTCTGGCATGAGCCCATGGATATATCGATAGTGCACAATTGATGAGCCTTTGGATTACCCTAATCCTATTAGTCTGATCATTCCCATTGAGCATGGATTAATTTACATGAAAAATGTATATGAAAAGGCCTGGATGAGAATAATGAATATTTTCACGCTTAGACCAGTGTGGCTAGCCACCGTATAGCTGGATCTTCAATTTGTGATCATCCTTTTTTTTTGGTTGCATAGCTTGTTTGTAAGCCTTATGGCCGATTTGACTCCTTATTTTCGACTTTATGCTCATCATCATCATCATCATCATTATAAGCTTTCTCCCTAGTCTTGTGTCTGTTTTGGATAACCAAGTGCAACTATTCTAGACCATAGATTCCAGCTGGATGCACACCTAATATCAACCTCTCATTTTTTATTCCGTTAGTTTATAAATGAACTATACAAGGAAACTCTGATTGTAGGACCTGAACTTGCTACAGTATGGAATCATCATAGGCATTACCTGTGGAAACTTTGATGTGCAACGGAGGTGAAGACCTTGCCCTCCTACATGGCACCATGATCCTGCTATTGTCTTTCTCATGCTTGTTAAATGTTTCAATGGAAGAAAAACTTGTCTGCTTTTTCTTGTGTACTTAATCTCTATCAGCATGCTTCAGGCACTCTGGGATGGAACTGATTTCCTTTTGTACTTCATCTGTGGCAGCATACTTTAGGCATCCTGGGAATCCAAGTGGAGGAACAAAAATATCTGAAGATGGGAATGGTGATCAACATGCTTGGAAATGTGCCAAGGTAATTCTCTATATGCTTCTTATGAACCTGATTCGTCTATGAACTTAAATGCATGAGGAATATCAAGATGGAGTAAACTGGATCTCCTTTTACATTTTTTAGCAACAATCAGTTCCAATACGGCAGAGTGCATATCCATGCCAGTTTTGATAACCTTGGAACTGGAAGCTGCAATCTAGAACCAACTTTACTTATCCCATTTTGAAGTAAGAGTGTATTTAGATGATTGATTCCTGGTTTGATGTACATGAGTCGGAAGATAAGAATTGGATTTCACCTGACATTGTTAAGTCACTTGCTAAGACCGGAGAAATTGTTATTGAGGGTTGACGTTGTATTTGTGGAGATTCTCTAAGAAGTTCAAAACAGTCACGTATGATGATGGAGCTTGGTGTGACATTGGTCAATGGCTGCCCCATTCATATTTTAGGAAGAAAGTGGTTAGAAGAAAGAGTGCGGTTATTGATTCAGAAAGAAAAACATGCACTTTGAGTTTAGTGTTATTTTCTTGTATTTTCGTAATTAAATTAAGGTTTATTTTTAGTTTAGTGTTATTTAGTCGGTTATGTGTTTTGTTAATTTTAATAGTTAGGGTATTGTTGGATGAAAAGTAAAGTGTGTTTTATTATTGTCTTATTCAGTAATGATACCATCAATTTCTTTACTTGATTTCTGCATAGCTAGTGACAGTGTTGTCTTTAAGCTAAAAAGTATCATGCTATATTTTATTTCTGCTAAATAGCTAGTGAAAGTGTTGTCTTTATGTTGGATGTTAAAATAAAATTCCTGTTTTCATTGTGTACATGTATTGCCAATTTCACATGTTACTGCTATGTTTATCTAAAGAGAATGAAGTGGAGGAAGTCGATCCAGAACAACCAGAAATACAGTTGGGGGACTCCGAAGAGGAGGAATATATTAGTGATCAAAATGAATCTGATAATGAAGATGTGAATGCTGAATTTGTTATATCTCCAACATCTGAAGAAGAAATGGAGAATGTTTGATTAATGGTATACAATTTTATCTGGGAATTTTAATACTCTGTAACTTTCTTTCTTTCACTATTTGATGAATATGCATGTATTTTATTACCAGTTGAAGATATGGTTCGAGGACGGCGTGGGACTCCCAGAGGTGGGAGGGGAGAGGGTAGCGGGAGGAGATTTACTTCCGTTTCACCACCGGTAGTAGGTATGTATACTTTCCCTTCATAATGCATTGTAGTATTTGTTGAAAATAATTCATTATGTATTTGTGTTATCTGATTATTATTTTCACAGGACCCACGACCTCTACACCGTTACGACCGACCTCTGCACCGCTACCACCGGTAGTAGGTATGTATACTTTCATGTATAATGCATTGTAGTATTTGTTGAAAATAATTCTTTATGTTTTTGTGTTATCTGATTCTTATTTTCACAGGACCCACGACCTCTGCACCGTTACCACCGAGGGATGCACCGCTACCACCGGTAGTAGGTATGTATACTTTCATGTATAATTCATTTGAGTATTTGTTTAAAATAATTCTTTATGTTTTTGTGTTATCTGATTCTTATTTTCACAGGACCCACGACCTCTGCACCGTTACCACCGAGGGATGCACCGCTACCACCGGTAGTAGGTATGTATACTTTCATGTATAATTCATTTGAGTATTTGTTTAAAATAATTCTTTATGTTTTTGTGTTATCTGATTCTTATCCTTACAGGACCCACGGCCTCTGCACCGTTACCACTGACAACGGGTACATTGACGGCCTATGCACCGCCATCACACATGGCGAGTGGATCTACACCTCCCCCAGCTGAGTCAGGTATGTTCATTTGCATATTTATGTTTTTTTGATAGTTTGTTTTATTTATACTATTTAATTCGTATAGTACGTGCTGATGACGAGGCGAGTCATCATGAGGGGGAGGGCTGTTGTAATGAGACGATGCGGGCAGTGTGGATAAATGAAGGGTACGTAATGCATTATTTTTGTTATTTATTCGTCATTGTGGTATTAATATTTTTAATTTCAGGAATAAAATAGAGCCAGCCCAAGCATCACAATTTATTACAAAGACAATTCAAGCACATTTTCCAGGCCCCATCCATCGCTTTGCTGATTTTCCGATGGGTGTTCAGGATTTATTGTTCTCTATGTTCTTGGTATTTATCTTATTTTATCATATTAAGTCATTTTCAATTATTATTTTAACCCACTTTGTTATGTAACATATAAATTTTTGTTGTTGTTAATATATAGAGGAATCATCGATTCACAGAACATTCAGATGAGTTACGTGCTAGATTTGCATGGACAGCTACTGCAAGAGATAATTTCAAACATCTTATGTACAATGCCCGAAGATATGCAAAAAAAGCATGTGCAAGTACTGATAAGAACATATGGAAGGAGCATGGGCCTGTGTGGATGAGAAAGGAGTATTGGACAGAGCTGTGCAACATTTGGGAAGCGGAGAAATGGAATGCCAATTCAAACAAAGCAAAGCAAAACAGAGCAGCGCATCCTGAAGCGAATTTACACACGGGTGGCTCTGTCTCCTTTGCAACACATAAAGCGAGATTAGTAAGTACACTTCTACATATATAAATTTTTTGTTTCTATTATGAAACTGTGATTTATTTGAATAACAGGAAGCACAGTTAAAGCGGCCAGCTCAATTTCATGAACTTTTTGATCGAACTCATAAGAAGAAAGGGACAAATGCTTACATTAGTGAGAAAGCTCGGGAGGTAGCGGTAAGTGTATACATTAATAGTTTTCATTTAAGATTAAATTGTAGAATAATTTGGTTTTGTTTTTTTTTGGTTTTTGCAGGACTCATATAGTAGACGAATGGATGAGAGGTACGGGGATGACAGTCAGCGTCCAGAGTTGGATCCTGCCATTTGGGTTGCAGCATCTGGGGCACCCAAGAAAGGACATGTTTATGGTTTTGGACATAGCTTGGGCACGACTAGGGTGTTATCATCATGCTCGAGTTCGGTCTCACATGCGACCTCTCCATTTACCACACCAGCAGCCCCAGATGGTTCTTCCAGTGCCGCCCCGACCATGACTCCAGATATGTTTAGGCAGATCGTCAACGAGACCGTCTCTCAGAATATCTCTCAGAATATCTCAACCATCGTCGCTCAGACCGTCTCCCAGATGCTCACATCCTTGGGAATTGATAGTAGTAGAGCACCTCCTGCACCTCCTGCACAGCAGCCTCCGGTAAGTATTTTATTTGATTGATTTTCTATTTGTTAACTCTAAATATCATCTTACAAAATATAAGAATTTAGATTGAGGAGGGGAAAATATCATTTTCTTAACTCTAAATATCATCTTACACCTATCCTCTGGATATTAGAATCAACAGGCAGACTGTTCTGCAGGATTTTCCATAGGTGTATAGAGATTTTGGTTAGAACTGAAAGTGAAAAGATATGTATAAATTCTATTCACTTGAGTGGGGGAGGATACAGATCTATAAATATTCATAAAGCTAGAATAATATAAGGAAAGTAACATGTAGACATGAATAAAATATGCCAATTTAGGTGAAAAGATCTCCCCAAAGTCTGGTAACTGTCATGGCAGGAAGCCAGGAACAGCACCTCTAAGCAAAGGAAGGGCAGTTCATACAAAGGAGCATAGGTCATAAGTTACAAGAAGTGAAGGATATTATATATAGTCGGCGGCGGCCGCCATTGGGGCGTATCCCTGCAAGGGAAAGGCGGAGAAGATACCATACAGAAATGGCTATGGAAGTTACCCAAGTTCTTTTGAATGCACAGTCAATAGATTCAGCGGTTCGCAAGCATGCTGAGGAAAGTTTAAAACAATTTCAGGATCAAAATGTTACTGGGTTCTTGCTATCTCTTTCGAGTGAATTAGCAAATAATGACAAGCCTGTTGTTAGCCGTAAATTGGCAGGCTTGATTCTCAAAAATGCCCTGGATGCAAAGGAGCAACACAGAAAATTTGAGCATGTGCAGAGATGGTTATCATTGGATGTAGCTGTTAGGGCCCAGGTCAAAGGATGTTTACTACAGACTCTCTCTTCACCGGTGATTGATGCAAGATCTACTGCATCTCAAGTTGTTGCAAAGATTGCTGGTATTGAGTTGCCTCAAAATCAATGGCCTGAACTTATCAGTTCTCTCTTGTCAAATATTCACCAACTTCAGCCAGATGTTAAGCAAGCAACTTTGGACACCCTAGGTTACATGTGTGAAGAAGTCTCCCCTGATGAAGTTGATCAAGAGCAAGTCAATAAGATATTGACAGCGGTTGTTCAAGGCATGAGTGCTTCTGAGGGAAACATTGATGTTAGGCTGGCTGCAACTCGAGCTCTGCATAATTCTTTGGGATTTGCTCAGGCAAACTTCGGGAATGATATGGAGAGGGATTATATCATGAGAGTCATTTGTGAAGCTACTCTGTCCCCTGAGGTGAAGATACGGCAGGCTGCATTCGAATGCTTGGTCTCCATATCCTCCATGTATTATGAGAAGCTTGCATCGTATATGCAGGACATATTTAACATCACTGCAAAAGCTGTGAGGGAAGATGAGGAACCTGTTGCTCTACAAGCTATTGAATTCTGGAGCTCAATATGCGATGAAGAGATTGACATCTTAGATGAATATGGAGGGGATTTTTCTGCTGATTCTGACACCCCTTGCTTTTATTTTATCAAGCAGGCACTACCTGCGCTTGTCCCTATGCTGTTGGAGACACTCCTTAAGCAAGAAGACGACCAAGATCAGGATGAAGGAGTTTGGAATCTTGCAATGGCTGGAGGAACATGCTTGGGTTTGGTTGCACGGACCGTGGGAGATGACATTGTGCCTCTTGTTATGCCATTCATAGAAGAAAACATTAACAAACCTGAATGGAGGCAGCGAGAAGCAGCAACTTATGCATTTGGTTCTAAAATCTGAAATACCGGTCGGATGGCCGTGCCGGTCATTCCAATACGACCGGGGAGATGAAAGTGACTTGTCAGAACTGACGGAATCCAAATCGGATGCCCGGTTTGAGCTCGGCGCTCAAACTTCATTTTTAAAATACACTTATTTCAAATGAACTGTTAGGACGGGTCCGGGGGTCTAAAATCTGAAATACCGGTCGGATGGCCGTGCCGGTCATTCCAATACGACCGGGGAGATGAAAGTGACTTGTCAGAACTGACGGAATCCAAATCGGATGCCCGGTTTGAGCTCGGCGCTCAAACTTCATTTTTAAAATACACTTAGTTCAAATGAACTGTTAGGACGGGGCATTTGGTTCTAAAATCTGAAATACCGGTCGGATGGCCGTGCCGATCATTCCAATACGACCGGGGAGATGAAAGTGACTTGTCAGAACTGACGGAATCCAAATCGGATGCCCGGTTTGAGCTCGGCGCTCAAACTTCATTTTTAAAATACACTTAGTTCAAATGAACTGTTAGGACGGGTCCGGGGGTCTAAAATTCGAAATACCGGTCGGATGGCCGTGCCGATCATTCCAATACGACCGGGGAGATGAAAGTGACTTGTCAGAACTGACGGAATCCAAATCGGATGCCCGGTTTGAGCTCGGCGCTCAAACTTCATTTTTAAAATACACTTAGTTCAAATGAACTGTTAGGACGGGGCATTTGGTTCTAAAATCTGAAATACCGGTCGGATGGCCGTGCCGATCATTCCAATACGACCGGGGAGATGAAAGTGACTTGTCAGAACTGACGGAATCCAAATCGGATGCCCGGTTTGAGCTCGGCGCTCAAACTTCATTTTTAAAATACACTTAGTTCAAATGAACTGTTAGGACGGGTCCGGGGGTCTAAAATTCGAAATACCGGTCGGATGGCCGTGCCGATCATTCCAATACGACCGGGGAGATGAAAGTGACTTGTCAGAACTGACGGAATCCAAATCGGATGCCCGGTTTGAGCTCGGCGCTCAAACTTCATTTTTAAAATACACTTAGTTCAAATGAACTGTTAGGACGGGTGGTCTAAAATTCGAAATACCGGTCGGATGGCCGTGCCGATCATTCCAATACGACCGGGGAGATGAAAGTGACTTGTCAGAACTGACGGAATCCAAATCGGATGCCCGGTTTGAGCTCGGCGCTCAAACTTCATTTTTAAAATACACTTAGTTCAAATGAACTGTTAGGACGGGTGGGGTCTAAAATCGAAATACCGGTCGGATGGCCGTGCCGATCATTCCAATACGACCGGGGAGATGAAAGTGACTTGTCAGAACTGACGGAATCCAAATCGGATGCCCGGTTTGAGCTCGGCGCTCAAACTTCATTTTTAAAATACACTTAGTTCAAATGAACTGTTAGGACGGGTCCGGGGGTTCTAAAATTCGAAATACCGGTCGGATGGCCGTGCCGATCATTCCAATACGACCGGGGAGATGAAAGTGACTTGTCAGAACTGACGGAATCCAAATCGGATGCCCGGTTTGAGCTCGGCGCTCAAACTTCATTTTTAAAATACACTTAGTTCAAATGAACTGTTAGGACGGGTCCGGGGGTCTAAAATTCGAAATACCGGTCGGATGGCCGTGCCGATCATTCCAATACGACCGGGGAGATGAAAGTGACTTGTCAGAACTGACGGAATCCAAATCGGATGCCCGGTTTGAGCTCGGCGCTCAAACTTCATTTTTAAAATACACTTAGTTCAAATGAACTGTTAGGACGGGCGGTCTAAAATCTGAAATACCGGTCGGATGGCCGTGCCGATCATTCCAATACGACCGGGGAGATGAAAGTGACTTGTCAGAACTGACGGAATCCAAATCGGATGCCCGGTTTGAGCTCGGCGCTCAAACTTCATTTTTAAAATACACTTAGTTCAAATGAACTGTTAGGACGGGGCCGGTGGTTCTAAAATCTGAAATACCGGTCGGATGGCCGTGCCGATCATTCCAATACGACCGGGGAGATGAAAGTGACTTGTCAGAACTGACGGAATCCAAATCGGATGCCCGGTTTGAGCTCGGCGCTCAAACTTCATTTTTAAAATACACTTAGTTCAAATGAACTGTTAGGACGGGTCCGGGGGTCTAAAATTCGAAATACCGGTCGGATGGCCGTGCCGATCATTCCAATACGACCGGGGAGATGAAAGTGACTTGTCAGAACTGACGGAATCCAAATCGGATGCCCGGTTTGAGCTCGGCGCTCAAACTTCATTTTTAAAATACACTTAGTTCAAATGAACTGTTAGGACGGGTCCGGGGGTCTAAAATTCGAAATACCGGTCGGATGGCCGTGCCGATCATTCCAATACGACCGGGGAGATGAAAGTGACTTGTCAGAACTGACGGAATCCAAATCGGATGCCCGGTTTGAGCTCGGCGCTCAAACTTCATTTTTAAAATACAAGATGAAATTTGAACTTATATTGTGTGTGTGTATTTATATATATGAAAATGAGCTGGCTTAAACTATTGGCATACTCTTGTTAATGCTTGATTTCTTTATTAAGTCTTGTTAATGCTTGATTTCTTTATTAAGGATTTGATTATAATTTTTTTAAATGATATACAGGATCATCCGTCGCGAGATGTTGGACGAGACGACGACCAGGATGATGTTGGACGAGACGACGACCAGGATGAGACATATGTGGAGGATTTGTGATTTTATTTTAGTTGTGTATGTTGTCATTTTATTATTATGGATGTATGATTAATTTGTGATTTTATTTTAATTGTGTGTAATTTGAGGTTCGTGGAGATTGTGATCCGTGTAGTTGATTTATTATTGTTTTATGAAATTGTTATTTATCAGGTGTTTGTATGTGATGAATTTGAGATTTGTCGATATTGTTGTCTGTGTAGTTGATTTTATATTTATGTTATGAATTTGTTATTTATCAGGTAATTTATTTATCAGTTTAAATAAATTTTTAAAAAAAATATGCAAAATT